>CM051371.1:16283572-16583572 GCA_028015245.1 Cardamine occulta | reverse complement strand
GTAGATATTTCCGTACTTGTTAATTAGAAAGAGAATTTCTTTAAGTATTACTACAGGATGTTTATACATTTGGTTTCCAAATTAAGCAGAAAGTTGTTTCGACTATGATTGTTTGCATTTTTTCCTCAAATACTGTAGTTATATGATTGATAACTATGTACAGACATGAAAATACAATGGAAATGTTTAGATCTGATAATTGGAAGTATGGAAGTCTTATATGCTTCTGGGTGACGTGTTTAGCTATATATTGGTTTACGCATGCATTGCTAATTCTGATATTGGTGTACGCATTGGGGAGTTGGATAACTACTCTACATTTATTAAGAACTTTGAAAATTATACATAATTTTACATGGTTTAAAAAATATTCTTTTTACGATAAACAGATGACTAAATTATCCCGGAGAAAATACTGACTAACAATAAGTGCATTTAACCATTTTGCTACTAAGGTATATCATGTTTACTGTAAAAGTCAAACTTATTTATATTTTTATATGGTGCAATTTCTTATGGTGGTGGCACACCTGGTCATCAAGAATTATACTAGCGTATCGAATTCCGAAATAATTAGTGTTCCAGTAACAGATCAACAGTAGGATCCCTTTGATTTTCTTCAAAATCGGATTCCAAACTGAGAGTATGGGGTAAACCATTTTTAGTTCCTCATTTGGATCAGCATATTTACACATCATTAGTCCATCGAAGTGAATCATATAAGAAGTTTGATATGGAACTAAGTCATATGAGATTTGTGAATCTGATACGATTCCGGTCACCAGATCAACGACATGAGATATCTGATATCGTATGAATCGTTTCGGGAGAGTGATCCAAGTGATTCTTACAATTGGTTTGAATCGGATCAAAGATTCGGCTAGAGGCTAATTTTTACAATTTATCCATCTTTATAATGTAACTATTTTCTTTTCTCTAGTTATTTGTAAAATTTAAAATGCAAAAACCAAAATCCAAAAACTATAAACTATAATCTAAAAACTACAAAAATTTAAATGAATAAAGCAAGGTAATCGGTTAAGTTTTAAACCGGTAAAACGCCGAGGCTGCTCTCCTCTTTCTGACTCATTTACAAACACTTCAGTAATTGAAAAAAATAAGGCAATTTAATTGCGTTTTTACCGTTTTACCCTCATAAGTCGTATGCTCACTCTCTGTCTCTATTTCTTCCCTCCGGGATTCAAATTCCGATTCCGAAAACGACACGACGAGCCAATAGGGTTTCGGAATGCTTCGAGCGACGCTTCTTACAGTCGATGATCACGCCGGTGAAGGTTCGAATTTAGTCTTGCTTACCGAATCTCTCTTCGTAATTTGTTCGTCTTCCTAGTCCAGTGTTTTAATTTGAAGTAGAGAGCTCACATCTGTGCAGATTCTTTCAATCGAATTTCAGATGGTTTTGTTCCCATTTAAATGCTAAATTGAGCTCTGTAATCTGATCCGTTGTAGATCTTCGCTAATTGTTCGTTTTTCTCTTCGCATTCGTTTGTTTCAATCTCATTTGCATGAAAATTTCTGGGCGCAGCGTTGTTCGTTGTCGATTCTTAGGGATTGCTTCTGTTTTGCTCGAGTTACACAAGAATTCTAGCTTTACCATGATTGGTTACGTTTAGATTTGTTTGAATTTCTTAATGAAATCTGTAGGTGTGGCTACTAACGAAGCAAAAGGAGAGAAAATGGTTCTGGAACCTCCGATGAACAGTGCACAGAGAAGAAAGCTTGGGGATATCACCAATTTTCAGAATCAGAAAACACTAATGAACCAAGGAGCGAAGCGTCAGGAACATACTATATTAGTCTCTTCCAAAGAAAACGCTGAAAATCTTCAAAAGGTACTGCTTATTCCATTTTGGAGTTCATGAAAATGTTTATGACTGGAATTTGGGAAATGGATTTTTTCTTTTCTTGACTGTGCTTATTCAGGCGCTTTATCCACTTGTTTTTGCAGGAAAACATGAGACTGATGAAAGTCGTCGTGGAGAGAGAGTAATTTTGTTCGAATATATGAAACTTGTGAGTTTTGTTTACATTTATTTGTTGCTAATACTTATTGTTGTTTTGGGACTACAGTGGAATCAAAAGTGAGCTGCATAAACTTAGGATTAACTTTCAGAAGGTTCAACAACAGAATTTGCTACTTGCTCAGGCAAACACTCGTATCTTGGCGGTACATCTCATTAGATTCACTCTTTTCGTTGGAAATGATTTTGGGAATACTATGGTTACAGTGTGATTTCATTCATTATTCTGTCCTGGCAGGAGTTCAATCTAAGCAAAGACCAAGTATGCTTTTTCTGGAACCCAAGTTGTTCAAACACAGGCTTGTCTGATCATTAATTATAAGTTCCTCGGCTGATATTTTCTGTGCATTTCAGCTGAAGGTAGTTCAGCACGAACTTGGTTGCAAGAATGGGTTAGTCATGGCCAGGAAAACACTGCTTAAGGTATGTTATCGATTTGAATGGAATTTTCGTTGACCATAATTACAAACTGAATAGTTAATCAGTTAAAAACTTGTCACCTTTTGTTTCCAGGAGAAAACCCTTCCATGTACACTTCATTCATCAGAAGTCAAGGTACTTATGAGAATTAAATTTTATTGACCTCTGGAATAGGATATTATCACCCTGCTGCTCCATTATTCGCATGTTTTCTTCTGCATTGTTGTGACCTTCAGGCTCCCGCTAATGCTTATGTTGGGGCTTGCAAAAGCTTTCAGCCAAATGGCGCAGATCATAAGAATGGTAAGATAAAAGCAACAGTCAAGCATGAAATGCAATGGTTTAAATTCATTGCGGATCCTAGGAATCTCTATGCTCACCTTTAATGACTTTTTCGTTTCATTTTCAGATTCAGAGAGCTCCAGAGTTAACTCATCGCAAATAAATGAGAAAGCCAACTATAAAAGGTTCAATCTCTCTCTTGCTCAATCTGCTTGATGTTTCATCTATTGTCTTGTAAAAACTTTTGGGCAATCAGGGTATCCTTGATCTGTTGCTTTTCTTTATAGGAGAGTTTCTGCAAGGAAGAGTCCCGCCAATTCCCAAGTATTAGATATTATTGGCAGACGGGGAGAGACGTGTCAGATGGAAGACAACATGGACAACAGGAAGTTGGTGTCTGATGGTGACAATGCTGCTGATAAAAAGGAATTTGTTCTCGATGCTGAAAACCATGTAAACGACAATGTCCAAAGCAAGAGGTTCATTTATTCAATGCGATTAGATGATTTGATTATATAATTATATTTCACTATCTAAACTGTGCTTTTATTTTTCTTTTGGGTTGTTTTTGCTGCAGGTATTGTGCAGGAATGCAGTCTATCAGTTCTAACACTCGAGAAACCAGCCAAACGGAAAACTACCAAAAAGTGTTTGACGCCAAAGAAATTGAGGAGAAGGCAAGGTTTGTTAACTGCCTTTTTACCAGTTTCAAATTTAGGTATAACATTCAAAGCGGATGAAGACTAGTGGAAATGACTAGTGAGTTTGCACTCTCTGTTTCCAGCAGGTTCCCTTTGAGAAGGCGTTCTACCCGATTAAAATCTCTAGAACCTGAGCCATCTGAAAGCTTCCATGAGTGTATAGAGACAACCAGGAGGAGGAGGTCTGCAAGAAGCGTTAGGCCCTGCTTCTAAGTTGTGTTCCCTTGTGAAGATTGCTAAAAATGTGATTTTATCTTTCACAGGTCTAAGATGTTTAATATCCAAGAGCTGGGGGTTATTCAAAACTTGAATGGTTTACATGATGATCAAGAGATTGCTGCAAAGGCCGGGTTAGTAGAATCAGCACATGTTCTTTCTTTTTTCATTCCCTTGATTGATAACTTATTCCTGATCCAAGTACACTAATGCCACTTGCTTTTTTTTCCCTATGGATGCCATTTCAGATGCTCTGCAAGTGAACAGTCTATCGGGTCTAAACCTGAGGCAATCGAACCATATCACACGAAAGAGACAACCGGGAAAAGCAGGTTTTGTAGTGATAGATAAATTTCCTATATATTCTGCAGAATTACTGAGTTAAGACTGTTATCTAACGTGATTTTTTGCTTTTGCAGGGTATCTTTGAGAAGACAGTCTGCAAGGTTTAATTTCCAAGAGCTGGGCATGACTGAAAACTGGAATGGTCTACATGATGATCAGGCAAATGCCGGGTTTGTAGAAGCAGCAAATGTTCTTTCTTTGTCCACTCCTCTTAATTGATAACTTATTCATAAACCAAGTACATTTATGCCACTTCCGCTTTCTTTCTTCATGGATGTCATTGCAGATACTCTGCAAGTGAACAGTCTATCGGGTCTAAACCCGAAGCAGTAGAACCACATGACACGAAAGAGACAACCGGAAAAAGCAGGTTTTGTTGTGATAGATAAAGTCTCTATATTCCGCTGAATTAAGATAGTTAAAGACTGATATCTAAATGATATACTTGACAGAGTCTCTTCAAGAAGACAATGTGCAAACGTTAAATCTCAGAGAGCCATCAAAGAATCCGCAGATCCTCCTTTGCACGATGACATTGTTGAGGAGTCTAGTCAGATATCATCTTCAGTTTCAATGGAGCTTAAAAGAGAACCAAAGAACCAACCAAGAGGCGATGAAGCAGAGGATATGAAAAAAACATGCGTTGGAAGACCTGTAAGGCAAGCTGCTGGAAAAATCAAATCATACAAGGAAGCCTCACTTAAGGAGAAGATGCGTAGCTGAGGCACTTGTAAGCCGATACAATGCGTGTGTATGAAATAACAGATCATACGCCTGAAAACAATGATTAATAATCAGTCTCTAATTGTAATAAACCAATTAAGAATAACAATAAATCATAAGTTGGGCCACTTGATTTGAAATTGATGGCCCAGTAGTTTTCAAGGTCGTCTTCTTCCCGAAACTTCTACTTTGATCCCTCACTGTCAACTTCTCCAAAAATTTCTTTAGTTCCCTTTCCAAAATCAACTTCTTTATTCTTTACTAAAAAAAATACTCAGCCGACGATGACAGCCGAAATCAAAACAGCGAGAAAATTCGGAATTCGAAATAGGTTTACTTAAAATTTTCAGCCGTCACATAATCATGGACGCTTCTGCAGATTTTCGATGCATGTAATGGCATTCTCTCTCTCTCTTCAATTATGGCAATTAGCTTCCTGGAGTCTTAATCGGAGAATGAAGAAGAAGACGGATTATATATATCTGGTTTTGGCACCAAGTTCATAAATAGTGTTAAGCTCTCCAGAGACATGCGTACAAAATGGAAAATATTTTTGTCATCTGTTTTGAAAAACGTGACAGTTTCCAAAAATTCTATAATGGAGACAGCGAGGATGAATAAACAAAGTGAATCACGCTATGCCTTTTGTGTGTATGTTACTAAAAAAAAGATTCAATATTTGTCGCATTGGTTTCTCAGATAACGGAATGGTTAAGGCCTGTTCTTCTATCTCCGGTCTTCTTTATGAGAATGGTACAAATCTTGAAAGAAAAAACATTCCTTGTCTTTACTCGTTGTTGTGTTGTGTCTCTGCTGCTTCTGTGACTTGATTGAATCAAATAAAATAAAATAAAAAGCAGGGCCTATGACTGTGAAGCTTGAGGTTTACAATGGAATGCTTCCTTCCTTGGTTTCTACTGTATATTCATGGACTAAGGTATTGTGTTCATTAGACCCTTCACAAACCATTCATCTTTTAACTTGTTTATCATTTTGTTTCTCAGGTTTCGAATATTATATATTTGGATCAGCCTGTTGGAACTGGCTTTTCTTACTCAAGCACTCAACTTGTTAATAAACCCAGTGATTCAGGAGAAGCCAAGAGGATCCATAAGTTTCTTCAAAAGGTTAAATAACATAATTTGGAGTTTCTTGAAAACATCTCTTTCTTTATGCATAGACTGACACATGTTGGAGTTTTGGTTTGTTATGCAGTGGCTAAGCAAGCATCAAGAATTTTTCTCCAATCCTTTCTATGTCTGCGGAGATTCTTATTCTGGTATGGTTGTTCCTGCACTTGTTCAAGAAATCTCTAAAGGTATCATTTTGTTTTTTTTCCACATTAATCTCCACTCCAAACCCTTTTATTTGAGTCTTGTTTCTTAATCCTTTAACACAATGATGCAGGAAATTATATATGTTGCAAACCTCCAATAAATCTTCAGGTTCATCAATATATTACCTCGTCAAGCATCCAAATAGATAGTTATCTTTTTCTTCTTCGGTACTCAGACAATAAAACAAAAACAGGGGTATGTGCTCGGAAACCCAGTAACAGAAGATGAATATGATTATAACTATCGCATTCCTTATGCTCATGGAATGGCATTGATCTCTGATGAACTATACGAAGTATGAATCATGACATCCTTTTATTTCTTGTCCCCTCAATGAAAGTAAACAAGAAGCAGTTCAAAACTCTTTTATTTTCTTTTTTTGCAGTCAATGAAGAGAATCTGCAAAGGAGAATATACAAATGTTGATCCACGTAACAAAGAATGCTTGAAACTCGTTAAAGAATATCACAAGGTACACACTACACTCATGGAAATTTTACTTCCGCTTTAGTAAAGATCATCACTAATTTAGAGATTTATGGTTTATTTATAGTGCACTGATAGAATAAACATAGCACTTGTAACAACGCCATATTGTAAAGAGACATCTCCTGATTGCTATGTAAGTAATCCATCTTGATCTCTGTTAAACTACTGAGAGAACAAATATATTTTACAAGGTTATGTTTGCAGATGTATAGGTATTTGTTAACTAAGTACTGGGCCAATGATGAGAGCGTGCAGCGAGCTCTTCATGTCGATAAGGTTATTTATATAGTACAAAAGTTCAATTTAAGATTTTTTGGTAACAAAGTATCAAAACACTTTAGGAGGATATATAATTGCAGGATAGTATAGGAGAATGGGTACGTTGTGACTTCAAAGTACCTTACATTCATGACATTAAAAGTAGCATACCATACCATATGAATAACAGCATCGACGGCTATCCTTCTCTCATCTTCAGGTCAGAGTTTAACCTCTAGCTACCTTTTGAAGAATTGCTACAAGAAATCAATACTTATTGCAAGCTTTGTGAGGGTTTTTTTTTAATGAATAGTGGTGATCACGATATGTTAGTGCCTTTTCTTGGAACTCAAACTTGGATTAGATCTCTCAACTATTCTCTCATTGATGACTGGAGACCATGGATGATAGGCAATCAAATCGCTGGGTATTATTACCGATTTTTTTTCACAATGGTTTCTCTTGTTTTATTGTCGTATGAGGTCATTAGATTCAATCTTTTTCGTTGGCAGATACACGAGGACTTATGCTAATAAGATGACATTTGCTACTATCAAAGCAAGTTTTATGGTGTTCATACTCAAAACGTTTTGATTGAGGTTTTTAGTTTTATGTTACTTAATAAAATTGTGGGTTTGTTTGATTATAGGGAGGAGGACACACAGCAGAGTATAGACCAGTGGAGAGTTTTATCATGTTCCAAAGATGGATCAATGGTCAACCTTTGTAACTTAGAGGCCATGCAGAGTTGCTATATTTAGAAAGCAATTCTACATTTCTCGTTTTTTTTTTCAATCACAAACTTCAACAGTTTCCACGTTGTGAAGTCCATAAACAGTTCTAGTTTGTAAGTTAAATCATTTTGGTGTTAATCGTATTGGCCAGCCTAATTTTTTGGAACTAATCAAATGCTCTGCCGCAAGAGTATAATATATGGTTCACGTTTGTGTTCCAATTTTTGCATGGCCCTTAAAATTTTCTAGTTCCCAAAATAAACAAAAACTAGACTTGATTGTGTTCTATAAATTTCATATCCGAAACATATTTAAATATATTTTTTTCAAAAAAAAAAATGAAACATCTCTTCACTTTTTTGTTAATAATTACTTTATATTTGGGATTAAACGAAGCATGCGAAGACTGCACGATAGTATTTCGAAACACATTGGGTCCAGGTCGTACTCTGAAAGTGAGCTGTGAATCGAACAAAAAACATCGATCAGAGGGAGTAGTGAAATTTAAAGGACTTCCACATCGAATAAACTTCAAAGAAGCAGCATTTGAAAGGACAACATGGCATTGCTCATTGCAACAAGGCACGTTTTCTCAGTTCTTCAGAGCATACAGAGGAAGTTCTCCATTTCCTCGATGTGGTGAATTACGCGTTTATAATTCCAAACCTAATGGCATTTTCTTATCAAAAAATGCTGGTCCAGAAAAACTCGACTATACTTGGAAGAAAAACTAATGTTTTTTTTTATTAACAAAATAAAAAGTTTCTGTAAAGCTGATTAATATTTATGAAGCCACCTTATCTTTCGAAAATTAATGCTTAAATTTTTTTTTTGTAATTAAGCTAATTAACGTTTTATGAACCCACCTTATCTTTCGATTTTGGTACTATGATAAAAATAAATGTATTTATGTTGGATTCATTGAATTTATCAAAATAAAATAAAATTTGAATTCATTGAGTTTCCATTTCTTTTATCATATTTTTTATATAAAATGAAAAAAAAATTTGAATTAACTCAGTTTAAATTATTAAACTCGAAATAATTAGAAATTTTGTAAAATCGAAATAATTAGAAATTTTGTAAAATCGAAATAATTAGAAATTAATTTATGTATCTCATTGGAAATCAGAAATATGAGATTTTCTTACTATTAACTAACTAAAACTTTTAACAATTTGTATTAACTGTTAGAAAAAATTAAACTAGTGAGATACAGTACATTAAAAAAAGTTAACCTGTTTGATGACAAAAACAATTAAGTATATAAATAAGCCAATAGAGTTATGGACAACTTTGACCCAAAAAAAAAAAAGAGAGTTATGGACAACTTGTCATTAAGAACCCAATGAATATGATGAATTCTATATACATATGTTCCACAAAATGGAGTCCAAACATCAAACTAGAGTGATTTTTTTACCAATTCTGGAGATTCTTTGGTATTTAATTTGATACTCCATTTGATATAAAATGAAAGTCGATCTGAAACTATTCAACAACGCTTTACGTTGTAACCATCTATGGGTAAAGTTTTTAATGGCAAGTTTTTTCTTGGTCAATTCGTTGGTGTTAAATCCGTTCCCATAAGTTCCAGATTCTAAATTCAATGCATCGTTGAATCTACTTGATACCAACTGTACATATTCTATAAATATGTAAAGACGACATACATAAATATAATTATTAATAGGTATATTTCAAAATAATGAAACTTGTATTTAGTATTCTGTTTTTTATATTTCTTTTATCTTTTGGGTCGAATGAATCCAAATGTCATAAAAATACCGTAGCTTTCCAAAACAACCTTTTTCAGAGTCATAGTAATCTCAAAGTCCATTTTTTTTTATTTTTTTTTTGTATCATGCGTTGCTTGAGTTTCTCTTAAGCCTCTCTCACTTTCTCATAGATGTCATGTCTTCTATTGCTAAACAAATTTGTTATTTTCAGCTAATAACTAAACTCTTCTATTAACAAAAAAAAAAAAAAAAAAAAACTCTTCTAGTTAATTATGGCCAGCCGAAACACCACCCCTCAGAAGTCGGAATATAGGCTATATACATATTTAAGACAAATTATACTCATGAGGAAAGTCAATTATATTATACTCATGAGGAAACTCTTCTATTAACAAAATCTCAACCAATATAGACAAGGAAAGTCAATTATATTATCCCTGAACAAAGCATCTTTCTTGTACTAATGAGTAATAATTTGGCTGAAAGTGTGCATGGGATAATCAATTATTTTGTGATGAAAAATATATATTCAGTTTGTTTTGGGGATATTCATTTTTTTTCTGTTAACTTTTTACTTTATCTTTTATTTTAATTTCAATATGTAAAAAACGTGCGACGATGAAAGCAGACACGAGATTGAGAAGAAGGCACAACTTATTGATCAATAATTAAAATCGTCTTCTTATTCTTCTAAAACGAACGAACTGAAATTCAGCGACTTGTTCTCCTTAACTCTCCCATTATCTTTTCTCATGACACCCCTTTTGTGGTACTTCTTAATTGATGAAATCAAAGGAAAAAAAAATGGAAATTGATTAAGTTTTACTTGCTTATCATAATTCTCCTTTTTTTTTTTTGAATTGATCATAATTCTTTTTGCGATACTTACTTAAGTATATAATACTGAAAGTATGTACTAATGTCTATTGTGGTTACATGTACTCCATGTTATCCAGTCGACTCTTCCCTAATCATTGGCAATAAGCAATTATTAGTCACTATCGACTATCGTTTCTAGTTTGTGCTAACTAATTATTAGCTACATTTAACAATGGAGCGTAGACTTTATATATATAATTAATTCAGCTATAAATAATCCCCTATACTCACAGATTTATTTCATCTAAAATATGGTTTGAAGTTTAATTTTTCATTTTTTGAAATTGCTCTTTTTTTTTTGGTTTAATTAAGCTGCCAGATTGCCCACTCTTAATATTTGCAATGTTAGTCTAAATCGAATTAATCAATATGAATATCAAATATATATATTGATAGATAATCAGAAAAGTTTTGGCGATACGATGAGCTGCACTTGTTGATATCTTGTTACTTGGTAATATTCTTTACGTGAAGTGGGTGCTCTTCACATCATGCAACCATGAACAAAGCATATACTTCATAATACATACACACGCCAACATGTACTAACTAGTATATTATTATATATTTTGAAACTGTATCTTATAAGAAAACTGTATCTAGTTTACATTTATTTTGAAAAATATCAGTAGTTGATAATACATGCGAACATGCATGATTGTTGAAAATGTAAAAACCATCGAGCTACAAACATATTATCACCTTACTTGCACTCAGTTCTAACATAATTAACATAATTAATTGATTTAACTGCATCCCTTATATAATATAGACATAGACACGTCTTCTAATATAATTTATTCATCAGTTACAATCTATAAAACAAAGTCGTGACTCGTGAATGTTTCCATGCTGATTGAAGTTCATAGATAGATTTCTACTTGATACATATATTTAGTCATTACAAAACTCTCATGAATTTACATACTTTGGAATTAGTTTCAGTCTAAGAGACTTATTTAGCATTACCTAAACTATTGTCTCAAGTCTAGGGAATTAGTCGTCGTACTCTTACGACAAATTAGTTGGACTTAAGGGTTTTTTTTTTTTGGTGTGTTAATTTAATAAATTAATTAGATATATAACGTATTAATTCATGAAACCAACATGTGTGTACGTAGAGATGCGTACGTATACGTATTAGAAATCTGGCAAAAAAAATAAAATAAAAATAAATAAAGAAGATGGAGTGGAGTAATGGTAGAAAGAGACGATCGGAGAGCCGTAGATTCCGTGAGAGCCAGGCTTGCACTATCATTAATCTGCACATTCGTTCACTCAAACCCAAAGTAATCTCTTAGCTATCCTCTACTTCCATTTTCTTTCCTTTCTTTTTAAATCATTAACATTTTCTCAACGATGGTACGTAGAAGAAGATCACATAACAATAAGATTCAAACTAGTTTCCCTAATTTACAACTGTTACGTGATATATTTTGAAGGATTAAGTTAGAATTCACAGTAATATCAGATTCAACATAAAATATTTAGTGAAAGGTTTTTATCCTTTATTTCACACATTAAGAAGGATTGTTTAGTCCATTTTTATACAATATTGTTAAACCGATGAAGTTGATCAGCTTCTTATTATGAATGAAATTCATTTGAATTTAGAGTACTTTAACCTCATGTAATTATATATACATATTTTTAGAACACATGTGCAATTCTTACAACAGAACTAATTCGAGAAATAAGTTGTTATACAGAGTAAAAAAGAAAGGGGATAATGAAGAGATACAACATGATGCATACTCAAGTAATTGTCTAAATTTAAACATCTTTTGTTATGTTTTGTCTCTCTCTCTCTCCTCTCTCTAGCTCTTGTGTATTGTGATGAGTTTGCCAAGTTGGGAAAATTGTAATAGAGACAATAACAGAAGTACTAAAATTTAAGAGGCTGCAAAAAGACAAGTCCAACATATTCCACACACTTGAGAATGTGGTGTCTCTCTTTGACTCCTCTCCCTAAATCACTCTCTATTTATGTATGCTTCTTTTCAATCCACACACATCTCTCCTAACACACAGATACATATCTTTATATATGTATGTGTAATCCTTAAAGCTTATCATCTCCATCTATCAATTCTCTCTTATTCATCTTTTCCAATTCCAAATCCTTTTCTTTTTTGAATCTCTCTGTATATCCAATGGAAGCAGCCGCAGAGGCGGTAACAGCCGCTAGGGAGCAATCCTTGATCCTTAAAGGGAAGAGGACTAAACGCCAACGGCCACAGTCCCCAATCTCTTTCTCTATCGTTCCTCCTATGTCTTTCCAAGAACCTGATGCTGAAGGAGAGTCCACTAGTCTTGTTTCCAAGGAGAAGACTCTCAATGATGAGATCATCAACAACAACAATGATCATAACAATGTTTTGATCAACGGTGTGACATCTTCATCTTCTGCGTCTTCATCTTCCAACAACAATGCCACATTAAAAGCCACGGCTGACGAGGAAGATCAAGATATGGCTAATTGTTTGATCCTCCTTGCACAAGGTCACTCTCTTCCCCATCATAACCGTAACCACCCACAACAACAAACAAGACAGTTCATGATGAGTTACCAAGAACCTGTTAACAACAACAACGCGTATAGATCTAGCAGCAGAAGGTTTCTAGAGACATCTTCATCTAACGGGACCACGACTAATGGCTGTGGAGGACGAGCCGGTTACTATGTTTACCAATGCAAAACATGTGACCGGACTTTTCCATCTTTCCAAGCTCTTGGTGGCCATAGAGCCAGCCACAAGAAACCTAAAGCCGCGGCGGGTCTTCACTCTGATCATGACTTCAAGAAGTCTATCTACAACGATTCTGTTTCGCTTCATCTCAACAACGTTATCAACACAACTCCTAACAACAGTAACCATAGATCGCTTGTGGTATACGGTAAAGCGAGTAATAATAAGGTCCATGAATGTGGGATATGTGGAGCTGAATTCACTTCTGGACAAGCCTTAGGTGGTCATATGAGACGTCATAGAGGCGCCGTGGTGGCTGCTGCAGCCGCTTCTACCGCGACTGTAGAGGTTGCTGCCACTGCGGCTACTGCAAACACGGCTTTGTCATTGTCTCCTATGTCATTTGATCAGAGGTCGGATAGTCCGGTTCCGGCTCCGGTTAAGAGAGCGAGGAGCGCGGTTGTGTCGTTAGATTTAGATCTGAATCTACCAGCCCCGGAAGATGAGAATCGGGTCAACGGATTAAGCTTAGCTTCAAAGCAAGAACATGAACATGAACAAACACAACAGAAGAAACAGAAAGAAGAACAAAAGTCTCTTGTCCTGTCTTCTGCTTCGACATTGGTTGATTGCCATTACTGAAAATCAAAATTCATTTATTAATTTTTAATTTTTACGCAGAAATTCATGAATCATTTTGTAAAGAAAATTATTGATTCCTTGCTTGTACAATACTTGCAAGATTATTCTCTTCTTCTTTTTTTTGTAAGTTTTTATTTGTTAATTTCCTTTCAAAAGAAAACTATATATTATACGAAAACTATATATACTCTCATTAGCCACACGATTTTTCTTTTGTCTTTGTCTATATATGCAGATGCTATGTAATTACATCCAACTAAAAATGTAAGATCTTTGGTTGCACAATACATAATAAATATGCCTACTCTCCATTTTTTTTGTTCAAATTTCAGAATAGCGAACGACGATTTATTAAGAAATATATTCTTAATGACAGCTTTATTCATAGTTTATTTAAGAAATTATATTATTTTATAGCCTTTTGACTTTTTTAGAATATAACAAAACCCCGAAATTTGTTTATTATTGAGGAATTCTCAAAATACCACATTCTTTGTTTTATACGAAAATTTCTTATAATTTTACAAATGAACCGAAATATATTTACTAGCATTGTAGAAAATATATACCACAGTCTTAGTTTATAAATAAATGGATCAACTGAAAATATAAACAAATATGTTTAGTTTTATATTTTTCAGTTGATCTATTAAAAAAATGTTTCAAAACTTATGTCGTTCATGTGTACTTTTAGTTGAAGAATGTATTTTCCCGAGAAAAAAAAGTTTAAACCTTTTTAAGAAAATAAAAGTTCATGGAAAGGGCGTGACAGAATACTTGTTCATGTTGACATTAAAAATGTAGGTCGAGAGTGAGAGAAATCAAAATGGGTTACAAATAATTATGGGCCTTTATAATATAAGCCCAGAAGAAATTTGGCCCATAACCGAAACACGAGTCTCAAACCTCTTTTTTTTTTTTACATATAAGAGCCTAAAAAGTTGCCTTGAGATTTTAGCATTTTGTCATTTTTCGGGGACAGTGGTGTCAGTAAGCTGACAACCTAATATAAATATATAAGTAATATATATTTGAATTTTACTTTTACTTTTTTTTTTTTCTTCCAAATGTAATTATAAGAGGAGATTTTTTTCCCATCAGAAAGAGGAGATTTTTCATTTTAAAATTCTGCTTAAATTTTGTGAAATTTCAGTTGAAAGTAAGTTTTGTTATTACGTTAAATAGAGAAAGGAACCTAAAAATATATAAGAACCAAATGAATTTTAATATAGGTTTAGGTTCCTTTATACGAACTGGAAATTGAAAAAGAGAGAAAAGAAGAAAAATAAATGAAGATGAATAAAAATATCAAGAGAGATGATGATTCGTGTGGACCAAGTCTTCTTCTCCCTTTAGCTTGCCTTATTGGTAAAGTATCCTTCTGCAAGCAAACGTACCTTTCACTCCTTTTTGATTTTCACCTCTATTCCTTATTAACCTTCTTTTTTTTAGGATTAATTTCTCATTAAATTTTAATATTTTACGTACATCACTATTTCTTATTTATATTTTTTTAATTGATAATATCTTTAAAATCTATTATTACCCCCGTTAAATACCGTTTCTTCCGACTTGAATCGACATATTTTAAATGGATTTTTAAAAAGACGACATTTTCCTGGTTGAAAAATAATACTATTTGTCTGTATAAAAAAAACGATATATTAAAACTGAGAGATTAGATTATTTAACTGGACATTACTGTCGCGATGGGTAAAAACATTTACTTGTTAGAAATTCGAGCCTAATCTCATAAATTCAATAAAGAGCTGTATTTTAAAAGAAAAAAAAGTATGTGGCATCCTGATCCGAAAACAGAAGGCCAATGTCAAATTTCAACCTTTTCTTGAGAAGGAAACAAAGCAATTTTATATCTTAAATATATATATATATATATATATATATATATTTTCCCCCAAAAAATTGTTCCCTTATTTTATTACCCTAATGTGTGTATAAATCTTAAAATTTCGGCATTTTATGAAATACAAGACATTAACAAGAGATATATATATACAATGAATTTAACATAAAAGGAAAAAATTAATTATTTTCTTTTAGTGACAAAAATACTTTACATTTGAAAAGATTGAATATTACGAAAAAAAGATCTTGGAGTTTAATACTATTGATACAAATATTAGTCTGATATAAAAGATCTATCTAACATATTTTAGTTATTTTATAATTAATATTATAGTCAAAACCAATTTAAATATCTACTATATATATATATAACTGTATATACATCTGAATCTATATTTTGGTCAACTATACATATTTTGATGAGATACTTTTAGGAAAGTCGGTTCGTGAAATATATTTAAAAAGCAAAACTATTTTTCGTTAATATTTACTTTTCAGACCACTACGACAGTGTTTTCTTTATTTTACTGCATAAAACGACAAAAACCTAACGCAGTAACGTTTACTAGGGTTTTATTACTACAATACTCTAAAAAAAAGGGAAAAAAATGAAAATGAGAATCGCAATCCGAAATAATACTTGTTTCTAGCCTTCTGGGAACTCGAAAAGAAAAATAAATTTCTTGCAATTGAAGGTACCTTTAATCTTGGGTTTCTCTCTTTCCTTTCTTCTCCGTCAAATTAAAAAAACCTATTTGCCAACTTTATTTGATGTTCGTCTCTTGAGGTTTGGGGACAGAGAGATTCAGAACACACCCTATAGAAACAAGTACGGTCTTTTTGCTTTATGGGTCGCGAATCTGTGGCTGTTGTGTCTTCTTCTCCCTCGGCGACTACGCCGGGTACTGCTTCGGCGGCGACGGCGCTTGCTCCTGGCTTCCGATTTCATCCTACTGATGAGGAACTCGTGAGTTATTACTTGAAGCGGAAGGTTCTGGGCAAACCTGTACGTTTCGATGCAATTGGAGAAGTCGACATCTACAAGCACGAGCCTTGGGATTTAGCAGGTTCTTTGGCTTTCTCTCTCTCTTTTTTTTCTCCGCATCTCTTTAATTTTGGATTTTTCTGTGAGACTTGTGAATTCGTTGTTTCTGATTTTGGGATTTTTGTGGTCTGGGCCGTCTTTGTTGTTTCGTCTTTATCACTCAATTCTGGGAAAAGAGTTTAGCTTTATGGGCTCTGATTTCATTTCCTGGGAACATTTTGTCGCAGATTCTTTGTTGGTACCTTTTGCTATGTTTAGGCTAATTACACTGTAGACAAATTTCATCCAATCGACTTATTATAGATTCCTTAAGAATTTCGTGCTATTTTGTGCTTCAGTTTTGTTTGCTTGTGTTTCAGGAAATGAAGCTTGTTGTTGTGTATTAGTAATCTCAAATGTTATATGTCTGGTCTGAGTTTTTCTTCTATTGTGCTGTGTGTTTCAGTGTTTTCCAGGTTGAAAACTCGAGACCAAGAATGGTACTTCTTCAGCGCGTTAGATAAGAAGTATGGGAACGGTGCTAGAATGAACAGAGCTACTAACAAAGGGTACTGGAAAGCAACTGGAAAAGACAGAGAAATCCGCCGTGATATTCAGTTGCTCGGTATGAAAAAGACGCTTGTTTTCCACAGCGGGCGTGCCCCAGACGGGCTTCGGACTAATTGGGTCATGCACGAGTATCGCCTTGTGGACTATGAAACTGAAAAAAACGGAAACTTGCTGGTATTGTATTGTCTATACGAGTTAACTTTCGAATTGGGTTTGTCTGATATTGTATGAAGATCCTATCTGATCTTATTTCTTTGTTTTGGTGCAGCAAGATGCGTATGTATTGTGCAGAGTGTTCCACAAGAATAACATTGGGCCACCAAGTGGGAACAGATATGCACCATTCATGGAAGAGGAATGGGCTGATGATAGAGGAGCTCTGATTCCAGGAGTAGATGTTAGGGTCAGCGTTGAGCCGGTACAACTAGCCAACGGAAACAATCAGATGGACCAGGTTTGTACTTTCTTCATAATCAGGCTTCATAACCCAAAACCTTATTAGTTTCATTTCAGTATTTCTTATATGTTAAAGCTCTGTGATGAAGCCCTCTAAGTGAATAATCTCTCTTGATTTACAAGATATCATATTTCTCATATGTGAAAGCTCTATGTTGAATTGAAGCTTTTCTCTAAGTACTGTTTCAGTATGCTGAGTTACTTGAAGTTGACTATTCCATTAAGTTTGCTATCAACTCTTGTAGATCTCTCAACCTTATAATTTTATCTGCTGAATCGTCACTCTTTATTCACAAGATATCTTACATTTGCTTAGGTCTTTTTTCTTTGGGCTTTATCCTCAATCATGCTGACTACAAGATATATCAGACTTGCAATCCTCGTTTTGCATTATATGAACTCACACAATTGACCAGTGCCTGCTTAATAGAAGAAGAATTTATTGTGTTTTGGTGAACATTTCAGTTTTGATCTTCATTTGCAAATTCCATCAATGCATTTTGGTTTTAGATATTTTATGTGTGTCTTCTGGGGTCACATAACTTGTAATTTGTTGTAGGAAATGCAGTCAGCAAGCAAGAATCTCATTAACATCAATGAGCTACCAAGAGAGACAACTCCAATGGACATTGTTGAACCTTACCAACAGAATCATCATGAGAATAACAACAATAATAATTATGATGAAGAAGAGGAAGCACTCAAACGCGAGCACGGAGAAGAAGATGAGCGTCCTCCTCCTTTATGCGTTCTCAACAAAGAAGCTCCATTACCTCTCCTCCAATACAAACGTAGGCGCCAAAACGAGTCCAACAACTCAAGCAGGAACACACAGGACCATTGTTCCTCCACAACAACAACCGTCGACAACACAACAATTTTAATCTCAACATCTGCTGCTGCAACCAACACTGCCATCTCTGCATTGCTCGAGTTCTCACTCATGGGCATCTCTGAGAAGAAAGAAAGCCCGCAGCAACATCTACGTTCTCACAAGGAAGCTTCTCCTTCTAATCCAGTTGCTTATCCTCAAGAGATGGTTAACGATCTCCAGAAGGAGATTCACCAAATGTCTGTTGAGAGAGAAACTTTCAAGCTTGAGATGATGAGTGCAGAGGCTATGATCAGTATTCTCCAGTCAAGGATTGATGCTCTGCGTCTGGAGAACGAGGAACTTAAGAAGAAGAACGCCAATGGACAATAAAGCTCTTTAAACCACATCACCATCTCTTCAGGTTTCTTTTTCTTCTTCTTCTTTGCGTTTTAGCTGTAATGTCCCTAATAGTATGAGCTATGGATGTAGCTTCTTTAAACGGATCAGAAACCGTGTGAATCTCTGTTGTAAAATTAGGGTAAAACAGATCTTTTTATTTGTCCTTTTCTATTTCTATATTTATGAATCTTTTGGTAACATTTTCAGGTTGCTCCATTGTCATATAGTATTAGAACTTTTTTTTTATGTCTCAAGGAATATTCAATATCCATCCATGAAACAAAGCTCTTTGGATAAAACCGTTATATAGTGGTCAGGTTTGTGGGCATAATCGTCATTTGAATTTGAAACTGCCATCCTGTCTTCAGACAGGGACCACGGCTTTATGTAAACCCATGATTAGCGGTAAGGATTGAGGGTATAATCGTCATTGAATAATTCGGCTAGTTAGCGTTACGATTTACGAATTGGTTCCGTCAACGACGTTAGAAAGCTTTTGTTACACGTAATTTGCAATTATTTAAAAGCAAAAGGGGGTTTGGTACGATTTTTAAGCCTAGATTCCATTTTCAAATAAATTAATATATTTAGCTCCTTTTCTTTGAAATACAGTTTCGATAAAAATAAAACATATACATATAATTATATATAACTATATATCCACAAAATATTAATTTATTTCAACCATGGGTTTTGTTTCAACAAGTTATAGAGACTAAAATGTTAGAGCATTTCAAGTAGCAATTTCTGGGTATCTCATCAAAAAAAAATATTTAAAAAAAAGGGGTTGAAAATAGATTTTCTTGAAAAACTATCATGTCATTTGTTTCTCCATAATTGGTTAAATATTTTATAATTTCAAATTTAATTATATAGTTAAATTATATCATAAATACTAATTATTATATTATCGAGAGATTTTGAAGAGTCTCTCATTGATAAGGATGCTCTTAGACTTTGTCCAAAATCTCCATGTGTCTCCAAATATATGTAGTCTTCCAAAAACTATTACAGCTACGCCATTTTATATTGTCTCTAACAAATTCTCTTGAAAAACATTAAAAATTCTTTAAAGAACATATTTTCTCTACTATATTTACTAATTTACTAATTGCTTCGTTCATCTTTTAGATTTGATACGATAAATCAATGTTAGATTAAGGCGATAAAACCTCTTTAATTTACTGATTTGGTAGTGATGGTGGTGGCTAGAAGTGGACCACTACTTGGTATGACCGTCTTTACTTGGCCGTGACAAAACCAATGATTGAGGTTGGAACTAGTCTCATCTGCAGGAATAATAATCCAAATTTTAAAGCTTGTGTGATGGGGCTTATGCCATGTATCTTCGGTTCATCTTACAAAAGCTTCGAGGTTTATAAGTAATCTTAAATTTTTAGTCATTTAAAATTTTTAATGACGTTTTATTAGAGGACATTTCCTTTTTTTTTTTACGGCATCAGAGGACATTTCCTATTTGACGTATTTTCAAAATGGTTTCATATCCATGTAATGGTATTTCGCGTGTGTTACTTGGTGTTTTTAAACTCGTCCTATTATACGGAATCTGTCTATGTTTTAAATGTCTTAATAACTCTTGTAAGAATTTATTGCGTATCATTTATGAGTTTGTGTGACCCTTGTTGAATGATTGTACCTTTTTTTTATAGGTTTGTATTTTCTTTTGAATTTTTTTTATCTAGGAGTTGGGAAAAAATTACTTACTTTTGAGACGACTACGAGAGTGTTTCCTTTAATTTACATCATATAACGACAAAAACCTACACAGTAACATTTTGTAGGGTTTATTACTGCAACAGACTTCAAAAAATAAAAAAATTAAAGAGAAAAAAAAAAGAAATGGGAAAATGAAAAAATGGAAATGGAAATGGAAATCAAAATTGGAATCGCAATCCGAAACACTTGTTTCTAGTCTTCTGGGAACGCGAAAAAGAAAGAAATTTCTTGCAATTGAAGGTACCTTTAATCTTATGGTTATCTCTTTCATTTCTTCTCCGTCAAATCAAAAACCCATTTACCAACTTGTTTTTTTGGTGTTCTTCTTGTGAGGTTTGTGGAAAGGGAAATTGAGAAACCCTAGAACAAGTACGGTTTCTATTTTGCTTAATGGGTCGCGAATCTGTCACTGCTTTGTCTTCGCCGCGCTCGGCCACTACTCCGGGTACTGCTGCGGCTGCGACGTCGCTTGCTCCTGGCTTCCGATTTCATCCCACTGACGAAGAACTCGTAAGCTATTACTTGAAGCGGAAGGTTCTGGGCAAACCCGTGCGTTTCGATGCGATTGGGGAGGTCGATATCTACAGGCATGAGCCCTGGGACTTAGCTGGTTCGTTGGGTTTCACTCTCTCTTCATTTCTACGCTTCTCTAAGTTATTGTGTTTTTCTGTGAATTTGTTGTTGCCTTCTGATTTGGGATTTTTGTGGTCTGGGCTTCTTTCGCGTCTTCTGACTCAATTCTGGGGAAATGATTTTGCTCTATGGGCTCCGATTTCATTTCCTGGGAAGCTTTTGTTGCAGATTCTTTGTTGTTATGTTTTGATATGTTTAGGCTATTACACTGTGAAGACATTCTATCTAAGTGGTTAAAATCCTCGTTTTTTTTCCAGATTCTACAAGAATTTCATGCTTAATTGTGCTCTAGTTCTGTTTGCTTGTGTTTCAGGAAATGAAGTTTTGAAGTTTTGAGTTAAGTAATTTGCTTCTGTTTTGTTGTGTGTTTCAGTGTTTTCGAGGTTGAAGACAAGGGACCAAGAATGGTATTTCTATAGCGCATTAGATAAGAAGTATGGAAACGGCGCTAGAATGAATCGAGCAACTAACAAAGGGTACTGGAAAGCAACTGGAAAAGACAGAGAAATCCGCCGTGATGTCCAGTTGCTCGGTATGAAAAAGACACTTGTTTTCCACAGTGGGCGTGCCCCAGATGGGCTTCGGACTAATTGGGTCATGCACGAGTATCGCCTTGTGGAATATGAACTCGAAAAAAATGGAAACTTGCTGGTATTGTATTGTCTATACGAGTTAACTTTCGAATTGGGTTTGTCTGATATTGTATGAAGATCCTATCTGATCTTATTTCTTTGTTTTGGTGCAGCAAGATGCGTATGTGTTGTGCAGAGTGTTCCACAAGAATAACATTGGGCCACCAAGTGGAAACAGATATGCACCTTTCATGGAAGAGGAATGGGCTGATGATGCAGTAGCTCTGATTCCAGGAGTAGATGTTAGGGTCAGCGTTGAGCCGTTACAACTAACCAACGGAAACAGCCAGATGGACCAGGTTTGTGCTTTCTTCGTAACCCAAAACCTTATTAGTTTCATTTCAGTATTTCTTATATGCAAAAACTGTGTTGAATTCCTCTCTTAAGTGGTGTTCCTCCAGTGGGATTATTGAGTTTATTTGAACTGGACTAGTTTATTTATGAACCAATCTACTATATCAATGTTATTAAGTGCAAATGTCCAAATTTACTTGGTGCATCATCTTTCTTGTTTCACAAAATATCATATTTCATGTATGCAAAAACTCTGTGCCGAAGTGAAGCTTCTATAAGTACTGTTTCCGCCGAGTTACTTGAACTGGACTACAGGACTGATTCTGTAACCAACTCTTGTAGAACTCAACCTTTGAAGATTTATCTGATGAACACTTCTCTTGATTCATAAGATATCTAATTTTCTTTGTTTTTGTTTTTTGTTTTATTGGGCTTTATTCTCAATCATGCTGATTACAAGATCTTTTAATCTTAGCATCCTCATTTGACCAGTACTTCTCACTTTGCATCATATCAACATTCACTTAATCGATAAGTGAATGTTGATCAGTAGGAGACCTTTTGTTGCGTGTTTAGTGAAAATTTCAGTTTGATCTGCATCTGCAAACTTTATCCAACCATTTGATTTCAGATAGTTTATGTGTGTGTTCTGGGGTTTGCATAACTTTTAATATGTTGTAGGAAATCCAGTCTGCAAGCAAGGATCTCATTAACATCAACGAGCCACCAAGAGATGCTACTCCAATGGACATCGAACCTAACCAACAGAATCATCATGAGAATGCCCTCAAGCTGCAGGAGAATAACAATAATAAGTATATTGAAAACGAGGAATCACTCAAACGCGAGCAAACCGAAGAAGATGAGCGTCCTTCTCCTTTATGCGTTCTCAATAAAGAAGCTCCATTACCTCTCCTCCAATACAAACGTAGACGTCAAAATGAGTCCAACAACAACTCAAGCAGGAACACACAGGACCATTGTTCCTCCACAACAACAACCGTTGACAACACAACAACCTTAGTCTCATCATCTGCTGCTGCAACCAACACTGCCATCTCTGCATTGCTTGAGTTCTCACTCATGGGTATCTCCGAGAAGAAAGAAAACCGGCAGCAGCAGCAGCTACGTCCTCACAAGGAAGCTTCTCCTCCTACTCCAGTTGCATCTCCTCAAGAGATGGTTAACGATCTCCAGAAGGAGGTTCACCAGATGTCTGTTGAGAGAGAAACTTTCAAGCTTGAAATGATGAGCGCAGAGGCTATGATCAGTATTCTCCAGTCAAGGATTGATGCGCTGCGTCAGGAGAATGAGGAACTTAAGAAGAATAACACCAATGGACAATAAATGCTTTAGAACCATCTCTCCAGGTTTCTTCTTGTTACTGTCTTTTAGCTTTAATCTCCCTAATATTATGGAGCTTCTTCAGACGGAGTGTGAACCGTGTGAATCTCTGTTGTAACATTAGGATTAAACGGATCGTTAGCCTCCGAGCCGAGTGTGTTTTATCCTCTCTCTCTTTTTATGTTTCTGCATCTGTTGAGAATATTTTCAGGTTGCTTCATTGTCATATATTATCATCTAGTCTTTTCAGACATAAATTCTCTTGAACTTGTCTCAAAAATGTTAACTTCTTTAGGGTATTTATTAGTGGTCTGGTTTGAGGGCATAATTGTCATTTCAACCATCTAGATTTTCGGACAAAAAGAACGTTCATGTTAATTCGAGAATATTCCGTCTCGATGATAACTGAGAAAGGGAACTTCATAGGTAATAACGTGATTAGTTGTTATGAGTAAGGGTATAACCGTCATTGAACAAATCGGGTAGCATTACGAATGTGGTTGCGTCAGCGACGTAACAAGACTTTCGTTACACGTAATTTTCTATTATTTTAAAGTAAAAAGGGTTTGGTACGATTTGAGTTCCATTTTCAAATAAATATATATTTAATTTTATTCCACCAAAATCTCAAATATTTTTTTAAAAAATTAGTCTTCGAAATTGAATTTGATAGATTTTTTTAATCTATGAATAAATTAAAAGCGCAGTGGATAAAATGCTGTCCGAAAAGAAAAAAAAAGCGGATAAATAATTTTTTTTTTTTTTTTGGTAAAAGGATAAATAAATATTTGCGGCAATCAACCACCTCAACAAATTCAAGAGACTAAAAATCTGCAGACTTGTCCACGAAGTCCACGTGTCGCAGCAGTAGAGACTGTCACAAAAAACAGTCACAGCCCGTTACTTGATAAGCTGATTCGGGCACATTTTCCTGGAATATTAAAAACCTCTTAGCATGAAATATTTCACTTATATATTTTCCACGGTTGCTTAGCTCCGATGGCTTCGTCTTCTTCGATTTCCTCAATTTCTAAAATCCTCATTTCCATATTATAATTGCTTCGCTATTTCTTTTCATTTGATTCTAAAGAGAAAAACCTCTTTAAATTATTCAAGCTTTTTGGTCCACCGATTGTATTGTATGGGTCGTGCCTCAGTGACGTCGCTCGCTCCTGGATTCCGTTTTCATCCCACCGACGAAGAACTCGTTCGTTACTATCTGAAACGCAAGATCTGCAATAAACCGTTCAAATTTGATGCTATCTCTGTTGCCGATGTATACAAATCCGAGCCGTGGGATCTCCCAGGTCTGTTTTCAATTTCACAATAGATCGAATTGAGTGATATACGAAATTTTTGGAATTCTGATTGATTTGCCTGATTTTTGTTGTTGTTTTTGGGTTGGGAATTAGACAAATCGAAGCTGAAAAGCAGAGACTTGGAGTGGTACTTCTTCAGTGTGCTTGATAAGAAATATCGAAATGGTTCAAAGACGAATCGTGCGACTGAGAAGGGATATTGGAAGACGACAGGGAAAGATCGGGAGATTCGTAATGGGTCAAGTGTCGTAGGGATGAAGAAGACTCTTGTTTATCATAAAGGTCGAGCTCCTCGTGGCGAAAGAACCAATTGGGTTATGCATGAGTATCGTTTGGTTGATGAAGATCTTGACAAAACTGGTGTTCAGCAAGTAAGACTGCGAATTTTGAATTCCTTATGTTTTTTTTTTTTGCCATGGGATTGTGTTGTTGACTTTTGTTGTGGAATTGTGGCAAGGATGCGTATGTGCTTTGTAGGATATTCCAGAAGAGTGGCTCAGGTCCTAAAAATGGAGAGCAGTACGGTGCTCCGTTTGTTGAGGAAGAGTGGGAAGAGGAGGATGATATGACATTTGTACCTGATCAAGATCTTGGAAGTGAAGATCATGTTTATGTCCATATGGATGACATAGATCAGGTTTGTGTTGTATTTTAGTTCTTATTGCTTATCTTGATCCTTTCGTGTTACAGTAATTTACCAATTAATGGTGAATTTTTTCTCACCTATTATGATTGGGGATACAAAAACTTATGGTTAGTGATTCTCTTAGGCACTAGAAAATGAAATGTTTGGTACATATGGATGACTAATAAGGGATAGTATAAATAGGGGTGTGTGTGATAGAAAACTGAATAAAAGTCTTTAGTTTATCGAGTTGTTTGCAACTTGGAAGCTTGAAGGATTTGGAATAAAAGAATCTCTTAGCTAGCTTTTGGTCGATGTACTCTGTGGATAAAATAAGCTTGTTTATCACTCACTGATGTGATTAAATTTCCTTCTAGGCTGTCTTTAATGTTCTTCCATTTCTGAAATTGAATTTTATTTCTTGCAGAAGCCTGACAACTTTTTGGTTTATGATGCCATTCCTATCCCGTTAAACTTGGACCACGGGGAATCCAGCAACAATGCTGAACCAAACTACTCAGACTTCAGAAACCATATCCAACCAAGAGACAGTGTGGACTCTGGTGGCTACTTTGAACGACCTTCAGAATCTTCTGAGAAAGATCAGAAGCCTACACTCCATGATGGTAGCCTTCAAAACGATTTATTGTTTCAAGATGAAGACATTGGCTGTGGTGTCCAGGACGAGCACACTGAAAATTTACAATCTTCTGACAACATCTTTGGGACTGATACATCATGTTACAATGATTTTCCTGTTGAGAGAAACCACTTTACGGGTGAGGCGTTTCTGGATCCAAACAGTAATCTTCTGCAGAATGATGATCTGTACCTGGAAACAAATGATCTCAACAGTACTCAGCAAGATGGTTTCGACTTTGAAGACTATCTTACCTTTTTTGACGAGAACGATGAGAATGCTCAAAACTTGACTTTTGATCCTTCTCAACTGATGGGAAATGAAGATTTTTTTACCGATCAAGAAGAGCTCTTTCAACAGGCGGAGTCTAAGGAATTGGAGAAAGAGGAGACTTCAGGAGGCAAACAAGTGGTGGAAGAAAAAGTAAAGGATGAAGCATCTTGTTCTAAACAAGTTGATGCAGATGGAACAGAGTTTGAGCGAGGTAAAAACCCCTATTACCAAAGTCATGTCTTAATAGGTCTCATGTGTTCTGTTTAGCTGATGGATCAATTCCTAATAATGCAGATTACAAGTACTCGTTCCTCAAGAAGGCAAGCCACATGTTGGGCTCTATTCCCGCTCCGCCTGCATTTGCTTCTGAGTCCCCAGCAAAGGATGCAACTATCCGGTTACACGCAGGACAACCATCAGGATCGGTTCATGTAACCGCAAGTGTGATCACAATATCAGACAGCAACACGGGCTGGTCATACGGCAAAAACGGGAACCTTGACTTAATCCTTTCGCTCGGTTTGGTCCAAGATAATGCGTCTGGGAAGTCAGGAAATAGTTTAACAAGGGCAATGTTAATCTTCATGTGTTTCTGGGTCTTCGTACTCTCAGTTAGTTTCAAAGTAACCACGTTGGTCTCTTCCCGGTGATAAGTACCACCCACTATTTAAAAAACAAAGCATGTGTTTGTAAACATTGATATAGGTTTACTTGCAGAGTTCTGCCATTTTAATGTTTTAATTATTCTCTAATTCTATTGAATATCTCATTATATGACAATACGAGATACTATAATAGTGTATGTTCAGAGTTCGTATGAGCGTTATAATCGGATTCTTGATTTGATATATTGGTTTATAATTTGATTTTTTTGTTGTTATTATCGTTTTGTATATTAGCTTCTCTTTGTAAGAAGACCCACCCAAATAACAAACGAGAGATGGATTCATTAACGTTACGTATTTCTTAACTAATTCTATTCAATTTATTAATTACAAAGGAACCTTTCATATGGAGACTTGATTTATAAATAGGCAAAATTTCATAAATGTAATATGGCAGGATTTCGTTTGTATTTTACTTATATAAAATAATTATTTTCTTCTTATTTTAATATTAAATTATTTCATATGTCAAATTATAAATGCGTTGTGAAATCCAAATTAAATTACATTCATTATATATTTTCTAAAAAAAATAATGAGTTAGTGAAACGAAGTTTTTCTTTTATTTACTTGGACAGTAAAAATTGCTTCTTCTATTTTGTTGTCTTCCCATTAATATGTGTGTTTTTGTCTTGGTCACACGAACCTTTGATATTTTTTCACAGGAACCATTAAAAAGTGATTAATGATTTAAATTTCCTAACAAAAACAATAATTCTCCTCTTTCTTTGATCTCTTTCCGGCTTCTTCTTCGTTCGATTTTCGCAATGTTTATTGATTTGTTTTCACTCTTCGTTTTCCCCATTTTCGTTTCGCCATTGATGAAGTAGGTATGTATCGACGATATTTTGATAATCGTTTTCCGGTTAATTTTTCTCAACTGAGTCTGATTATTCCGTAAATTCTCATCGGCATTATCCATTTTGGTCCCGGAAAAGTGGAATTTAAGGAATTTTCTAGCTGATGATTGATATTATCAGGTGAGAAGGGAAATAGGACAATTGGCTGCGAAATGTTTTTAATTTTTTTGGATGGCTCTCGATTTTGTGTTATCGTCGATTTTCCCGGGAAACTTGTTGCAGTTGTGATTCTGAGTGTGGTGAAAGCTGTTTTGTTGTTTTGTTAATTGGATTGGATTTGAAAGAAAAAAAAATGAAAAAGGAATTGTGAGGATGACTGATATTGATCCTTTGCAACAAAAATCGGAAGCTATGGATGATTCTGGTACTGAGTTTAATCAAGGTTTTGAGGATTTCATGGAAGATTGCATCTCATTTGATTCATGTAGCTCAGTTCACAATCAAGACATTGATGATCAAGAGGATGAACATCTTTTGAGAAGGAGAAGGAGGTCTGAGCTCCAAGAGGATGATGTAGCTGAATCTTCTGCTGCGAGAAGGCGGCAATCGCAGATTCTAAGCCGTTGGGCTGCAAGGCAAGCTCAGGAGATGATTACCACCATTGAGAGAAGGAACCGTGAGTCTGAACTTATTGCCATTGCTGGTTTGCACGCTGTCTCTACGCTCGACTCATCTTTCCTTAGGGAGTCTTCTTCTTCTTCGAGGCGTCAGGCCACTGCTGCTGCTGCTGCTACTGAGAGGCCTAGGACTCAAGCATCTGGGATTTTGCAGATGTGGAGAGAGTTAGAAGATGAGCATGTATTTAACAGGGCACGTGAGAGGATGAGATCGAGGCAAAGAAATGCTGACTTGCCGAGCTCTAATGCGTCTGAGAGTCAGGTGAGTGAAAACAGTGAGAGTCTGAGAGGTTCGAGTGAGAGTGAGAACGATTATGGGTCTTCCAGTAGGGAACAGTCTCCTGATCTTGGCGATGTTGAGAGTGAAGGGGTGAGACAAGATGCTGAGGATAGTGGAACCACTGATCATACATCTAATGTAAGACAGAGAGGTGATAACCGTAGAGGAGAATGGCTTGGTGATACTGAAAGAAGTAGAGTCAGGATTATCAGGGAGTTGATGCAAATGACAAGTCAGCAGAGAGGAGCTCGTGCTAGTAGAAGAGAAGATCAACGATCTCTTAGTTCACAAGATGACAGGATTCATGAGAGTGCACAAGTTCAGAGGGTCCCTGAAGGGTTAGCGGCTGAGAATGAAGAAGGGCGACAGGAGCATACTCGTAGAGACTTGAGGAGAATACGAGGAAGGCAAGCATTAGTTGATTTGCTTATGAGGATTGAAAGAGAGCGACAGAGGGAGCTCCAGGGTTTGTTGGATCATCGTGCAGTCTCTGATTTTGCTCATCGCAACCGGATTCAGGTTTGTTCTTTGGAAATTATCTTGTCATCATTCTCTTCTTTGTTCAAACGTTGATCGCATACTCATAAACAGGTTTCTATAGTTTATTGTGATAAGAATTCCCATCGAACTGAAAGAGAACAAACTAATGCCTTGTAAGACCGAAAGGCATGCTTTAGACCAAACTCCTATTATATGGACTTCATATACTGTAGTATTATAATATATGAGTTGTAAAATTTAGAGTGGGTTAGAGTTTTCCAACATGATATGCTTGTCATGTTACCAAAATACTTGTTGCAACTTAGCGGTGTTTGGCATCTTGATTTAGTGATTGGAAAGTGTGAGAAGGAAATTAAGGCATATTGTACTCTAAGACTGGATTAGTAACACCATATTTTATCGTAGTGATACAACCGTTGGTCCCTTGTAACTTGATCTCTAATTTGATTTCCACAGTCGCTTCTTAGAGGAAGATTCCTGCGAAACGAGACACTTGCAGAGGAAGAGAGAGCACCATCAATGGCAGCAAGCGAACTTCGCCAACTACGAGAAAGGCATACAGTTTCTGGTTTGAGGTAAAATTTCTTGATCATTCCTGTTGCGCGGTTAAACATTTTCCTAATTTTACCCATACTTGTCACATGGTTGGAATTGCGAAGTGTGGATATATAATATCTTTTGCATCTCATTTTACCTTCCCCACTCTTTGAATATATACATATAATGTTTGTCTTTGCATTTTC
Source organism: Cardamine occulta (assembly GCA_028015245.1). Classification (NCBI taxonomy): domain Eukaryota; kingdom Viridiplantae; phylum Streptophyta; class Magnoliopsida; order Brassicales; family Brassicaceae; genus Cardamine; species Cardamine occulta. The sequence goes on along the minus strand of CM051371.1, from coordinate 16,553,783 downwards.
ATTTTATTGACTTAGCTTGTTGACAGTTAGCTTAGCGGCAGCTAATTTCTCAATATCAATATTGGTTCTGTCACAGGGAAGGATTGCATGACAATCTAGAACGCAACACTAATGGCAATAACAGCAATACTTCCAGAAATAACCGAACAATAGCTAACACTGCTGAGCATCCTCAGTTGCAAAGTGAGAGTTTAAGTGCTTCTAGACAGGGGAATGATAGCCCTCTCTTAGCTAACGATTTGGGCAGGTCAGGAAGAAACCGAGAAAATGCAGATTTCGAAGATGATACCAGTCAAGAAAGGATTTGGCCTGTAGTTTTCACAACAGACGAGAGGCAAAATTCGCAGCAAACACTGTTAAGCCAGTTGAGTGGAAGGGATAGTGGTAACACAAGTATAAACGGGCAAGAAGACTCAGTAGATGACCTGGAACACGACGGAACTGGAAATTCGAATGAAACTATTACTGTAGACGATCACAGAGTTTGGCCTGCAGATAGCTCTAGACAATCTAATGGGAATTTTCCTGGGATACGGTTTGGAGCCCCAAGGAATCGTCGTGTAGTACCAATGAGAAGACTAAACAGGTTTCATCCACCTGATGACGATAATGTTTACAACATTGAACTCCGAGAGCTTGTAACCAGGTATCAAATAGATTAAACAGTGGACGTTTTCTCTATTTTTCCCTGCATATATTCTGTTTGATTAATGGAATTGTTTCCTTTCAACCTTGTAGGAGAAGTGTTTCAAACCTTCTGCGCAGTGAATTCCGTGAAAATCTTGATCAACTAATCCAATCATATGTTGAGAGGAGAGGACTTACCCACGTGGACTGGGATTTTCAACCAGTAAGACCGGATTCTCCGGAACATCTTGCAGGGCAACAAGGGTTTCTACAGAACGAGGATCAGCTTGATGACATCAATCAATCACAAACGCTGCCAACTCCACCAATGCCTCCACCGCAACCAATAAGGCATCACACTAGCTACTCTCGTCACTCTATGCGTCGTTCTGAATTTGTAAGCCTACAAATTTTAGGCTCTTTTTTTCCCTCTTATCAACTTTGTTTCTGGTGCTCTATCACACAATACAGATGGTGTATTACTCCTTAGTGACGCTTCAGAGATTTTCTATTACTTTAAAAGGTTTAATGTGGTTTGTGCTGGTGAGTACAGGAATGGGAGATATTGAACGACTTGAGAGGAGACGTGGCGAGACTTCAGCAAGGAATGAGCCATATGCAGAGGACATTAGAAACTTGTATGAATATGCAGTCTGAGGTACAGCGCTTGGTTAGACAAGAGGTCTCTGCGGCTTTAAACTGATCTCCTGGTGGCCAAGGTTTTTTGAATTTTTTCCCCCTTCTATCTAAATTCATTCTTAGGCTACATATCGAACAACCTGTAAACGAAATGAATGATGCCATCAGGTCTTGGGCCAGGAACATCAGAGGATGGGTCGAGATGGAGTCATGTAAGTAAGGGGACTTGCTGTGTCTGCTGCGATACCGACATAGATGCCTTCTTGTACAGGTAAATGTTAGCTCAAACCCGGACTGTTTGTGATTTACAGAACCAAAACAAGTGTTTGATAATATCTGTTGTGAATCTTTGAAATCGGTAGATGCGGGCACATGTGCACTTGCTCAAATTGTGGTAATGAGCTGATTAGAACCGGAGGGAAATGCCCGTTGTGTAGAGCGCCTATCGTTGAAGTAATCCGAGCCTACACCATTGCTTAAGCCCTCTGAATTTGGAGAACAATGAAGTTAAGAGAATGTGATTTTTATTGACGTCTGAGCAAGAACAGGTTCGGAATCTTTGATATTATTTTAAAGATCTTCATTACTCTTTTGTGTAATCATGTCCTTTCTAAATTCTCGAAGCATCGTCTCCTGCAGATTATTTCAGCGATGCAAACTCTCTGAAAGGGATCAAACCAAGACCATGTACTAATTTATTTGTCGTCAATAGTTTTATTTATTTTTTCAGTTATTGATTGTCATGAATCTCTGTGTATATGGAAAGAACACAACTACTTAGATAAATTTCACAGAGAATATGGGGTGAAACTATCATATTTGTACATATAGATTCAGCAATTTAATTGATGAGAAGACCATTTCATGAATAGCAGTTAGAAAAGAAAAAAAAAACAGTATTGAACTTGAAGTATATCCAAAACATCTTGAGAAAGTAAATATAAACTTCATACCATGATATTTCTCACAAATAACATTTTCAAGAAAAACAACAGTACACCCTGTATCTCCCTAGCGATTGCTCGTAGAAAGTGAAATAGGACATGCACATATAAACATATCATGTTTATATAGATGATAGATTCATTATGTGGATACCCAAATGGTCGTTAAGTTTTTATGAGTCTTCTTGTTTCATCTCGGTCTTAATGGCTAAAGCCAAGTGATCATAGGCTTGAGACCAAGCTCCTTCAACTTCTTCATTGTATTTCTCCCCCAACCCTACTTTCAATGTCCTTAGCAAAGCTTCTTTGACGACCTGAGTTCACAACCACACTTATTTAGTTGCGTTAAAAACTTAAAATTAAAAATCAAAATAAATACTATAATGTATATACTCTTTTTTTTTTTTTTTAAGAGAGAGACCTCGAAGTGAGGATCAATAACGCCGCTTTTGAGATGAACAGAGCCCAAGTATTGGAGGGTTGTGTCCGCTACCACCACCTTTCCTTTCTCCCTCAGCTGTATTGCTGTCTCACATGTCTACTACACCCAAAATATACAACATTTTTACTTTTTCTATGCCTTAAAATTCTAATTGTAAAAAAAAACTGGATTATATAAGCTAGTTTTTGATATAATAATGATTTAAGTAATCATTGATATAATAGTCTGAGAAAGATTTATAACGTTTCTTTTATCAACTCATTGTATAGTAAAATTGTAGGTTATGAGATTAGTCTCGGAGACTCTATCCCCTAAAAGCCAAAGGTATAAGTTGGACCAAAAACGAGTCATTAAACCAAACAAAAAATCTAAACAACCTGTGGTTGATATTATAGCAAAGAAAAAACCATTAAGCAGATTGAACCACTTGGATTATTTGTTGACGGGAGAAACTGTGTGAATTTGTTTTAAGGGGATTTTGAGGATGAACCAATATTTAATTCTTCTCTACTACTATGATTTTTTTCACGAAGAAGAAGACAAACCCAACTAGCCAAATCCAAACAAGATAGACCGCAAATCGTGTGCACATCACATGGCTCCGTGAATAAAATAAAAGAACAAGTAGATTTTTCTTTTATGTTATTCAATACTATATTTAAATTAAAAGAAAAGAAAAAATACTTATCTGATTTAGCTATAATAATTAATGAACCATTTCTATTTGATTTTTTTATAAAGATGAACCATTCTAATTTCAAACTAAAAAGTGTAAAATGATATACGGATGTATATAAATCGGAAAGTGATAGGTAATTACCATCTTGAAGACTTTAACAGCATGAGCTTTGAGTTTAGGATTGTTGTGAGGGACTTCATCTGAGCCTCTTAGAAAAGAGAACAAGTTCTTTGCTGCAGGTGCTATCTCCAATATCCTAAAACCATTATATTCTTCATTATCTCACATACATATAGCAAGGTCATATATACTAAGATACATATATGCTTATATATGAGTATGTCTATGTATATGTATGTATATATGATTACTGTGAGAAGAAGTGAAGGCTGTATTTAGGGATGTCTTGTTTCAGTATCTCCCAAGACTCCTTCACCAAAGCTTCTTGCTTCTCTGTAAACTCAATCTCTCCCATCTTTGTTTTTTCTCTCTTATCTTTTTACCCGAGTAGAGAATTATATTTCCTTTTTTTCTAACTTTCAAAATGTATATGAATAATAAATTATTTTTCATGGGCCATATGGCCATTATACGATTCGAAATATGTTCGGCCCAATCCACAGTTGGATCTTTACCCTCATTAGCATTAGTTTTTAAACCAAACAAAAACGAAATTCATAAGATTTACTCGGTAAATTTTCCAAACTAACAGAATCGAAGTGTTAAAGGTATACAAAGCCGAAGAGGAATTCATAGGTTTTTTTTTCTTAGTAGTCTTGGTTTAAAACAAACCGACACTGGATCAAAACGCAATTGAAGTTTTTGTTTGATTTTTCGAAGAAAGATTTTTCTCAATAAATAAAACGAATAAACCCATTAGTCGTGAAATGTTCTCTTACATGCGACACGATGATACCATGTGTTTTTTTTTATGGTTAAATGAGACAATATGTAAATAACTCAAGCAATGATGAAATAAGTAAAGATACTTATAGATATATATATATATATAAAGGGTTTGCAAATACGCAAAGATATATACTTACAATCATGAAGAAGTAAAAATGGGTAGCTTACGTTCGAAGACAAACAAAAAAAAGTATGATATGAATTTATTTTTTTATCAAAAAAAAAATGTTCGAAGACAAATTAGTTTTGGATGCGTAGACATGGCAGGACCATCATACCATTACTTTATATTTAATTTCCATTCAATTTTATTGGTCTAATGAATAACGCCCATTAATTCTATTTTTTTGGTCGACGCAGGGCCGTTTAGTTACTCTATATTCAATTTTCCATTGAATTTTGTTGGTATGGTGAGTAATCGTCTTCTTTCTGTCGCCAATAAAATAATTTAAGTTGTTGCATCTAAAAAACAAAAAGGTTGTTGAAAGAGAGTCGAGAGACATACATATACATATACACGCACACTCACAAGGCTACGTATCAAAATGTACAGATGCATTTACCCAAAAAAAAAAGAAGAGAGATTAACGATGCAATTAACTAATCTAGTAAACAAAACAAAAAAAAGTAGTCTAGCACTAGTTTTCTTGTATATTCATTTGCCTTGCTGTGTCATTTATTTTTGGTTAATTTAAATATAGCTTAAACACGATAATTTTTAATAATTAGTTTTATGCTTCTAAAAACTCCAATATTAACTTTCGCTTAGTAGTTAGTACTCACTGCTGAATATAGAACTCATGTAAACACAAAAGCAAAAATAATTACTATAAAAATTGGAACATTAGTGTTACCCAAATACCAGAGAAAAACAAACTGTAAAATTTGAAATATGGTTCATAATTCAATCTTTCTGGAATATTTTTGTTATATCAAAATATTCTTTTTTGGTGAAGTTTTTTTTTAGGTGAAGATTTCAAAAATATTATAATATAACTGAAGATATTATCAACGCTAATTCATTTTTTAAATAGTTCCAAATATATATATATATATATATATATATATATTATTTTTGTTTTTTCTCAGAAACCCAAAATTCAAGCTGATATTTAAGTCATTTATAAGAAATTCAGGTAATAATAATTCACTAGTCGTACGTTGCAGTATTTGATCATTGTATATTTTACATAACAGCTGCAAGTTTTGAAAAAGCCCCACGAGTTTTAAACATATTATTAACAAATGCATAATTTCCGGCCATCAAGCCAAGTTATCGAAAATTTATAACCTAACACTTCCTTAAATACAGTGTGAAAATAAAGAAATAAACAATAAGTATCAACTTCGAACTTTGAAATCTATAGAATATTTTCTATTATAGGATACAAAATTGAATTGCATGATATATATCTTCAGATCCCAAAGTTGCGTCCTTCGCTCTACCGGTCGGTCAAAAAAGTTGGAAACAAGCATGAATTTCAGATCAATAGATTAGATTAAAATATAACTGAGTTAATTATAATTATACATGTGCATGCTTTTATTCTAGTACTGTACAATCAAAACTTTAATTTAAAATAAATATTGGCATCGAGCTTCATTATCTCTGCGTTGTTGCTTTCACGATTACACGTAGGACACGCAACTAATACATCTTCTACCAAATTAACACCTAAAAACTTTTAAACGCCATTAGCATTTTTCATAACCCAACTATTTAATTGCTCTCATTAATATTATTTTAGATTTAAATTGTATTCTAATCAATTTGACATCTTGCAGTAAAAAAAATTGCTTATATTCTTCTCAGCAGATAACATTTTCCTATTACCGTGTACAGGTAAAAAAAAATGGGACTCCAGGATACCGAACAACTTGTGTAAGAAAATGATACTAAATTCGTTTGATTTGATTGCCCTCATCTTCTTACATAAATGTAAATGATTTCACATTTAAAAGAACATGTGCTCATGAAGCAATGTTTTCACAAGCATCACACTAGTTTAGTTATATGGATTAAAAAAAACTTTTAAATGTACTCTTTTTCTGTTAAATATACTTTTCTTTCTTTATTAATTATTTGAGCAAAAATTTCCATATATGCGTGATCATAACACAATCAATTTTCTTACCAGCTGGAGATACTGATTCTTCATATATAGTGGCTGCAGATATTTTTTGTTCAAAATTTCAGTGATAAACTAAGTCGACAATTATATTGTGAAACTAATTTTCCATGAATTTGGATGATAACACGATCTTATCTCTTATATATGACATAATATCCCAATTATTATAGAAAACTTGGCAATTGGAATTAAATTTCATTTATTACGGAATTTACATCATCGACCCCTCCATGGGAAATTAATATGCGGTTGCAGAAAATTATCCATCCATTTTAAAAAAATTAAATTTAAAATATTAAAACTGAGCATCATATAATATCTTTTTGAGTTTGATGATTCCACAATGTTTCCAGTAAAACAGTAAAAATGTAAAATCTTGAATAAAAGGCTCATCTTCGCGCACAATAAGGATAACTTCTCCGCCGTTTCGCCGTCGTCGACGTGTCATTATATACGGAGGAGAAAAAACGGTCAATCTCTTCCCGATTCATAATGATCTCACAAGTCGACACTAAAAGCTTCCTCTTGCACGATCTGATCATCAAAGCCGCCGTAGCCGATGGTGCTGACGGTGGTGGCCGAGGTTTTCGCGGTGGAGGAGGTGGGGAGTCGACGACGGCGGGAATCTTGTGTTCTTGGGAAGTGGGTGTGCTGCAGCTAAGGCCATCGTCGACATCGTTTTCGTCCTTCTTGATATTGGAAGTTTTGGATCGGATCTTGATTGATGATGGGAAATTGAAGTTGGACAAATCTTGTAATAAATCAAGATCCATATCTATAATTGTGTGTGTGTGTGATTGTTTCTTGGGAACTTTTTTTTTTTCTTTTTTTTTCTTTGTGGATGTAGAAAACTTCTTAGAGAAGTGAGAGGTTGAGAAGGGTTTCTTATATGTGTTTGTGTCTTTACATACATGTATATATAACATAAAGTTAGAATGTCGCATTTAGAAAGAAGAGTTACTTTTTGACATGAAAACGAAAAAGAATATTTAAAAAAAAATGGAGATAAGTAAAGTAAAATATGTATATGGGGATGGGAATGGACGTAAATCCGAATTTAGAAAAAAAAAATAGTATTACTAGGGATAGTAAGTTACTTTGTATAGTTGTATTTGTATGGATGTACAACTAGCTAAAGCACATGTGGCTTAGTAATCACCATATACATATACATTATACTGAATGGGTTGTTTACCATTTTTTATTTTACTTTATATTAATTGAGTTTTTAATGGAACACAATAATAAAATACGAAGTGATGATATAAATTTAAGAAAAAAGGATATTGCTAGGTAAGGTAAAAATGTCCATTACATTTTTATATTTGGAAATAGTGATGCATCTTGGGACGTTTATAAGAATGTATATGGTTTATCTCCGTGATTTATCAATAAAATGCTGATCTATTAGGAAATAAATTACAGTGATCTAGTGATACGTATAAACTATATATCTAATTTTTATTTTTTTTGAGTTTTTGATAATAATATAATAACGGGCCGTTGGAGGAAGATGTTATATTCATATGCCAAACTGATTGTTGGAGTCTGGAGGTATCCCAACCCAAAGTGATACAAAATCGAATTCAATGAAAAACGTGAAGCGTTATATATATGCTCATAACGTTGATGTAAACGATCTTGATTCACGATGAAGACATAAAACTCTATATCTAATGTCATAATTATATTTTTTATGGGGTGTTCACGCTATAGTAGATTTATGTTATGTTTGGGATCAACTAAGCTAGCACCGCTATAAATTTTGTTGTAGCTAGTGTAAGATTTTTGATAATATTTATAAAAAATGATTGTTTAACAAAACAAAAAAAAAAGATTTACAAATTTTGGGAATACTAAAGTTTTCGTAATTACAAGTTTACAAAAGACAAAATGAAGGTCTAAAGTTTGGAAGAGCAGTGGTAGCGAGGGCCACATCTAATGAAACAACTGCAAATGGTGTTATTGTACCATCGGTCTCCCATCTAAAGACGTGTGGGTTACGGTCTCAACAATAACATTAAAGTGTGTCTATATAGAAACTTTTACTTGATCAAAATAACTAGCACCGTCAAAACTATACTACATAATGCCCATATGTAGTAGGGATGTAAAATCAAGTATATGCAAAAATTTAGATCAACGTCTTATCATCGATCTCAAACATTTAGTTTGGTTAAATATGTGTCTTGTATCTACTACAACCTAAAGACATGGCCATGTGTTTAGATTTAAAACCATTCCATCCATCATTATATTTTTATGTAAACAATTGATTGCATCAGTTTCTGTATCCTCTTCTTCCATTATTAAATGTCCAATGTGAGAAGTTTTAGTAATTTTTTTTTGTGACATTATGATTTCAACATATACGATGGACCCACAACGTTTAACACGCCGAGTTTAATAATGTAGTTAGATATAAAGCCTTATACCATGCCATATATAACAATTATGACTAAGTTGTAAAATGAGTTTGCTACTTGCGTTCTCTTTATTTTCGTAGGTGAAGTATAGTGTAAGTTTTGTTTTAGACTTTTGATTAGGAGGAGGAGGGGGGTGGTGTTAACGTTAATGTTAATAGTTGCGTTTTTCACTTTAATTTCAGTTTGATTTGGGTTTAAATCTGACATGTTTAATCAATAAATTACTATCAAATATAGTTGTAATCCATTTGGATCAATTTAAATGTATATATTTTGCTACATCGTCCTTGTTTGTCTTCATTCTGATGTGTCGTATTTGAAGTTAGATTTGATCCCTCTTAACATATAGATACAGTAGCTGCGTGATGCATTTATGCTGTGTAAATTTACGGCAAGAAGACATAATTTGGTGATGCCACGTATCGAGTTTGTAAAACCATGTGGTGATGATATATATAGAGTAGATCTGTGGAAGTGAGTCACTCAGAGTCAGTAGCTAGGAATATCCAAATAATAAAAAGTACAGAAGTGGAAAGATCTATCGCAGAATCTTAATCTCTCGCTTTTATTTTTATTTTTATTTTTTACTTCTCTTTTTGTCAACCCTTATATATATATATATATATATATTTACAGAGTTAAACGGTGACACGTTTTTGGTTTGATTTAGGCTCAAAGGGAGACCTAGACAGAGAGACTTAGAGATATAGAGGAATTAGGATAAACCGATGTTATTTGTGAGGCCACGAAACCATACAATCACAATCAAACAATCTGTAGATTCCATCAATTATACTCGATGTTGAAGTTCCAATTCGGTGGTCCTCTGACGGTTGTTAACTTTGGCCAAACCGAACCGTCTAAAATCAAACCAAATGATTTGGTTCATATTGGTTATATAACCCGAAAATGAATCGGTAAATCCTATAAACAACTGATCTGAAAGTCTGAAACTGTCATACAAATTAAATTAAAAATTTACTGAAAAGAATAAATGTAAAGCTGATCAGACTAGCTCTACAACGAAATCATAATTTAATCAAGTAATAGCAGATCTTGTTTAAATAGGTTTCAGCATATTTCCCATAAATGGAAAAATTCATGAACCAAAATAGGGGAATTAATAATTAGAATATTAAAGAGTTGTAGATCTAGTGTACTTGGTTAATCGATTAGAAGTTGTAAACTCTCAGACAACAATTCACAATTCATGAGTTGGAGAAAATATTCTCACATATATTTTTCAAGGCATGAGACACAATGGCCCTACGTTACATGTTGATAACAAAGAAAAAATACAGGTTAATAACAAAGAAAAGAAACCTAATCGATAAGAATGAATTTTTTTTTTTTTGGGGCAAATCTTCAAATTTGTTGTCTATGCATAGGATTCCAAAACATTTCTGTTTTTTTTTTATTCTTTTTCGACCGCGTTTGGAAAGTTATACAGAAATTAGTACACACCACAATGAAAAAGACAAATAACTATGTCTTTTATCAAAATCACATGAAATTAAACTGTTTAACTAAATCTTAGATCAGAACCAAGGTAATAATTTTAATAATTAAAAACTTTTTTATTCGTAACGACGTCTTGATAGTTATTTAATCTCATGTTGATGGGCATTTAGAATAATGATCACATGTATATATGACTCAATTAGTACAGCGACTATCATTTACTATAAAGTCTATAACTGTTACCGCCTTACAGGGATCGACCGACGTAGTAAGTTCAAATATGAAGCATTCAATACTTTTCTTTGTAAAGATGATACAATGATAACATTAGGCTCGTAATTATGCACAGTTAGCTACTTATATATATATAATATTTTAAATATGGTATTACTAATTACATTTTTGTATTGATGTGAATTAAAATAGAATATATGAATTTGTTTAGTGTTCACTGCCGTTTAACATTTTATTTGTTGTAATGTACAATGTAGACAAAATAAGCAAGTGAGACGTAACGTGCATGGCCTCCAAATCATGAGTTTACATCTAAGATATCATTATTATAATAATATCATTTTGCTATATCGCAATAGTTAATTGAAATACCATAAAATTCCAAAGAATATATACCAATCGACACCAAAAGTAAAGATAAGGAGCATGATGGCTCTCCCTTCATAAGTTCACAACCAATTGTCTCCCTCTTGTAGAGATGAACGAGTGTATCAAATCATACAAAATAATACAAAAAAAATCATACAAAATAAGATCTGGTTCTTTAATTAAGGAGATTCTCTTTATTTTATTTATTATTACAATTTTCTTTAATAAAAAAGTCTGGTTATGTTGGATCTGGAGGAAAATCAGGAAAGTACATTTGATTTTTTGTTTAAATTAAATAATTCAGTCACATGAAAATGTAAACGACATAATATTTTAAAACAAAACATGAATAATCCAGATCAAATATATACATATGGGAGTAGGACCCAGTTTTTTTGTTGCTATTTATCAAAAGAAAAATTCTCCTACAGTCTAAAAATAGTTAGGCCGGTTCTGGTTTTACGGTGTGGCTCAATGGCTCAATGGCTCAATGCATTAACTAAGAATTTTAGAATTGCGACATTGGTTTGCGCAAAAAAGAATTGCAACTTTGGTGCATTGCTCTATAAAACAGTCAAGTTAAATTAAGCCGATCACTATAGAACCAGTAAATTAAACCGGTTACTAAACCCGTAAACTTTTTAAGTTTGTGATTATTTATCAGCTCAGGCCTAATTGAGATTACAATTTCTTGGTGGGTCTCGATAGGATCTTTTATCAGATTAGGCCCAATTAAGAGTATTATAAGGCCTACTCAATATATCTCCAATGTTTTTTCGCTTTCCGTCAAATAATTTTATTATTTTTCTTGTAAAACCCTAAATTTTACAAAACCCTCAAATCCAGTCTAGAGCCAAGGATCGATGTCGGAGCTATCACTACCTCTCACGCAGTAACACAAATTTCTTGCAAACCCTAAATATCTCGCCGCCGGGATTTTACTTTAATTGTTAAAGCTTCGCCGCCGTCTCCTCGCCGCGTTCAAGTGAAGCTTCTTCCATTTATATTCTTAGTGTGATTTCGTTCCTAAGGTTTATCTCCATCTTCCTAGCTGTTCCCGTTGTTCTATTGTGAAACCTAGATGAGTCAGAGTTTAATCGGAGTTAGTGGGGATCTAATCGTATCATTTTCTTAGTGGTTTGAGTGGATAATTCTTCTGGATTTTCAAATTCAAAGGATTGAATTTGTAACCTTATGATTTGTTTAATTGGTTTAGGTAGTAAGGATAAAGATGGAGGTCGATTCAGAGGATAACAATCTGATGGAGAAGGTCTTGCCTCCTGTTGAGCAGGTATACTACTACCTTAGTTGGGTTTGAAATCCAAGACTTCATTGTTTGTGTGATTTCAGCAAAGTTGATGACTTTACTTCAAATGTTGTATACAGGAGATTGGTGTTGAGTTGGAGACTAAAGTTAAGAAATATCTTAGAGGAGGAAGGGCTAAATCTTGAGGTTTTTATATATTTATATATAGCTTTGACAGTTGTGGATTTTTGGTTGTGAAATGCAGTAGTTTAGTGTTTTCTTTGTGTGTTTGCAGACATTGAAAGATAAGAAACTAAAGACTCAACTTGCTTCACGAGAAAACATGTATGGGAAATCTGCCAAAGCTGCTGCTAAAATCGAGAAGGTAAAGTTACTACTTCATTTCAGCTCTGTGAGGATCTTTGTTTGAGTACCCCTTTTCCGGTGCTTCGTGAATCGTGAGGATGGAAGAAGCTCTTGTGTATCTCTTTTTTTATTCTTTTGTTCTTGATAGTTCAGTACGCTTTGAAGTCTTAACTATTGTCTTGTGATTTTTGTGTGTAGTGGCTCTTGCCTGCTGAGGCAGGCTACTTGGCGACTTGAAGACATGGCGAGTCAAGCAGACAGATATTGCCAATGAAGTAGATATATTAAGCTCAAGAAACCAATATGACATAGTCCTCCCATTGCTTGTTTATAATCTGTAAATTAATTGCATTGCATGGACCATTGCTTATAGTATTTGGCATTGAGTTTAACGATATCTTTATATGACACAAGATATGTATATTATATGTAAAGAATTATACATTATACATAACTTATATAATAGTATACATTATATGTATATACATTATATATATATATGTATATTTGTTAATGAAATGTTAAGAAAGCATACCAATATAATAGTTGACAAGAAAAAAAGCTAGATGAGATGCTATAGGAAGATGATGCATGTAATGTAAACCGAGAGACATTGAAATAACATCGTCAGAGCAGAATAAGGATAAAAAGATAAAATAAATATAAAGAGTCTTCAACAGAATTAATATATAAGCAGATCTATAATGAAGCTCTTATACCAAGGATTACATTCTGCTAACAAGAGCCAGGTGCTCCTTGGGATTGTGAGAATGTTCCATTTGATCATCTTCCTGTTGAGCATATGCCAGGTTATCAGCTTCCATTTCAGCATATGCCAGTTTATCAGCTTCGACGAGTCTGAGGGCATTTTCAAGTTCCAAGCGAAAATCCAACGCAAAACATTAAGAGGAGCAAAGCCGGTAAGGTTGTATTGATATTTTTAAAACGTCTCTCGTTTGTTTACAACGTCTTTACAAAACTTAACAAAAAAAAGTATTTACAACGTCTCTCGTTTTTTTAAAATATATATTATATTGATATTGTCGATATGACCCTTATTTAGGCCAATAGCATCAAGATTCTATAAAATCTAGGGTCGAACCCAAAATATTGTTTGAGTTGAGATATTTAGTTTCATTTCATGACACAGTGCCTTGTAACTTGAAGTCCACTTTGTATTTAGGGTTTGCAGAATTTAGGGTTTTGATTTCCAATCAAAGACTTTACGATTGTATCCAGACAAAATCTAGGTCAGGTTTCTACAACTGAACGTTTATCAAATCTATTTACTCAAATAGCCGACACAAACCTTCGTAAAGAATCTATATACCACAGTAGGAATATTATACGAGGATTTACGAAGCAACTCGGAACCCTAGCTAGGAATGATCACTCTTTCTTTATTTATTATATTCAAAATTATCAAATCTTACCATAAACAGATTCTTAAAATTATTAATATTTTACTCTTAAAATTGAACTACATTCATCAAATTAGGTCAAGAGATGGTCAAATACGAGAAATCCTTTATCGCTTTCCCCTCTTTAAAGTTAACAATGATACAATTTATCTGAGGTTCCTTTGTCACAAAACTGGACTAAAACGGATATATGAGGTTCCTTTACCTATAAAATTTACGACACTAACAGAATATTTGACCCTATCAGCAAAACAAAATGAGCGCCCTAAGAAGTTTTTAGGTTGGATCTGTCAAAGTAACTATCTTCGCACGGTTCTCTTAAGTTGCGGTTTCTGAGCTTTACTTTTCTTTGGGATTGTTTCCAGTACTTGTATCTTCCTCTTTTTCCTGGCTGTCAAAAATCAAATGGGCATCAATAATGTATTGAAAAGTGGAAAATATTGATTTTTCTTAAGAGAATTAAACTAACCATTCTCATGATGTCGGTAGCTCTCTTGAAGTTTCCTCTTTGCAGACTCAAACCTTGCTTCTGGGTCCATAGCTTTGAGTTTCTGATAGCCACAAGAACAAAGACAATAGCTATTAATTAGAACCAATATAATATCAAACATCAAGGCTTTCTTAACCCATGCACACACTCACATCTTGTTGAGGTCCAGCAAGTTTCCGCTTTTGCTCAGCAACAACAATCGGTTTTCTTTGGATTGTGGGTACCATTTGTTCTCTTGTGGCTACCATTTGTTCTCTACTTTGCTTTGGTTGTTGTCTTCTAGGCTCATAAAAACCGGTGGCTGAGTGCTTCTTAGGTCTAACATCATCAGCTTCGACTCTCCTCATCTTTTGATCCTTGTTGTACCTCTCAACCACATTGGCTTCATTTGTACCCTCGGGTCTCCTCCTCACGCTACTTTGCAATCTCCTTTCATGTCTAGTTTCTACATTGTCACGAGGATCTGAAAACATGATTCATCACTATGATTGTCAACACATAAGAAGAGTTTCAAGTAGAACCAAAGAGAGTAATAACTCACTTCCATCGGAGTCCAAGCAATCCAAGAACTTCAATTGACCCAACACATTAAGAAAGAAACTTGTCAGGATAACATTTCATCGTACCCTGGGGGGAAAATGACGGGAGGGAAATATTTATATGTTTACAAAACCTTTGAGATATCAAATCCATTCGATGGAGGTGCAAAGATATCTAAATCATGAGGAGGAGAAGGAAACGCTTCTAATTGATCAACTATAGATATGTTTGCAGACAGTGTCGTCTCTTCAACACCTGCACCATCCAATTACTATGAATCTAGGACAAAAGCATGCTCACAATGACTAAAGAATAAGAGGTGAAAATATTTACGAGCCATTTCCTTCGGGGTGTTCATCCATAGGTCTACCAGATTCTTCCACTCTCTGTGCATCCCATATATTAAAAACACAATCTTTATACTCAGCGAGCCAGAAAGCGAGAAAGAGAGACTTTCTAAATGATCAACCAAGGCCAGTGACATTTTTTACAATTCAAGAAACTAATTAAACACGCAATAAGAAAGATGAAACTCATACACGAAGAGAGTCTTTGCAAGTTTGCTAATCTGATCAGCTCTATGTCTCCTCAGGCGGGTAAAAACCTTTCCGATTTCAGTATCCTGCAAGAAGAACACAAACCCCTTAAATCATTCTATAGCCTCGATAAAGCTCGATCAGAATCACAATTCAGCAACTTTTGCTACATCACATTATCAAAAACAGCACCAGAAACAAACCTTGAGAATGTCGACAGTCATAGGTATCGACTCGAGCTTCCTCAGGGATTCGAGTAACACAGAGTTTGGCTACGTACAAAACAAAAACAAAAAAATGACAGAAACCAAAAACCCAACAATCAAAAATCCAAATGACTTAGCACAGCTTTGAATGTTAAAATTCAAACAAAGAGACAAAGAAACCTCATTATCTTTGTTCAACAAGATAACTTTGATCCTCATGATCTCATCAACAGTCACAGAAGCATCTTCTCCAAGTTCATCACTCAAAGCCTCAGCTTCTCCGTAACTATGATTATTGCTAACAATCTGATTCTTGTTTGGCTTCGTATCATCATCCCTATCACCGTCGCCACCAACTCCAACTGTCTCCACATTGTTAACCTCTTTGTCTCCGGCAGCAATGGACAGCTCATGGTGGGCACATCCTATGCATTGGCTCATTTTACAAGAGTATAGAAGCTCAGCGATTCTATCTCTCTTGGATTTGAACTCCTTTGGGCAATCTGTGGCAGCTACCATTATCGCATGATCAATGATCCCGTAAATATCGGAATCTCCGCGCATGAAATAGTCCCTCCATTTATCCAACGACTCCGATGGTTTCAGTTTTGTCATCGAAACCGATTCCTAAAATCCGAATTCTTCGATCTGAAAAAGAAAAACCTAATTCTACTTCAATAGGTAACAAATCTAAAGCAACAAGAACTCTGAGAAAGCTAAAATTCTCCAAGAAATTTTAATGTCAGATAAAAATATTAACATAAAATTACGTGAGAGCAAGAGATTTAGTACGGATGGTCACAAAATTGGTTTACTAGTTCTGTAACATTTTTTTCTCCGTATACTGTAAATTAATTCCTCCCTGAGAATCTGACAAAAGTTTCGCAGAAAGTCCACAAGAACTTTCCCGGGAAAGATTAAAGAAATGTATAAAGAGCGTTTGAAATGATTAAGAAGACACAAAGAAACACAAAAGTTATTAAAAAAATACACAACTTGGAACAAATTAACGTTACCTTTTCCACCAAATGTTTTTAGAATTCGATCTCTGTTATTGAGAAGTCCTGATCAAAATGTTTCAATAAAATTTGTATTAAATTAATTAACAAATTTATAAGGTATGACCAAACAAATTAAAGACTTATAATTAAGTAATTAACTAAAAGCTTATGACTATTGACTTTTATTTTTTTTGGTTCAAATCTCTTATGACTAATTGACAAATAGAATAGTTTGTTTGGTTACTTAATAAAGAAACTAGGCATGTGTTGTTTTATATAATAAATCGCAAATATAAAGATTAAAATAAATAACAAATCTACAAATAATGCGATATCTATGTCAAAAAAGTTATGATATTCAATACCTTAAAAGTTAGATTGCTAGCTATTGTTAGTACAATTAAGTGATACATGTCATGATGATCATGATGATGATATAAAAAATAAGATCTTCATCTACTTTTAAAATAGCAAATGTCATATATAGTAAAAAGAAGAAAAACAAATCCTAAAAAGAGGCTAGGAAACAAAAAGTGTCAATGTCATAGTCTTAGAAACGCGTTTTGGTTTCATAATATGTGTTAGATTGAAAAGCAAATCCGCCAAAAGATTATCTTGTAACATCTCTTTATAACAAGTATTAATGTTTCGTGTATTATACCACTAAATTTCTGGTTAGTTTCGTGCTTTGACTCTTTTATTAAGCGTCCGCCACATGTTCTTGTTACAGAAGCTGTATTTGATCTTACTTCGTCAATATCATTATCGACCTAAAGATTGGTGGGAGATATTATTCTCGCATTGAAGAAGATAGTGTGTGCATCTCACGCTTTAACATACTCTGCTACTATATCTTTTGTGAGTATACAAAATTTGAAATTTTATTATTTTTGTTTCATTAACGACTCTAATTCACTTATGTTCTTTTTCAGACTTTTATCATGTGGCATATGATAGCTCATCGTATGCTTCTTGATTCAGGTTATAAAAAAGTGTTTTGAAACTATGAAAAATAAGTTTCCATTCAACCCAAAAGATAGTTCTGGTCTTTGGTTTTATCAGTCTCTCTTCCGTCGTCGTTCCTCTTTAACAAGAGAGAGCTCTTTGCGTTTATCACTGCCCTTAGGCCTGAAAGCGTGAAATCAGAGAAAAAAATAATTACCAGTTTTTTCCGTAGCAGTTCTCACAATAGCCAACCATGATATGTTTGCCAATGTGATATGCGATGGGCTACAATGGGTTCGTAGTTTGTGATTTCTATAAAGGGAAAAAATCATGGTCGAATGGGCTGCAATCAATTAGGAAACAATATATTTTGATCCTAATAATTAGTGTTTTTCCAATCTAATATTTCTCAAAATTACATGAATATCATCTGTTAGTAGTACATATGTCCCTTTGGCCTCTGGTTGTGTAAGACTTGACATTCTCATGATATAAACCATGGGATATTCATCTACTTCAAAAATAACAAATTAAAAAACAAAAAAAAAATACTAAAAAGAGGGGAAAAACAAGAAACAAAAAAAGTGTCATAGTCTGGAAAACGCGTTTTGGGTGTGATAAACATTGTTCATCCGCCCACAGATATTTACTTATTAATTAGTAACATCTCTTTATTATAGTATTAATTTTCATGTATTATACCACTAAATTTCTGGTTAGTTTCGTGCTTTGACTCTTTTATTAAGCGTCTGCCACATGTTCCCGTTACAGAAGCTGTCTTTGATCTTGCTTCGTCAATATCATTATCGACTCTATTTTGCGTAAAAGACTTTTCTTCTTCCAGAAGTTTCCTTTCTTATATTTTAATCTGCTTGCGCACTTGGAGATTCACGAGAGTTTGTTGGTCGATCCTGGGTAAGCAAATATTTTATTCCTTTGTTTCACCAATCACAAGTTTATCGTTTGTGCTCCGTAGCTTAATCTTGTTCTTGTTTCTGCATATTTTGTGTTTCATTTGAATTTATAAGCTCTCTTATCGATCTTCTTCTTGTGTTTGCTCAGTTCTAAGCATCAGTTTTTTAATTAGTAGATTATGAAGTCAAGATTTATGCTTCGATTTGTTTCCTTTTTATGTGTCTAAACAGCTGTAACTCGGTTATGTTAAAGGTTTTCTCTTTTGCGTTTTCTTAATCTGTCATGCTTTCTATTTGTTACTACACATGGGTATAATACTTTAGTTGTTTGTGCATCTTTCAAACTGTGGTTTTGGTGTTTGCTTTTCAGATTTGGGCAAAGTTGTTTAGGAGCTTTTTCTTCTTTCTATTTCAGAAGGGCTTATCTTATATTCTGAAACAGTTTTATACTCAAAAAGTTCCGGTTTTTTTACCTATAAATTTATTTTGTTTCCCTACATCGAAATTAGGACTCGTGATTCTTAAGCTCAGTCCGTTTGCAATGTTACCAAATACACTAGTATAGTTACATAATGAGTGATTTTAATCTTTTGGTCTAAAAATGTCCTTGACAATGTTTTGATGAGAAATAATCTCCTCTTCTGTTTTTTTTTTGGCAGATCAATGACTACGAGTAGCCGAAAAAACACACATTGGTGTAATACTTGCAGACGAGGAATAAATCCTCGAGGAGAAGGCATAAGAGGAGGAGGAGCTTGCATTTACTGTGGCAACACTTTTCTTGAAAGGCTCTATGAGAATGTGGAACTAAGCCCTTTTGATTTCTTCGGTTTAGCCTTTGAAGAAGCTCGTAACCGTCGCAACAACAGAAGGTCGGTTCTTGGAGAACAAATAAGTTTTGAAGAGTTGTTTAACCGGCTCTCAGCACAAGACCGTCGTGGTCCTCCTCCAGCTACACCAACCGCGATTAACTCATTGCAAAAGATCAAAATTAAGCAGAGGCATCTCGGTTTAGATCCATATTGCCCGGTATGCCAAGACCGGTTTGAAATCGGATCGGATGCAAGAAAGATGCCGTGTAAACATATTTACCATTCGGAATGTATAGTCCCATGGTTAGTCCAGCGTAATTCTTGCCCAGTGTGTCGCAAAGAACTGCCACAAGACCGGAGTAATGGCCGGAGAAATCCATTGTTGTATCTGTGGCCGTTCAGGTCCTCTGGTTTGGCCTCAAACCACAATGAATCACATTTTCATTGAGATGCTTTTGCCTCAACTCAATCCATGTAGCATCTTATACTTTATTTGGTTTTTAATATGTTGGCATGTAGAAAGAGTTTTGTAGTTTATTACGATTTGTACTTTAATGTAATGTATAAGATATTGTTTAACTGTATTCGAAATCTGGGACAATAATGTTTATTTATTGCTGCAAGTTTGTCAGTAGTTGATACTACTAAATTATTTTTCACAGTATCACGAGCTGAAAGTGAAACTAGAATTTAAAAAAAAAAAAAGAGAAATTAGAATTTTAATTTGGTAAACCAAAATCAATGGACAAGTAATACTATAGTCTATAGTAGTAAATTTTTTTTCTTCTCTCATATGCTAACTACTATATGTTCCATTTATGAAAGCTTTTGAGAAAAAGGTAATAGACATGAGATTTTGCACTACTTTCTTCAAAAATATATCTTATGAAAGTTTATATATATATATATATATATATATATATATCTTGTGAATAAAAATCTTTAAAGTATCCAAAACACATTTAAATGAAGTACAATGACTAGTGAGAAGATTACTAAGTGTCGTTTGCTCAACGGATAAAGATCCTAGATGAAATTTACAATTCGTCGGCTCAAATAACGTTTGGGACGAAACTAATATTACATGTTGTTGTTTCAGATTTAGAGGAATCACGGTGTTGGTTCAGAAACTTATGGTATTCAAAAGAAAAAAAATAAAAATGGCTAGTGAGATTGGTTTACACCCATGGATTTAACGTGGTTGTGGTGAAGAATTCACTTATATTGATATGTTTTCTGGATTTAAGTTATTTTTTGATGAGACTTCTGTTTTCTATAATCTTAGAATTTATCATTATCTAGATTATTTTTAAAATATCTCTTCTGAATAAAAATCTATTAACTATATGCAAAACGCATTCAGATGCAGATTGTTCAACCGTGTACACTTTTCACCTTTTTTATTTAATTAAGATTTAAGTTCATCTTAAAAAAAAACGACTCAAAAAAGAAAAAAAATTATAGGATTTGATTTATTCTATAAATTTCACATATATTTTTATCTTTTTGACGTAAATTTCACATTCACGCGTTTTATTCTTTTTATTATTTTAAATAAAATTATGTATATTTGTTTTCTAATCTGAAACAAAAATATGTCATACGCTACAAATACAATATATATTTAATTAGGACTTAGAAATAATATACACTAAATTTAGAAATTTGCCAGTATTGGTGGCAATTCTTATATTTCTTTATCATGGTCTGTTGGTCACATATTTCATGGATGATAATTTTATAAAATCATTTTTCACTTTCAGTTAATTCACTTAGAATTGTTTCCCGTAACAAATAAAAATAATATTAAAAATAAAAAAGTAATTGATCATTTCTTGTTTGTAATATTATTAGTCACTGCCAAGAATGTTATCTGTTTATTTATAGAATTCATACATTCGTCACGGTAGTTCGAACTCTTCAACACTCTTCTGTCGGTGGTCTTACCCAAACAACCAACCCTACTTTTTTTGTTTAAATTCAATTTTCCAAGGTGTATAAAAATCACAATTATCATAATTATGAATCTAAGGAAAGAGAATGATAGTGAGCTAAGAAAGTATATATATATATATATGTGGAAATTAAATTCAATTGTGAAAATATATATATATGCCTGTTCGATAATAGCAGCAACACAGAGAAAATAAAAACCCTCTCAATAACCAAAACCAAAACCAAAACCAAAACCCAATCCTTTTTTGTCCCATTTTCTGAAAAAAAATATACATTTTATAATCTGAAATCGGAAAAATTCACTTCACTCTCTCCGTTTTACGTTTTTGTTTTATTAAATCAAGCCTTGTTTTGGGTAAGGAATTAAGAACACAGACTTCGATTCGATTTCAGAAGCTAAATTCGAAGGTGAAAATTTTATTCATTCTCTGTGATTTTGAGGGATTTGTTAGCTCTCGTTCTCAATCTGGTGAATTAGGGCTTTTTGTTGAGCTGAGGAATCTAAATGATGGGTACACCCACCGATTGGGAAGGTGGGATTTCTCTCTGTTCTTGTTGTTATGGCTTGAAACCTTAGTTTGCGTTGTCAATGGGTAAAACCGAGGATAATTTAAACCTCCGCGCCGGCGGCGAAGCTTCCGACGATTCGACGGAGAGGAATGCTCGGTGTGGCTGTTGCTGCCAATGGATCTCGAGCGTCTTTGGGTTCAAATGTTTATTCGTGCTGCTTCTATCCGTTTCTTTGTTTCTTTCGGCTTTGTTTGTGTTGCTTCCGTTTCCTATGGATCGAGAGGATTCGAGTCTCGATCCCAGATTTAGAGGTAATTTTCCTCATTCTGAATTCGTATGAATATGTCAATTTCTGCTAAAAGCGATTTTAGCTGTCTCGGTTTTGTTCTACTGAGAAAATTTCCTATTTTGACATTTGAGTATTACTCTAGCGTTAATACTGATTTGGGTCTCTGTTTCATCCTCTGTATCCTGAATTTGCTAATTACTAATTAGTAATTACAAAACTATTTTGGGAATGCGATTTGTGCTGAAAGAGGTCAAGGAAGAGTCAAAACTATTTCTTCTTTCTAACTTTGAGATTGGAAACTTAGGTTGATGGGGAGATAGATATACATCTGCTAAACAAATCTGTTAACCAATCTTAAGAGCTTCTTAGCTATCCTGAGTCATTGTTTTGGGACTAAAACTTATTTGACTCCCAAGTTGTATAATCATATGATTATGTGCCTAGATTATTTAGTTACTTGTTGAAGCTATTTGAGATTTTAGTGAAATTTTCGATTGATGCACTTTACTTTATGTAGAACCTGTTGGTTATTAACATTACTAGTAATACGTGTTCATCATGTCTTAGTGTTCTTTCATCATGAGTTCTAGTGATTCTGTCTTCTTATAAGTTATAACTAGGACAAATGAGAGAATGAATTTTAAGTTTTAGGCCTCCATTTTTGGGTGGTGGATATGGTTATTGATCACTATTATGGATATTGAGTTCCTCGTTAATTTTTTCTCACATTTAGCACATTGTGCTTTTGCTATTGATGCAGGTCATGCGATAGTAGCCAGTTTTAGCATCAATAGACCGGCTTCTTATCTTAATGAAAATATCTTGCAGCTTAGGGATGACATCTTTCAAGAGATGAGCATCATTTCCATCAATGTAAGATGTTTCATCTTTTTTTATTCTAATTTCTGATTCCACTTATCATCTTGTTTATCTTCTGATCCAACTTGGTTCAAATGAAACAACAGGTAACTATCCTGGCTTTAGATCCGTCAGATGGACTGAACATAACAAAGGTTGTGTTTGGAATTGACCACAATACAGATTACCGAGAAATATTACCTGTGTCCTTGAGTTATATCAGAGAGATGTTCGAGTTGGTGCTCATAAATCAATCAACTCTCCAGCTTACGAAATCCTTGTTCGGGGAAACATTCTTTTTTGAAGTGCTAAAGTTTCCAGGAGGAATCACTGTGATTCCACTGCAAAATGTTTTCCCTCTGCAGAAATTCAAGATTGTTTTCAACTTTACCTTGAACTACTCTATTCATCAGATACAGATAAACTTCAATACCCTTGCCAGTCAACTAAAGAATGGCTTGAATCTCGGACCTTACGAGGTTTGTAATTTCTACCACAGTATTTCTTTTTTTCTAAATCTTTGAATCATGTTGAAGTTATGCATACATTAGCAAGTGGGCAAATGTTAATGCTTTGAGTTAGATTGTTCTTAACATGGATTTTGCTGAATGCAGAATTTGTATGTAACCTTATCAAACTCAGAGGGGTCGACTGTGTCTCCCCCTACAACTGTTCACTCATCGGTTTTGCTTAAAGTCGGGACTTCAAATTCAAGCCCAAGATTGAAACAACTGACTGATACCATCACAGGATCACGCTCGAAAAACCTTGGCCTGAATAATACTATATTTGGTAAGGTTAAGCAAGTCCGTCTTTCGTCTTTCTTGCCAAACAGCAGTGATAGTAGCACCAAATCTCCATCACCCTCACCTAGTCCCCATTCCAACCATCACCATCACCACCACCACCATCACAACCATCATCATCACCATCACCACCACCACCATCACCACCATCTTATCCCGAAAATGGCTCCCGAGGTTGCACCTTTGGCCTCTCCTGCTCCTCAGAGAAGTCGTAGGAGAGCCCCGTCTGCACCTCCACCCTGCAACTTAGGGAATAGAAGAGGAAAGAGAGTACATTTCAAGGAGAAACACGTGCATACTTCATCCACACCTGCACCTGCTCCTTCTGTCCGGCCACCACGACATCAGCTGCACTCACCGGCCCCAATTCCTACAGCCCCGTCTCGTATAGTTCCAATCTCTGCTCCTCTACCACATGTGGTATTTGCCCACGTAGCTCAACCACCCAAAACCAAACCAAGTGAGCAGCACGCAAACGAAGTTGCTCATCCTCAACTGCAATCCTCTTTATGTAAGTTGCTACTTATAAAATCATCCAATTTAGCAAAGATATCAAATCAGAGACTCTCAATTCTAATCAAAACGCTTCTTCTTTCTGTGTTTGGCAGCAGCGAGTGCGGTTTTACCAGCTATGCCATGGATGGTACTACTCATGCTGATAGCGCTGGGCCTTCAGCAATAACGACATTAACATGTCTAGTAAACTGTATCAACCGAATACTCAAACTTAAGTGTATAAAAATGAATTCATATGGAGACTAGAGACAGATCTGGAAGAGTTGTTATAGAATGTTGCTGCACAAAAGGGTGCAGCCTTCTACTTAAACCCCAATTGAATATATATGTTCTAAGAGCTTCTTTGTATATTATATCTTCTGAAATAGAAAGTACTTCAAGGACTTCACTATATATAATTCTCCCAAAATTAAGATACAAAACCTTAAAACATTGAGTTTACAACACAAGGAAAATGGTCAACAGGTACTGCATGTATAAACAAAGTCAATATTCATCTACTTAGGGTCAAGATCGGATCAGGTAGCCACGAGATGGAGACCCGACCGGGGAAGGACGCATGAGTAGGTAACGTACTTGACACTGTCAAGAAGCACCACCACGAAGATCCGAGAGAGTGATTTCGGGTTTGGGGGCACCACTCTGTCGGTTTCAGACTCAACTATCTCTCTTGGATCAAGTAACACTGAGACAACCATGGAGGATGATGAGGTGGGCTTGTTGTTAGTGTTTCCATGGAAGCTCTTGTTTTGAGCGTCTTTGCTTGGCTGTGTTCCAGTTATGTTGAGATCAGACGCCACAAGTGAAACCGGAAGTCCCTCGAGAATTCTCCTGTTCTTCATTCTCTTGTCATGAGTGGTGACATTTTGGAGATGCTCCGCTGAAATGTTGGAGACTGATGATGGGACTATAGCACCAGGAGCAATATCAAACTGGAAAACCTCGGTGCACATACTGTAATCCATTAGTGTCCCTGCAAGAGAATGCAGTAAAGAGTTAACAAATCCAGATCATTCCATTTAGTACAACTACACAGAGCACAAGAATTACCTGAGCCACCTTCATGAAACCATTGGTGAAGTCTTTTCCCTTCAGAAGAGAGAGCTGAAGAGTGCGGAAGCACTGCTACATTTCCTCGGACTTCAGGGACAGCTAATGCAGAAGACAGTGCCCCGGGAACTTTCAAATCTGGTTCTTTGCCTTCTATTGTTTCAGAGATATTCTTCTTCAAAGCTGTTGCTTTCTCACTTGCCAAAACAGAATGAATTATCAAGTTCCCGTCAATCTTCACAAGCCCATCGTTTCTTGGGACATAGAGAGAAGCAAATAGAGCCTCACTGGCATTGCTCAATGAACTTGGTCGTCCTTCTACTTTGGGATGAGCATTATAATCTACTCCTCCACAACTCTCTCTCTCACCATGAATCCTCCTACTAGAATGGATATTTCCTTCAGATATTCCTCTTTCTCTTCTAAGATCAGAGCCATCGTCAACCATTAAAACCTTCCCTTTATGTTCATCATAATACCGGTGACCTTCATAACTAGACAAACCACCAAAGCTTCCACTATCTCCTCCATAATTTACATTCATAAACGGAACCAATGTACCAAACAAGAAGATAAAGAACAAAATTCCAATAAAACTAATACTAGCAACCTTCTTAAGCTTACTTTTGCCTTCATTCTTCTTACTCTCTACCTTCTTCGGTCTACAACTCGAAACAGGCTTAGGATTCAACTTAGGAATGGGAACCAATGGAGTCTGTCCATAACCTCTAACAGGATAAGGCGGATACGGCATCCATTGATAAGGTAATGGCGGTGCAGCCATATAAGGATTCATATTCATAGGAGGAGCACCAGAAGCAGTAGCCATTTGCTGCCTTAAAGCTGCATTCTCAGCCATAACATAAGATATCTTACCATTCAATTCAGCAATAGTGGCACTCATACTCTTCACTTTTCCTTGAAGATCCTCAACGCGTTGCTTCTTCCTCAACCTCGAAAGCTGAGCGCTTTCACGGTTCCTAATCTGCCTCATCAACTTCTTCTTCTCATCATCATCGTCTTCGTTTTTTGTAGCGGCTGATTTATTATCATCGGACTTCTGGAACTTGAAACTCCTGTATTCGCCGCCGGAGTCTCCTTTTTCCTTCTTCCTCTTGCTAACAGAAGATTTCTGGTGATTGCTCGATTCAGGGGAGGATAACACGTCAACGGTGTCGCAAGCGCTGGAAACCAATGTCTTCGAGCCTTGAGATGAGACCTGAGAATGAACAGAATCAGATCGTCCTTCTGAGCCTCTCTCGCCGCCTCTGGTTTCCGATGAGTCCAAATTCAAACGATTTCCGATCTCCTCTGGAATCACCACCGCGGGTTCGTCGAAGGAGAAATCGAAGAAATTATCAGAGAAATCGAACAAACCATCTGAGAAATCAATATCGGCCAAATCTACGTTGTCATCGCCGAGTAATAAGTCAAGATCGGAGGTCGGAGCATCCATTGAAGTCGGATCAGAAGAAGATAAGAAAAGATGATCTAGCGGCGGAGCAGAGATCATATCGGATTCCGAAAACATGCTAGGGTTCAGATCAGACATCTCCGGCGGAGAAGCAATCACAGATGTTGATTCCGCCAACATCGACGAGTTGAATTTTCTTAAAAAGCTACGCTTCGCGATGATTCCACACGGCTTATAACTTAGGAAAAGGGTAACGTCGACGAATATTCTTCAAAAAAAAAAATATATCCACGCGCCACCTGCGCGTGTGCATCAAACTCAACACGGAGTTTTCGATTTGTTTTACACGTGTGTTTTTTCTCCGACATGTTGTGGGCAGTCTCATGTCTCCGTGTTGTCTTTGCTTCGGAGCATGTTGGTGATGTGATCAATCCTTTGACTTGGCCTGTTCTTCGTGTTTTCTTCCTTGAATTAGTTGATGGATTATGCAATATTGAAGATTGGAGATTAGAGAGTGCAGATTTGGTGATTTTAAAGGGGCTTCATCTATTGTCTCATGTTACGTATGAGGATTGAATACTATCTTATTTTTCCATGGGCTTTCCCTCATAGCTACAAAAACATTTTTTTAACCAAGATCGTGTAAAAAGGTTGTTGTCGTTTCTTTAATTTCGATTGTTTCTTTGGGTGCTAATCTGCTTTTGGCCAAGTGTTTACCATATTATCATTGAACTTGATTTCAATAAGGTATTGTTTCAAAGGGAGAACAAAAAAATCATATCATTATACTATTAGTGTTACAATGTTTTTGTGTTATGAGTGAAATTCGAAAACTGATTTTTATTTAGCTAATTTTTATTTTTCCGAATCATAGTTGATTATTTTTACCCAACATTTTTAATGATGTTAACACACACACACAAACAAAACAAAACCATGAAAATAATATAAAGAGCCAACACGCTCAGAAAATAAATCAAATCAAATAAAAAAACCAAAGCCTTTAAGCTCCACACAAAATCAAAAACTACTATATAATTATTGTAAAAGAACAAATCCAAAACATACAAAAGTAAGACCAGACGAATGAGAACCACATGTCTCAAATCAATAAAAGTTTAAAATGAAACAGAAAAATAGAGATTACCTTATCTTAAGAAACATAGGACTTTCAACCTCGTTTAAAAATACTTCAGCCGAAGTATAGGCAGTTCCAAATCCTTCAATCAGAACATTTCTAGCAGTTTTTTTCTTGAGATCTAAAAATAGAAGAAAGTACGGCTTAGAGTAGCATGGTTCAAATATAAGCTCGCCGGTTCTAAATGTACCCTTGAACTTGAATGAATGATTTCCAACTAAATCTCTCCAAAACATAACTATGATAGAAATTTTTGACCATTCTTGTTTGCTGGCATCATCTAAAACCCACAAGTCTAGGCGACCATCAAATAACATACTCGTTACAGCTATCTTTTTGCTATAGTTTGCTAGAAATTCGGCTTTGATATTCCCCGGTAACTTAATGACATTAAAGCTTTCAGATCCCAAATCAAAGCACATTACTGATTGAACATCATAGCTGATCCAAGCTAAATAGTATACAACCCCATTGTTGCATAGCCCTTTATTTCCACGAGAAAGAGAATGGAGATGCTTACATTCGATCATTCTCCATTTTTGTTTATAACCTAGAGTGAAAACTTGATGCTCTTTAGTCACAAAAGCTAGCGATCCAAGTTGATTAGGAGATGCTACCGTCATGCACAATACTTTGTATAGATCACTAGCAGGATCATATCCAAAAAATGAAACTACTCTTTTGCTAGTGTTGACACTGGATAAAGTTATAAATTGACCGGTAGTAGGATTTCCAATCATCACTCTTGTACTATGAATTCTAACCATCCTTCTATTATTTAGACAACATATCAAGCCACGGATAGGTGGAGTAAAATCATAAAAATTATCAGCTTTTGAAGTATAAAAACTGACCCTATGATGAGCAGAAGATGGATCCTCCTCTGAGGAGAAA
Source organism: Cardamine occulta (assembly GCA_028015245.1). Taxonomy (NCBI): domain Eukaryota; kingdom Viridiplantae; phylum Streptophyta; class Magnoliopsida; order Brassicales; family Brassicaceae; genus Cardamine; species Cardamine occulta. The sequence goes on along the minus strand of CM051371.1, from coordinate 16,525,013 downwards.
TGAAAGATCTCATTCCGCATGGCACCATGACTGATTGTGAAAAGAAGACGCGGTCGAGTTAAAGATCGAGTCATGTACGACTCGGTAAAATCTTTTCCACAGATTATCGATGACCATAATTTAGAAACGAAAATGAGCTTCGCTATGGATTTGGCAGGCAATATTAGGAGAATCTTTATTATCAGATCCAAAGAAAACTTATAAAATGGGTCGCTTTCGGCTCGTTTCTTGGATCTCGTAACACATTTTGAAGTGTTACCAATTGTCACTTTTCTCCTAACCCTTTTCATGGTGATTTTCAATTTCGCTCACAATGTTGTTTGTTTTCTACTCTTAACCCTAATATCTTAAAGCAACAAAACCCTAATATCTTTGCTTATTTGGAGCAAATAAATCCGCCGTCGTTTTCTTTTGATTGTCAAGGCCGGCCCCTAAGATATGGGCTATAAACAATTGCGGTTTGAGGCTAGATGAGCTATATATGACTATATAAGTATATCATACGGCCCTGAATTGTTTTTATTGGGCCGTCGATCTACATTTTAACTCTTTAAAATTTTGGGCCAAGGCAAATGTTTCATCGGACTTTCTTTACGGCCGGTCTGGTTGTATATTAATGTGCTACTCTCTAGATCTGCAAGTTAAATTGTAAGAACATCCTCATCGATGCAATATTTTGTGTGAGAATACTCTCTCAAAGTCATACAAAACGATCCATCTCCACTATAGGAAAAAAAAAGAACGAACAGCTCTGTGAAAGTTTAAAATAGCATTTCAACCTTCGGCTACCAAACCAAACATGCACGCCACATCTCCGAAACACAATGTGGCCAATCCGCATATATAGAGGCCCATTATTGGTCATTATCAAAAGCAAGTGACAGTACAAATATTAATATCAATGCAAAACAAATTTCAGTAATAATGTTAATATTTTTGACATTGTTAATCGTACTTTTTAACTGGCGTTGGGCATTAAAGTTCCAAAACAATATAATAATTAACGCCAGTCAGGACATTCGTTAGCAAATCACTATGTTAATGGTGTACTAAGAACTATTAAAGTGATGGATACTCTTAATTAATGTGTTCACCCGTTAAAGTATATCCATTAATTACCACGCAATACTAAAATCAAGGCAAATATCTCTCGATTTTTATTTGTGAAAGATGAACGGTGATAAATAAATTAGATACATGCTTGTGTTTATACGATATTCTTGGTCTATACGCTATATATATATATATTAAATAAATGAATGCATCAATCTTTTTTTAATGAACTGTTATAATTTGCATCAATCTTTCCTAGTTGATTGTATGAAGTTGCAGTGATCAGCTGATAAAAACAGTATCATGGACAAAAACATGTGTTTCTTTATTGATTTGGTATATGATATGACTATAAATTTAACCCGAATACGAGGCACAAGATTGCAAATTTTCTAAAATAAAATATAGAAAATTGAAGTTAGATAAGCTTCTTTTTAAGGAAGAAGCGTTTGAGATGCCAAACTTGAATAAGTGAAACGACAAGAGAGACTCCTAAAGAGATAAAGCTGAGTTGTGCAACCCTCTTGTTTGTTGTCTCGTTTATTTCCCTCATATATGATTCCCTGCACCATTTGTAATAAAATAATCTTCATGTACGTAATTCTAAATTCTTTTTATCTTTTTTTTTTTTCAAATTACATATAACTAAATTGAGATGAAAGTTATTAATAACTAACCTGATTTTTAAATAGAGCATGTTAGCCCTAATACCACTCACTACTTCTGTAGATTTTCGAAGCTGAAGCTCCACACCCTGAAACAATATATATGTATATTCAACCACAAGTATTTAATTTCTTGGGAATATTGTAATCCAAAATATATAAAAACAAACGAAGGACTTGCCTCTATCTTTTCTTTCTTAGCAACAGAGTCCCAGTCTTTGGTTCTGATACCCATCCTCCAATCAAGACTAACGATACAAGAGTTATTCAACGTGTGATGTGTCTGATCGTGATGCATTGCTATACAAGCTGAGTATGTTCCCATCTCGGTCGTTGTAAACGCAACCTGACCGTACGTCACGTTCTTTTGATTGTACAGTTCATTCCCGTACGGAGATGTTACCTACATTTAACCAACGCATATCAATACATTAATTTCTTAACTTCTCTTTTCTCTTGCTTACATTTCTAGATTACATTTCTAAGCCATAACCTTATTTTCTCAATCTCAATGTTTCAGCAGATCCAGATGAAGTAGACTGATTTAACATGCTATAATCGTTGATAAGTCCCCCAAGAAACCCTTCTAGGCAATCAAATGAAGATATATAAAAATAATTTAGCTAGCACGTATATAGTGTGGGTTATATTATATATGACTTATATAAGAATGAAAACTTAAGAAGAAAATGGAGTATGGTTAATATACAAACCCGAACATCCAATGTTGGACCAAATTGAGTAAAACCCTCGTCGATGCAAAGGTAATCGGCGACAACGACCACGTTAGCTTCGATCTTCTCGTATACGCATTTTACTCCCGTTGTTGGAACCGTTAACCATATTGCCTCCACCACCGGAAAAAGAGAGCCACCGCCTGCGAGGCAAATCAATCCAATGAAAAGTACAGGTGAGATCGCCATTGTTTGAGAGAGAGATAGAGATAAGTTTTAAGGTTTATTACGTTATTAAGCAAATAAGGTTTTTAATACATTGGCGCGTGGAGTTAAAAGGTTATGAATCCGTTTTGTAATAAGTTTGTAGCCATTGGTAGTTGTTTTTTTGGTATCCAATCAGAAAGTGCCATGTAAGATGTAATGAAGATTTGTTCACGCGCCCGTGTTTTGGTAGCCGTTTTTGGAGTATTTACTTAACATGGAAACTACGTTTAATTTTGACCAGACAAAATCATCTCTACAAGGAAGTAAATCCAACAATAAGATTTACACTATATTTTTTAACTTCCATCATTATGTTCTCATCTCTTACAATTAATTAATTTTTTGAATGTGATAGACCTTGAATCCAAATCCACTGGATCTGGGCTACAACTATCCGGTGATGGGCTAATGGGCTATGTATCTTGAATCCGGTGATATACGATGGTCTCCTGATCGGTGCATTGATATATTTGTTTGACAAAACGCACCATGGAGAATGAAATGTGTGACACCAACCCAAAGTCTAAGAATTAGAGTTAACTTTTAAATATTTTCTGATTTCACCACCAAATCAACTTTACAAAACCCACTTCTATATAAATGTCAAATTTACATATCAATTTTCAAAAAGTCCGATAATTCAACCCACAAAAAAACACACACACACAAACATAAAAATGAATAAAAAAATTCAAAGAAGCAACTTTCTTATTATTCTCCCCACTTGATTACGGAGAGAGAGAGAGAGATAAAAGGTCGATAAAGTCTTTTCCTTTCCGTCACCCTCCTCATCGTTTCCATCAGAATGCTCATCAGAAATCATCTCCTTTTCGTTTCCTTGATGTGTTTTCTCTTCTAATCTCCGGTGAGAGAGAGAAGGCAAGATCGATAACAAGGATTTAAAGTCAATTAGAGGAGATATAAGCTATCATCATCTATGGCCTCTATGACCGAGAAGGAAGCTATGGTCGATCCTTTTTTGGTCGAGGCTCTTCAGAATCCTCGTCATCGTCTCACCAGTTAGTCAATTTCTCGATTCGATTTTGCTTTTTCTTCTGTTGGGTTTGATCTGATTTTGGTCATTTCATTTTCGTGCTAGTTTTCTAGGGTTTCATAGAATTGGGGGAGAATTGTGAGTTTATTATCTGATTCTCGATCCTTTGTTGTAGTGTTTGGTTCAATTTTCTGGGTTATGTTTTGATACTTAGGGTTTGGCTTCCATACTTGACGATTAGATCCATGACTATTGATAATAATCCTCGTGATTGTTCTATGCCCCAAAGTCAAAGTTACTCGCTTCTTAGCTCAATTTGAATCCTCATGATTGCGATTGTTTCATCACCACCATGATCATTGAAGCTTGAGTAATCAAATAAATCACTCTGATTTTGCATTACCGTGTAATTTGGTCCTCTCTAAGCTCAACTACATATCTTAGCATCTCGTCTTCAATTTTCAACACTTTATGTTTGTTTAATTTCTGTATTTGGAAAGATTCTATTCAAATGTGGTTGATGTGTGATATAAAGGTTACCTTTTTGTCGTTGTTGTTGGTGTGTGTTTTAGTTTTGCGGATGGAGCTTGATATTCAGAAGTTCTTTCAAAGCCCGGAGCAGCTTCAATTTGAATTCCGGCCTTTTCCAACATCATACCTACGTCTTGCTGCACATCGAGTTGCTCAGCATTATGGACTAGTAACCATGGCTTTGGACACTGGTAATGGTGCAGGAGATGGATCCGATAACAGAATCCTGGTGACAAAAACAGCGGAAAGTAGATTTCCTTATGTCTGCTTATCCGAAATCCCTGTGAAACAACCTGAGAATGGTAGACCTGAGGGTGTCAAAATCGCAATCAAGCCTAGACCCAAGAGAGGATCTGGTTGTGGAGGTAGTGGATCGGGAGTACAACAGAATCTATTGAGAAGTGTTGAGGAGAGAAAAGAAGAGTATGATAAAGCCCGGGCTCGGATCTTTAACAGTCCTAGCAGCTCTGACTCTGAAGATTCTTCATCACTTCGAGCTCCCCCTCCTCTTGAAGGGAAAAACACATGTTTAAACCGAAATGAGACTGAAGTGGCGCCGGTTAATAATAACCCTGTCGATGCTATAACTCGCGAATCTGGAAGGACTTCTCGAGTAGCCATTATCAGAGATAGAGAGAAAGATCGATATGACCCGGATTATGACAGGAGCTATGACAGGTATGTCGTGGATCCCGGTTACAGGTAAACCTTTCCATCTCTTTAACAGCGATATTCAGGAAATCTAATTGGTATACACTCTGCAAAATAAAGGTCTTTTTCTTGTTTGTAGGTACGTGAGGGTTATGCCGTCTGGCCAAAGCTTCAATCCAATACCGATCCACATTCCGTTTCATGACGGGGTTTTCCCGCAGATGCCAAGAGGTCATCAAGCTAATCTAAGCTATGGGCATCCGCTAAACCCGGCCTTGAGCCCCTTTACTAATAATGCAGCTAGTTATGCACCATGGCCAAACTCACCCGCTATGAACTATGCTTATTCGTTGAATGGTTCAGACACAAATATCTTCAGGTTTGCTCATACTAAAACTGTTATTTTTCTTGCCATTTGATTGATTATCCCCTCAAATCAAGTGCTTACACACGTCGTTTACTTCCAGGCATCCTTCTGAAAGCAATCCCTGACGGCGAGAGTAGTGTTTTGAGTATTTCAATGTCTGTATGAAAATCAGATTCTATAGATACATATATATTAGCCTTTAGGAGCTCTCTGTTCTGTTCCGAACAATGGCTGCTTCTTTCTTTTATAACAAGACATCTACTCTTTTTCTTTTCAGTTATATTATTATCCAACTTTGAATTAACGAACCCTAGACAAAACTTAAAACCAAAGCTCTGATGATCACGTTACTCTCGGCTCTTGTGGTGAATCAAATTGTTCAAAGGAACTTGGAATATGATTCTTAAATGAGACCCATCTTTCTTTCTTTTATGGAAAGATTCTCTCGTGCATAATTTATATATACAATTAATCGTTTTTATTACAAATAAATTTGAGGTGGTGAAAACTTGGAGGGTCCTTTTCTAGTACTCTCCTTTGACCGATGCTCTCGAACCAGAAGATTGGGTTTTGAATCATCAAACGATTTATAATTTAAGATGGGATTAGACTTATGGATAAAATTGATAGTATTTAATCATTTACATAATTTGGTCAAACTACTTGGTAATTACGAGTTAGAAAAGTTTGGATAGAATCAAATTGAAAATCTCACTTTTTACGAGAATAACCGTAAAAGATATTTGATATAACGGATTGACGAGTTCAACAAATCTAATTTATAGTATTAGAAAAAAAAAACATTTAAAAAGAAAAAACAAAGAATGGGGTCTGACTTGGTGAGACAAGATCAAGACATGCCAGCTATGAACCCACCACCATTGCTTTAAATTATGTCATTCCCCTTGTCAAATAATTTAACTTTCTAAAACATAAAAAGAAAAAACTATCCAAATACTTTATTGGGTTTGGTCCCTTCAATGATTCCACAAATGCGACTTTATCATTGGTAGTAAAACAAGTTGGGGTATGATTAAGGAAGTAAGAGCATCAGATCCTGGATTCTGTTTCTGCCTCCCATTGTCTTGTCTCTTTTGCTCATTGGCACTCCCCCATGTTATTTGTACATTGTACTATTGCTTCCATTATCATCATCACCGGTCAGAGTCACACACATATTATATCTTCACCAATAACACATTTTTATGGCAAGTAAATATCAGTTGGATAATTATCCACATTCTTGTAAATTAAACCTTAGATGAAGATGCTGTATACTTTCATGAGAATTTCAGTGTAAAAAAAGCTACAAACAAACTCAGCTTTAAGAACAAATCTGAAAACAAAAATAAGAAAATGGGAAAAGCAATTAAGTTTTTTTTTTCCTTTCAATCAAGATCGGATTCTTTTTTTCAAACCTAGAGTGTGTTCGTACGGACGTCAAAAGTAGAACTCATCTTTACATGAATCTTAAAGAAGAAAAGCTACAATGGTTGGTTAAAACAAGCCTTGACCTGAAGAAGCTTTAGACACAGAACTTGATCACACAGTGATGCCTCATTTGTATCAATGTTCTTGAAGACTGCAGACACATTTTGAACTCAACCTATAAAGGAATCAAATTTACCAACATCTATTAACCACAGATAACTTCAAAATTGGATCAAGCTATGGTCAAGAATCAGAATCTGTGTTGTTATTACCAGAAAGATTTAGACTTAATCGTCTCGAGTTGGGAATAAAGTTAAGACAGTTCTTCCTCCATTAGCATTTGCAGATTCCAAATCCTCAGCGTAATTACCAACTGGACTATGCAACGATGGTGTAGTTATTCTATGAAATGGTTGCTGCTGCTGAGTTTGCCTCGCCAAGAACGAAGGATCAAACTTCCCATTTGTAGTCGGAGAACTGAATCCACCATTCGTAGTCGGAGAACTGAATCCACCATTCGTAGTCGGAGAACTGAATCCACCATTCGTAGTCGGTGAACTGAATCCACCATTCGTCGGAGAACCAAAATGAGCGGCTGAGATTTGACGGTGGTGAAATTGAGGAGGTTGTAAATGAGGATTAGCAGCAGCAGCCATTTGCTGTTGTTGTTGAAGAGTTGCGATCGGAACAAAAGACGGCATGAAATGATCAGAGCTCGGAACTCGATTCGGATGAAGAAAATGAGCAGGCACCGGAGAGCTAGCGAAAAGACGATCAGTCGCCGGATCTGAACCAGCTCCACCACCGGAAGACAAACCTTGCATTCTCTTAAGATAAAGTCTATACTTTTGCAAATGACTAGCAACGTTTTCTCTTGTTAATCCATCAACACTCATAAGCTGCATAATGGTTTTAGGAACTGCGTTTTTGATCCCGAGATGTGCAACTGCATCAACGAAACGCTTATGTAGCTGCGGCGTCCAAACGAGACGAGGTCGTTTTAGAGTTCGAGCTGGTTCGTCTCCAGCAGCTCCAGAGCCTAGATCTGCTGAATCTGCAGCGAATTCGGCTGATGAATTGGCTTGTGAAGATGGAAGTTGAAGCTGTGATGGTGTTTGAGGTGTGGTTTGGTGGTGATGATGATGATGAGGTTGATTTGAGTTTCCGTTTCCGTGATTAGAGGTTCGGATATCGAAAGCTAAAGCTAGATCGGGTGAGATTAGAGATTGAGATAAAGGTATAAGCTCTTCTGGTGATGGAAGCTCTTCTTCCCATCTTGCAAACCAGTCTGATTCGTCTTCTCTCATTATCTTCCAAAAACAGAGAGTTAAAAATCTCAAATTTTTTCACAAACCCAGAAACATTTAAGATTAGTACAAGAGAAAAAACCAAACTTGATCTGAAGAGAAAGGAACAAGTAAATTTTCCCGGAAAATTTAACAGAGAAGGAATAAGAAAAGGTTTAGATTTTTATCAGTCTCTCTGAGGTAGGCTTGAAGAGGAAGAGAAAAAAAAAGGAAAGAGACGGAATCTGAGAATTAGATGATGATTGAGAAAGATGGAGAGAAGTTCGAGGTGGATCTTCTTTCTTTCTTAGCTGCTTCTTTTTTTTTTTTTTGGTACTCTCAGCTTTTTTTTTTTGCAATCTCTTCTAATTTATGATGAGAGAGTACTTACCAAATCTACAATAACTACATTTATTTAAGTTTTCTGGATTTTTTTATTACATAGTTTTTTGGAGATTCAATCATATCAAAGACTCGACCGACGATAAGTTTGGCGCGTGGTGTCCACTTTAGAATCGATGAAGTGAACCTGAACCACTACAACTGGTTGATCCTGTCTTTTTATTGCCTTTTTTATTAATAAATTGGTCCCCAAATAACTTTCTAGAAATTATTTCATTGGATCATTACTAATTTGTGTTGCAAAGTACTTCTACATACATATTCTGGTTCTATGTTGGTTGATTAATAAAAACTAGAGAAGGTAATTAATTTTGATGTTATGAATCGGTGTGTTAGTTTGGACTATGGAAGCAATAATATTACCACTCTTTTAGCAATTAAAACGTGTATACTTTGGCTTACATATTTTTCAATTCAGTTTTCTTCTATATTATAAAACTATTGTATTTACTTAGAACATTTTAAATAAATGATACTGTTAGCATGTCATTGTCAAGAAATAATTATGTTTTTGGAGAAATTTAAGGGTTCGCTTGCAAGCAAAGACAAAGATCATATATGTCATGAAACTAAACATATTAAGAAAAGTATAATATGTTATCAACAATGAAAAGTTGTAATTTTCTGATTAATCTCTGGTAATAATCCATTTCAGGTGAACCTTAATTTGATTCAATTTTCTTTGATAGAAGGTTTTATTAAAATAAAATTTCGAAACGAATATGGAATTGGAAAGGATACGAGATAGCAAGAACTTGGGTTATTGTTTAGTGACTATTTAGCCTTATATATCCTGACTTTTATGGGAAGCGCATTCTGTATTTTCTATGGCGATCCACTTCTTTTAGGATTTTGAGATTACTTCAACCTTAGATAGTAGAATTCACGTTTCAGGCTTGTCACTTGTGCCTTGTAGTCGTGTACCATCTCTTGGTAATATGTGTCACAAACTCTCTCTTCTCTCGTTCTAGCATTTGCATATTCTATAACCAAAATGTAGTTCTATATCTATTGATATGTCATTTTTTCCCCTTACTAACCCATTGTGATGATGTCATGATGAAACAGAAAATTAGGACGAGATACTTTAGCCCAAAAAAAATGTTGATGTCCCTCCAGAACATAGTTTCTGATGTAACAGAAGTATGAAAATATCATATGCCATCAACATCATGATCATATTAAAGTTAAAAAAAAAACATCATGATCTTTTGGTTAAACAGTAATGAAAACATTTCTGATATATCTCTAATAAGAATCAGCTAGAAGTAATGATACCAACATGGCAACATATCCTCTCTTCTTCATTTCAAACAATACTTGCTTAAAAGCATTTGCATGCTCATTCATGTACAACAATCGCCGGCTTCATTATAACAATCATAAAACAAAGATTCGGAAAAAAGACAAAAAAAACATATGTGAGAAAATAAAGTTATTCACACCAAAGAAGAAGAAGAAGAATATTATTACCAAGTTATTCCCCTTCAACAATCGCCTGCTTCATTATAAGAACATAATGAACCTGGTTTCTCTTCTTCCTGCTCATTCTCTATATCTCCGTTGCATTTCCGTAGTGAACAAAAGCTGAGATGATGTTGAAACCCTATACATAGATTCTAAGTCCTCCGTTATCTTCTGTTTCTCTTCATCACTGGAAGAAGGTCTCGGTGAGATCCCGCCCTCTTTAAACACTTTGAGTTTGAGAGGATATATGCCAGGAATTGTTTCTCTTCTCTTCTGCCTCCAAAATTGTTCCACTCAAAGATCTCAAGTTGAGACAACAAGCATCCTGGTACAGAACTAGGTTGACTCCACGAAAGTGGAAGATCATCGGAGAGATCATCACCATTCTGAAAAACAACAAGAAAGAATTACAAACACATTTACTTCAAATGTTTAGCACATCTCAAAAGGAGAGGGAGGGATAGGTACTTACAGAGTAGAGCATAAAAACTTTTAGTTTAGGAGCGTTATGAAGCAAACGTATTAGTGGTTCCAACCAATACTCCGAGGAATAAAGAGAAAGACTAAACTCTATGAGCCGAGAGAAGTTAATGCCTCTACAACACCAACACGTAACCTGCAATTGAATACAATGAAACAGGAGACAATATAAGTAAAGCGCAAGCAATGCAGTCACAAACGAACATAAGAATTAAGAAAAGATATTCAAAATGGTTACCTCGTCCAACCACAAATGGAGACACTTGAAAGAGGCAAAAGATCTGAGAAACTTGTCATTCGGATGAGATCCAGGAAAATGAACGACCTTCACATGGGCCGATTCAAGGCTAGGCATATTCTAGATTGATAAATAGTCTCCTAAAGGATCAAGTATGACAACGTTACTTAATCCTGGGGAATCTATAACCAATGACCTACGTACCAGGAATAGGCTCCATTGCATTATCATTGCCACGTACTTGTAAATCCAAATACCTTAACTTCTTTAAGGAAGGAACTTTCCCACTGAACTTTGTCATATTGTCAGGCTTTTCTCGGCACACAAGCAAATCTTTGAGAAGAGGGCAACTCGATAAAAGCCTAACATGAGAATCTTCGTCTTTATACATAACAGAGACAAGATTCAGCGACTCAAGGCATGTTAGACAAGATAGAGATGGAACATCAACGAGGATCTTGCCCGATAGAGTCAATGTCACAAGCGTTTTACAGGTGTAAAGGCTCTTAGGCAAGCTTGTTGGATCTGCGGTTTCTATAAATCTAATCTCTAAACTTAGCTCTTGAACGCAATGGTCAACCGCATATAAGACCCACTTTCCGAGATCTACATCGACCGGACATTGTTGACCGAGTTTGATACGCAATCTTTCTAGTGAAGGTGCCTTGTGGAGTTGCAATGACTTGTCAAGGAAGTCCCAAACGCTTTTCTCGGAATTGCTATTCTCGCTTCTGTGGCTGTCTGTGTACTCGAGTCTAGGCAACATCATCCATACGAAACGCCACCGTTTCGATAGAATCATGGTGGTCACCGCATCTTTTGTTGGGACTAAACACAATATCTGTAGTAGCAAATCGTCAGGCAACGTACTGATCTTGTCCTTGCAGCATAATGTTTGTTTACGTTTCCGACTAATCATGGTTTCTGATGGCATCTTTTAAGATTTTTTTTGGAGAACAAATCGAATTAACGAAACGGTAGGAGATCAGGCGAAGAACCCTAGATCCTTTTGCTACACTGTCGTCAGAAAAAGAAAGCCCTAATTTGATGAAGTAGTGACTCAAAAGATAAGTTTTTATTCATAGGGAAATTTGAAACTTCGAATACGATAAGGAAAAGTAATTGCAGATAGGTCATTCATCAATGAATACATATTGGGCTTCTCAGATGTTGGGCTTAGCCCATAATTTTACAAATTTTGGTCAACACTCTATTTTGAATAGTGTCTCTGTCTCTCTTTAGCGGCGATTTCAGTTTAGATTCGTCTAGGGTTTCCAGATTGTGTACCCTAGAGAAGCCGCTTATAAATACAAACATATGTACGACTTCAGAAGCAGAGTTAAGGTTTGGGAGCTTCGATTGCAGAAGAATAAGTAACATGTCATCTGTGTGTTTCTTTGTCTACTAATTGGTAAAAAAGTGATGACCACAGTGGCGGAGGGAGAATTTGGTTTTATGGGGGTCAAAATATAAACATATAATTTTATGGGGGTCAATATGTTAATATAGCTAAAATTATTATAGTTTTATACCAAAAATACAGCAAAATACACTAAACTTAAAAAATTTATGGGTATCATATGCCACCCCTAACTTCTAACTCCCTCCGCCACCCATTGCATTTTACCAAATGTAGACAAAGCAATACTGTGACGGCGTAAACAGAGTTTTGACGATGTTAACATATGCATATTCATCAACAATCGATTGGTACCTTTTGTTTTTTTTTGCTTCTTCGTAATTGTTGTTTGATTACATTGACCTTTTGATTTCGTTTTTCTGATGTTTTTTTAAAGTATTGGGAGATTGAGTTTGAGCTTAACTGGATCCTCAATCTCAATCGTCACTTCAAAAGCAAAAAATCTTTGTTTTATCTTTCTAGATCGTGATCATGATCTTAAAGTTGCAGATGTGGTTTATGATGGCTGGATCATGAGTTTTTTTTTTTTTTTTAATTATTGTAACGGTGAATTTCAATGGTCCAAAACTTTTCGATAAAGACGACAAATAAGATAAGCACAGAAATATGTTATTGACGCACTAATACCAAAAAGCTGCATGCTTGGAAGGTCGCATCTATAGCAAATTTCTCGAGACTTGAAACTTAAAAGTATAATTTACGATTTCTCGAAATAAATCTCCAAAGAAATAAAAATTGTTCATGACTCTGTTTCTATAAGTTTGCACAAAAAAAAAGTCTTTTCTATTTTGGTCATTACTTGGGAAAAGACTCGTGTTTGTGAGACGATATTGGTAGCAAAATAATGGTTACAAGCTGACGGAGCGGAAGCAACAATAAACAGCTCAACCAATAGATTCAAAGGAATCAATTAGGACCTGCCAGCTCAACCAAGGGATTCAATATAATCCACACTTGGGACTTGTTTCTTGTTTGATGAATTTAATCAAATCAACACAAAGGATAGAGAAGCTTAACCTTCTTTATTAAAAATCAACAACTGAATAATACATAAGTCTTAGGAAGCTATTTATATTAAAACCATAAAACGGTAGGAAACCCTAATCCTAATTAAAATAACTAAAATACATAAAATATAAATAAGACATAATTATATTAGCGCTGCATCACCAGCCCTGTTAATCGAACTAATAACCGATTGTCTAAAAAAAAACTCAGAACATATGAAAACTCAGAATATTCGATTCTTTACTCAAATCCGGAGATTAGTGAGGATCAATCCGACATCTTCTGATTTAAATAAAATCAAATCATTTTAATTCCATTGAAACCAATGATCCGGTAGGTATGTTATCGTTATCCATTTCTAACTAAATTCGTTTTCATCATTATCCAAAATAGAGAAACATCTTTATCTAAAAAAAAAAGAAATAAAAGAAATAAGAAATAGGTAGAACAGGTGAAAGAGGTTTAGTAGTCGTCGCTTCCAATCAACTTCCACTTCGTCGCTTCCAATCACCTTCCACTTCTTCCACGAAAACAAGCAATTCCATCAAACGTGAAAGCAAGCTTTCGCAGATTTTGCCACATTCTCTAAGCAAAATATCAAATAACAATCCCAACTAACTAACATTCTTTATACCTTCACTTCTCTTTTCTCTCTTCCTTCAACCCATTTCTTCTCTTCATTAGATCAATCCGTTTTCGTTTCTTCCCAGGTTTGTTTTCCATTTCTTGTTCATTCCAGTTCTAAGCTCTTCGCTCTGCATTCTGATTCTAATTCGTTACTTATCAACGAGACAAAGCTCTAAACTTTAAGACTAAGTTTTGAGATTCTCTAAACATAATCCGAAAAAAGAAACAATCTTTCCCTCTGAAATTGAGCTAATTGAGCTCCTTAGTGTCTGCCTTTTTCAGTTTCTGAAGTCAATTGTGATTTAATGTCTGAAAGTTTTACTTTTTGAGTAAAGATTGAAGCCACTCTTGAATTGCAACAAGTCTTTGTGTTTATGATTTTCTAATTTGCCTCATTTATGGATTTTATATATCTTGTGTTTGATCCCCAATTTACCATAAGTAAAATTTAAGAAGACTCTGTCTTATAGCAGTTTCAATGAGGACAATGAAACAGAGAAATGGGTCCTATATATATTCTCATTTGTTTATCTTCCTTTGCTTAAGACAAATTGATAAGCACGAGCAAAAAAAGGCTCTCTTTTTTACTTGTCTTGTGTCATCATGACCATCAATGTAGTTTCTTTTTTTGTAGCTTTTACCTTCTTTTGAGGCTTTTTTGTTTTGAAATCTAATGGCTTGTCCTGAATAAGATTCAATGTTTCTTCTATAAATGTCTCTTGTAGGTTCTTGGTTTATTTGGATGTGGTGATTATGGATATGGAGTCTTGGAAGCTTCTCAGAAGTGTTTGCATACTTTCTTTCCTCCTTGGCTCTTGCTTTGTGTATCAAAGCCTTCGTGTTGTTGTTGCTCAAGAAGATGCAAAACCAGCTGTGACGTTGCAAATAGATGCTTCTAATGGAGCTGGGCGACCCATTCCTGAAACACTATTTGGGATATTCTTTGAGGTTTGTTAATGTTACGGTCTCCTCATATAGATCTCAGCTATGTAAGCAATATGTTAAGATTATGGTTTAATAATGAGTTGTGTATACATGCAATATGGTCAAATCATTTACAGGAGATCAACCATGCTGGTGCCGGTGGATTATGGGCCGAACTTGTTAGCAACAGAGGTTAGTTTCTTCGCTTATTACTGGTGAAAATCCATGGAAGCCAGTCATTGTTAGGCTTCTTTTTGTTTCTTTACATGATGGAAACAACAGTGGAATACTTTGTTTTTCAGGGTTTGAAGCTGGTGGGCAAAACACGCCTTCTAATATATGGCCATGGTCCATTGTTGGTGATCAGTCATCCATATATGTAGCTACAGACCGTTCATCATGCTTTGAAAGAAATAAAATCGCATTGAGAATGGATGTGCTCTGTGATAGCAATGGTTGTCCATCAGGAGGTGTCGGAGTTTATAACCCCGGTTACTGGGGCATGGTGAGTGTCGACTGTGAAAAATATTTACAGCTTGATTTGCTGTTTCTGCTTGGTGTCAAGAGTATGGCTCAAGTTGTTTTTTCATTTTCTTCATTTTCTGTCTTCTGTTAGAATATTGAAGAAGGAAAGAAGTACAAGGTGGCTCTTTATGTGCGTTCGAGTGGTGATATAGATATGTCTCTTTCGCTGACGAGCTCGAATGGATCGCTGACTCTTGCTTCTGAAAAGATCATGTGAGAAACGATTTCAGATTCTCACGTTTCTTCTGTTGTTTCAATGTGTGAAAGTTTCAATTGTGTGCTTTCATTTGTTTTTATGTAGAGCTTCTGCTTCCGATATTTCAAACTGGACTAAAAAGGAGGTTGTTCTGGAGGCAAAAGGGACAGATCATGGTGCAAGACTTCAGTTAACAACAACCAAGAAAGGGTCAATATGGATTGACCAAGTCTCGGCCATACCGGTGGACACCTACAAGGTATTTTTCATAGAGAGCCTTGCGATGAACTATTGCAGATTGCTGATAGAGAGAATATTGGAAGAAAAAAATATTCAAATATTCAATCTTTTTGGTTGATTGCAGGGACATGGTTTTAGAAACGATCTTTTCCAAATGATGGTGGATATAAAACCCCGTTTCATCCGGTTCCCAGGTAATATTTATGGATAGTAGCTTATTTGTTACTTATTCTGTCCATAGACCTCTTAGTTCATCATTCTTCACTCTGGATCTTTGTGGACTTAGGTGGTTGTTTTATCGAGGGTGAATGGTTAAGTAATGCATTCCGCTGGAAAGAAACCATAGGACCTTGGGAAGAGAGACCGGGCCATTTTGGTGATGTTTGGAAGTACTGGACCGATGATGGCCTAGGCCACTTTGAGTTCTTTCAAGTGAGACTTATTCATTTCTTTTGAATCTATAAAACTCCTCAGTTTTGCATCTTTAATGATTCCCCAAGCTCGATATCAAAATGTTAAATGGACATTCTTGCAGTTGGCTGAAGACATTGGTGCAGCCCCGATATGGGTGTTTAACAATGGTATCCTTTCATTCTTCGAAAACCCGCTTATTACCAATTAATACCTCTTTTGTATTTCAAATCTATCAACCTTTTCCTTTATCTTTGTGCAGGGATTAGTCATAATGATGAAGTTGAAACTGCCAGTATCATGCCCTTTGTTCAAGTATGATTGCGAAACCTTCCTCTATTTCACTAGTGAAGAAGCTGGAAAACCAAAACTTTTTTTTGTCTTTTTCTTTCAGGAAGCACTCGACGGTATCGAATTTGCCCGAGGAGATGCTAATTCTACATGGGGATCTGTTCGAGCTAAAATGGGACGCCAAGAACCTTTTGAACTGAAATACGTTGCTATTGGGAATGAAGATTGTGGAAAAACTTACTACAGAGGTTTTTACATTTCTCTATGATCACACTTGAACTTATATATTTGTCGAGCATCTTTGATACTAAATGAGATTACAACTTTACAGGAAACTATATTGTGTTTTATGATGCAATCAAAAAAGCTTATCCAGATATCAAAATCATCTCCAACTGTGATGGATCCTCTCGTCCGCTCGATCACCCCGCTGATTACTATGACTTTCATGTAAAATTTCTGCTTTGACAGAAACTGTAATCATTATTGTGTTTTCTCTTCTTCTTGAAAAAAAAGTGTTTCCTTTTGTCACAGATTTACACTTCTGCTAGCAATTTGTATTCCATGTATCATCAATTTGATCGCACTTCACGCAAAGGTCCAAAGGTGCGGTAATAGATCATACAAAACTTAATTTCAACAAAGACAAGATGAAGCTTTCAGTGTTTTACTCACTCGTGAACTTTATTTGCAGGCTTTTGTGAGTGAATATGCTGTGACTGGAAAAGATGCAGGTACAGGAAGCCTTCTAGCTTCTCTTGCAGAAGCTGCGTTTCTCATTGGCCTTGAAAAGAATAGGTTTCTTTCAAATTTCCTCTTCCTGGGCTTTGATCGTAACTATAAAGCATCATATGGGAAAAAAATTCTGATGCTTTCTTTGTTGCAGTGACATTGTGGAAATGGCAAGTTATGCACCACTCTTTGTGAACACAAACGATAGACGGTATCTCTCACTTACTTTTCACTTCTTTTTCCATTCTTATGGTTTACTTAGAAAGCTAAGGCAACAGACTCAAATTCTTGAATTGGTTTTTAGGTGGAACCCTGATGCAATAGTCTTCAATTCCTCTCATTTATATGGAACTCCTAGCTATTGGGTCCAACGGTTCTTTGCAGAGTCAAGCGGAGCTACTCTTCTTACTTCAACACTCAAGGGGAACTCTTCTTCTCTTGTCGCATCTGCAATCTCCTGGAAAAACAATGACAAAGATTACATTCGCATAAAGGTACACCGAGAGAAGCATCTGCAGAAAATTCCAAGACTGAGCTCTGATTAGTTTTCAAATTTATGAACTTCCCAATTTATTGGCAGGCTGTAAACTTTGGAGCTAACTCAGTAAATCTGAAAGTGTTGGCGACTGGATTGGACCCGAAGGTGATGAGACTTTCGGGATCGAAGAGGACAGAACTTACATCTGCCAATGTGATGGATGAAAATTCCTTCACACTGCCAGAGAAGGTAAAATCAAGAAATGGACGAATCATCATCATCACTAATATTGAGTTTTCCTTTGTTCTTTACTGCTGAAATCAATTTTGATATTTGCAGGTTATACCACATGAAAGTTTGCTAGAGATGGTAGAGGAGGATCTGACAGTTGTTCTCCCGCCACATTCCTTTTCTTCATTCGATTTGTTGAAGGAATCTGCAAAGATTAAAATGCCAATTTCTGATTCTTCTTCCTATCAGAAAACTCCCACTGTGTGAAGAAGAGAAACGATGACAAGGAGCATAATAACTTCATTTCAAAAGTCTCTTTGTGGTTAAAATATAACTATATGAATGTAATCATGTGTGTAAATTAATAATAGTTTGGTGAATAAAGCTACTTTATTTAATCATGAACATATCTTTCCTTTTGATAACTTTATATGCAAGCATGAAGACGCTACATGAATCAACAGTTTCTTTGTAACACTAAGCAGAAGAAGAAGAAGAGGCGTGAAGATGGGCCGGGCCAATTTAGTTTCTTTTTGGGCTTCTAAAGCCCATCACATTCTAATAACGTTCTTGTTTGGATTAACCGATTAACTAAAAGTTTTTCACTAATCAGAGGTAAATTTGAATTAAAAATAAATATATTGAGGGAGAAAACAAAAATGGCGAACCATGTCCCAGAAAAAAAAAAACGATTCAGATTTCGAAATTTGTATCTGTAGTAACACTCTCTCTTATATATAACCTTCTCATAATTCTTACATTTCAAATGTCTCTTTCGTTCTCCAGTCTAAATTAGGGTTTATTCATTTCAAAATCCAAAGGAAAAGTATTTTGGGAAAGGATTTTCGAATTCTGTTGTGCAAAATTCATATCATGTCGGCATCAACGCTGTCAATGACCGCTAAACCGACGGCGGCAATTAAGAGGACGCCGGTTCTCTCCGGTGAGAAGAAACCTAATTTTGATTTCCCGCCGAGCGAATCGCATGCTAATGCTGCCATTGGAGAATCGTCCGCTGGTACGAACCGGGATCTGATTCGCGCCGAGGCTACCGCTGAGAGATCTAACACTTACGACGTAGGTCCGGTGACAAGGAAATCAGGATCCACCGCGACGGGGACTAATACAACCACCACGCAGCGTCGAACGCGGAAGGTTCAGGGGAATAAAGCAGAGAAGGCACAGTGGAAGACAGTTGTTAAAGTATTCGCGAAGCAATTTGGGGCTCTTCTCATACTCGTTGGGTTGATTCAATTGATTAGGAAATTGACTTTGAAGGATACGTCTCTATCTTCTTCGAATTTCCCAATTGAAACGGAGATGGTTTTATCGGAATTAGAGAGTCGGATTTCGGCAGTTGATGGTTTGGTAAAGACCACGACGAAGATGATGCAAGTTCAAGTCGAATTTCTTGATAAGAAGATGGAAAGCGAATCAAGAGCATTGAAGCAGACTATTGATTCCACAACTTCTGCTTTGCAGACTGAGTTGAAGAAGATAGAGTCTAAGACAGAGACACTACAGGCTTCCGTAGATGAATTTAATGCTAAACCTTTGGTGCCTAGAGAGGAATTAGAAAGGGTTTACGAGGAATTGAAGAAGGATAAGATTGATGATTCTGCTGTTAGCGATGTGAATATTGATGAATTGAGGGCTTATGCTCGTGACATAGTGGAGAAAGAGATTGAAAAGCATGCTGCAGATGGTCTTGGCCGAGTAGACTATGCATTAGCGTCCGGTGGAGGTTTTGTAATGGGGCATTCGGATCCTTTTCTTGTTAGAAATGAGGGTAATTGGTTTGGGACAAGCAGGCGACGGGTTTATAGCAAAGCGGTGAACATGTTAACTCCGAGTTTTGGTGAGCCTGGAAAGTGTTTTCCTCTGAAAGGAAGTAATGGCTATGTTCAAGTTAGGCTAAGAGCACCAATAATACCAGAAGCTGTTACCTTGGAACATGTCTCTAAGGTAATACTAACATCTTATTCTATACTTTCACAGAATGATCGATTTCTATTTGTTAATTTGAGCCCTAGAGAAGGGTTCTCTGTGAAATGTTTTGGTATTGAGATCCATGTACTTCAGATTGGATTTTCTGCAAACCACTAGCTTCAGCAGTGCCTTTGGATAATATCAATATGCCGTTATGTTCCTGTTCTTTATTTTGGAATATCGTTCGTAAAGAAAAGATTGGTAAGTATGGGAAGAGCGTGTCTAAGTTTACAATGAATAGAACTATAGAATTTGCAGTTTCGGAATATCTTCAGGAAATAGTAACATAAGGGAACAGTCTTGTTGCTTAGAGAGTGTAATGTGATGGTCACACTTTGCTTTCCATCATTGTGGATCCTTGTAAACATTTGTCTGATAAATTTCTTCTCGTCTGATCACTAAAAGGCATTACTGATCTTACGTTTGTGCTCCATTAAATCGGACAGGCTGTAGCGTATGACAGATCGAGTGCCCCAAAGGATTGCCGTGTATCAGGATGGCTTGAAGACAAAGATATGGAAAGTGAGACAATGCTCCTTCTTACAGAGTTCAGTTACGACTTAGACAGGTCCAATGCACAGACATTCGACATTCCAGATTCTGCTCGCTCGGGACTTGTCAACACTGTAAGGCTAGAGTTTACATCCAACCATGGAAGCTCTTCACACACTTGTATCTACCGCTTCAGGGTTCATGGCCGTGAACTAGACTCGGTCTCTGCTGTTCATGCTTAATCTGAAGTCCACGTAAAGCTCCTCTTCTCTTTGTAGAAATTCACTCATAGATATATCTCTCTCTCTCTCTCTTTTGTTGTTTTATGTAGTAGAAAAGTTTGGGTCTGATCAGAAATATTCGTCTTCACGTTTTTTTTTTTTACTTTTTAGATTATTTTACTTTTGTGGGATAGGAATCAAATCGATCTTAGTTTCAAATCTGGCTTGGTTGGGTTTATTTGGTTAGGGAATTTATCTATCCAACGAACTGAAACCAAATAGAATTTAGTGTGGTATTCGGTTTGATTTTGTAACAGTGTTTCTCTTTTAGTTATCAGTTCTCACACAATAATTCAGAAAATGCTTTTCTTGATAACTAACAATTCAATAAATGCTTTGATGTTTTAACAAAAATAAAATAAAAATATATGCTTTGAAGTAATAGTGTGTGAAAATGATGGCATTAGCAAAATGTTATTTTCTGTGGTTCCTACAAATTATAGTTGATAACAGATACTCATTACTTCATTAGTTGAGACAAAGATTGATTTTGGATGATTATGATTACGATATGTTATGAATAGGAAGAGTACAGTATCTATGTAATGTAATAGGACCATAACTTGTAAGTGTGAATCGTGTGGACAAAGTGACGACTTCTTTTAGGCTTCACCGTCTTGCCTTGTCTAAAAGTTTCCCCGACACATCACATGCTTATTTACGGTCAAATTATACAATTATATGAAACCCTTCCAACCAAGTCAACCCAAATAGTTATTATTAAATGCAAATTAATCTCATGTCAATACATGTCTAATTTATGTTAATTTTTTACAGTATCAATTGGCATAATAAATTGGATTAAACAACAAAACTAATCTTTGAAAATACCCATTTTCGCGGTTAAATCACATGAAAGAAAAACTCTTCTAACCAAGTCAACCCACTTCTGGTCATCGTGACGGTGGACCACCAGCTGCAAATAACAATCGGTTCTCTCGGAAACGTCCTTATTTGACCAAAACGAAAACTATATACATGTCTATTAATTATTAGACGCAACAACATGCATTACATAATTTAGTTTTCCTCGAACCCATACAATCTATTAAATAGCACAAAGCTACCCATGTAGTCTATATATATAGCAGATTAATCCACACAATAAATTCATACAAAACAAAAAGATAAAAATGCAAACACTACACTTCTCTTCTTCTCTCTTGTTCCTGTCTCTTGTTTTCCTTTCATGGCCTTTGCTAATCTCATCACAACTCCCTCCGTCACATCCACCTTCCTCCTCTCCTTCACAGTTACCTTCTGAGCCTCCGTCACAGCCACCTTCTGTGCCACCGTCACAGCCACCTTCCTTGCCTCCGTCACCGCCACAGTCGTCTACTGTGGCTTGTAAATCAACTCCATACCCTAAACTCTGCCGTACGATCCTCTCCGCTGTTAAATCCTCACCGTCCGATCCTTACAGTTACGGCAAATTCACGATAAAGCAATGCGTCAAGCAAGCAAGCCGTCTCTCCAAAGTCATCACCGGATACGCAAAGCACGTCGGAAAGAAACCTGGCTCCGCCACGGCTGAGGAAATCGGCGCGGTGGTTGACTGCGGAGAGTTAGCGCAACTGAGTGTGGACTACCTCCAAATGGTCACGGCGGAGCTCAAAACGGCGGAGGTTATGACGGCAGCTCTCGTCGAGCATGTGAACAGTCTTCTCAGTGGTGTTGTGACGAATCAGCAGACGTGTCTTGATGGACTCGTGGAGGCGAAGAGTGGATTCGCAGCCGCTATTGGATCGCCGATGGGGAATCTCACGCGCCTTTACAGTATCTCGCTAGGGCTTGTGAGCCACGCGCTTAACCGTAACTTGAAGAGGTATAAAGCTTCTAAAGGGAAGATTCTTGGTGGTGGAAACTCAACCTATCGTGAGCCGCTCGAAATTTTGATTAAGGTAATTAATTAGTGGCTTCTTCTTTTTTTTTTTGTTAATTGTCTGTTTGTTTATCATACACAGCGTTTTCATATTCGTTAACCTCTTTGAAAATTAAGTATTAATGTGGTAATCTAAATAAACATTGTTTTCGAATGAACTATAAATGTTGGCGGAAAATAAAGTATATCGATATGGTTTGAAGATAAAAGTATAAAACAATAGGAACTAAGGAAAATACAGCAAAACAGTATAAATTTAGAATTATGTTCTAAAAAGTTAGGATTTCAGCTTTAATAATTTGTAAGGATGGTAATAGCTAGTTTTATTTGTTTTTGTTGTTGTCACACCTATAAATTATAGTGTTCGATAAATTCTTAATTAAATAAAACATGAAAACGAAATATATACCTCTAGTTTAGGAGGACGACCTATTTTGTTTTATATGGATTGAATTTACTTGTTTTGGACACTGCATTTAATATTCGAGCGTATCCAAAAATTTTGGATCCGAGCGAGTCATAAATGGATGTGTTCTTGTTGTGTGTGCGCCAATACGCGTAAGAGAGTAAATGTCACATGGCCTACGCACATTTTATTCCAAGCCAACAATGATGAATATGATCAAACCAATTTTGACTTTAGAAACCATAAAAAAAAATATTGGTCCCCCATTTGTATCCAACTGTGTTCACGTGCATTAGTGCATGCTTCTAAGTAACTAAAGTCATATCACTCATAAGATTTCACTCGTCATTTCATGTGACTACCATGAACATTGATTTTAAAGGCATGACTTTACAAGCTAATCATGTATTAAGAACAAATCATCATGTTTTGATTTACTTTCTTTTTTTTGGTATAGGGTTTACGTAAAACATGCGACAATGACAAAGATTGCCGGAAAGCTAGCCGGAACTTGGGTGAGTTGGGAGAGACGAGGGGCGGTTCCATCCTCGTGAGTCAAGCTGTGATCGTCGGTCCATACAAATCCGATAACTTCACAACCATCACCGATGCTATTGCAGCCGCACCTAATAACACTAGACCAGAGAATGGTTACTTTGTCATCTACGTAAGAGAAGGTGTCTACGAAGAATATATTGTTGTTCCGATCAACAAAAAGGACATAATGCTTGTCGGAGATGGAATCAATAAGACCATTATCACTGGGAACCATAATGTTGTTGATGGTTGGACTACGTATAATTGCTCGAGCTTTGGTTGGTATTTTTTATCCCTTTTCATTTAGAAATTAATGTACAAAGTTAGCAAATTACTTAGATTATGATATATTAGTTATATAATTTTTTTTTTGTTTATTCTAGCTGTGGTTGGAGAGCGGTTCATGGCGGTTGATGTAACATTCAGAAACACAGCCGGACCCGAGAAACATCAGGCTGTGGCTTTGAGAAACAATGCGGAAGGATCGAGTTTTTATCGGTGTAGTTTTGAAGGCTATCAAGATACTCTATACGTCCATTCTCTCAGACAATTCTATCGCGAATGCGATATATATGGTAATATAAATTTTGGTTCCGCTTCAATTTTTTCATATTTGTTTATATATCAACTTTTTCTAAGAATATGAATTTTCTTCGATAGGTTTTAGTTAATATCCTCTGTTTCTTTACTTTTTTTATAGGTACCATAGATTTTATATTCGGAAACGCAGCTGCAATATTTCAAAACTGCAACATATATGCTCGAAAACCAATGGCAAAGCAGAAGAACGCAATAACAGCTCATGGAAGAATCGATCCAAACCAGAACACCGGAATCTCTATTATCAACTGTACGATCAAAGCCGCACCAGATCTTGCAGCTGATCCTAACTCAACCATGACATTCTTAGGGCGGCCGTGGAAGCCCTACGCAAGGACAGTTTTCATGCAATCATATATTAGTGACATTGTCCAACCAGTTGGATGGCTCGAATGGAACGGTACAACTGGATTAGATACGATCTACTACGGTGAGTATAGTAATTTTGGTCCGGGGGCTAACACGAACCGGAGAGTGCAGTGGTTAGGGTTCAATTTATTGAACTTGGCACAAGCCATCAACTTCACTGTCTACAACTTTACCATGGGAGATACATGGTTGCCTCAAACTGATATTCCTTTCTACGGTGGTTTGACCAACAAACAATGAAAAGAACACCATATTATATAATAACATATTTAATTATATGTAATTCCTCATTCATAAAATAATGAAAACAAAAATTCATTTGCTCTACTTAAATGAGATTTTATCTATCGGCTTGACTAATAGATAAACACAATATATTTATGTTAATGAGTTTTTTTTTTTAAGTAATGTAATTTGAATTAATCAATCAAACAATGATACAAAAGAATAAGAGTAACATAATGAACAAATTATAGTTTTCATACAAAAATAAATAGACAAACTCAGAGACCAGACCTGAACGGGACTTTAGTCGCCGGAAGCCATCGTTCTCCGTCAACGAACGGTTTCACGGTAAACTTATTAGCTTCCTTCGTGCTAAGAAACCTTAACCCCTTCCACTTAACCCTACTCTTCGTCGAAGCACCAGCTCCGGTATTCTTATACTCACCGTAAAATATAGTATTCGGCGCTGAATCTCCGGTCCACGGCAACCAACCTTTCCGATCAATAAATCCGTTCATAAACGAGTCCATTATCACTGTCGTCGAATAATTCTTCCATGGTCGACCTAAAAACGTTTTAACATCGGTTAGGTCACCAAGCGGAGAGATGTTGCAACGGTGAATCGAGATTCCTGTGTTCTGGTTCGGGTCGGTTCGTCCCTGAGCCGTGATTGTGTTTTGTTGTCCTTTCATTGGCCGGCGAGGGAGAATCCGGCAGTTTTGGAGAACTGAAGCTGAGTTACCAAAGATGAAATCGACTGTTCCGATGATGGTGCAGTCACGGTAGAATTGGCGTTGTGCGTGCACGTAAAGCGTGTCTTGGTATGCGTTTATCGTGCAACGGTAAAAGGCGGCGAGATCTGCGCTCACCATTAGAGCTACGGCTTGGTGTTTTGATGGACCGGCTGTGTTGATGAAACTCATGTCTCTTGCCATAAACCCTTTCCCAAACACAGCTGCATAAAACAGAGCAAGTAACAAAAAAAAAATCAGTTTCTTGGGTGACAAACAATGGTTTTATATATTTTTTCTAGTCGATAATATGGTTTCTGAGATCATTGGTGCTAGTTTGTTATAATACTTGGCCGTAAAAAAATTATTAAAGTTAATTTCTTTCTATATTCCGTGTTTTTAGAACCCTTCTCCAAACACAGCTAAAACAAAACAGAGCATAAACAGACCAAGTCTTGAACCAGTTTATTGGGTGATAAGTAATGATCATGTCTTACTATTTCAAAATACCCAATATTCATAATTCTAAATATTCTTTGGTTTATCCTGGCCATAGTTGAATTGATGAAACAAGCTAGGAAAAATAATGAAACAGAGAGAGAGCTTATATATACCGAATGTGGCAGTTTTAAAAGTTGGAGTTCCATCGACGACATTGAGTCTACCGGAGACAATACTCTTCCCCTCTCCATCTCCAACCACCACAACATTCCACATCTTCTTCTCCACCTTCACATTCTCAAAATAAACTCCTTTCTTCACATATATAATCGTCCTCTTATCACTTTTCTCAGGCACATCCTTTAAAGCCCTTCTTATCGTTTTATACTTCCCTGATCCATCCTTCGCCACCACTATATTCGCTACTTTCCTCAAATCCGTGCTCTGCAAGAGCCTCCTTCCCGCGTTAAATTCAACCGCCACGTCAGCAGTAGTCAACAGACGTCTCCGGAGTTTGATCGAGTCAGCGATCTTTCCAAGCCATGTGATGATCGCTAAGGCGTTACTCGTCATCTCCGTTGAGTTCTTGAGATGATTTTCTCCAAACGTCTTCATATCCAAAGCCAACGTCTCCAAACACGTTTCTTGATACGTCGCGGCTGAGCTCAGCCACGTACGGAGATCATCGACTAACTCAGGTAACGTGACGTCACTGTTTGACGATGATGTCAACGTGTTGTTTAGGTTGTCTATCGTTAGGTCAAGAAGCTCGGCGCAAGCATTCATGGTGATGTTGCTATTTCCATCGCCTGAGGAAGAGAATGCGTTGAGAGCTTTTGAAGCTTCGGCGATTGTGATTTTGACTGCGTATCTGAAGAGCTGTTCTGGATTGAGACTGCTCGCATTTGGAGCTGATCCAACGGTTTCGAAACATTTGTCTTTATGTAATGTAACGTCGCAAACGGCTTTAACGGAAACGGAGATTGAGTCTCCGTTACTATCAGTCTCAACCGTCGGTGATGAGTTCTTGTGAGACATGGTTCCGAACACGGCTCCGATCACGATTCCGGCGAGAATGACTAGTGATACGGCGATTATTGCGATTCTCTTTCTCCTCTTACGACGAGCTTCGAGCATTGCGTGTTCACGCTCGTCTAGTTTACCGTAGGTTGATGACATTTCATTTTTTTGAAGTTTCTCGATCGTTATGTTTGGTTTAAAGATGTTGGATAGTTGATATAAATACATAGAACAAATACTATAATAATTTGAATAAACCCAAACAACTTACGTGCAAGGCACAAAGGGGATTATATATTTTTACTTTTAAATGCACTTAACTATAAGTGCTTCTCATGTTTGATTCTTTTATATGTAGCATAAGCATGTCGGTGATAAAGATTTGTTTAAGATTGGCCACTATGTTTTTAGGTTGAATCTTAGTTCGGTTTATTGATTTTATTTTCTTAACGAGTTGTATCTTTAGACTTTAGTTAACAAAATCCGTAAGTGATGGAATACATATTCGGCTTTTTAGTCGCAAAACTATTATGCGTCTTTAATAGAAATTTCTTGAAATCCGGCATTTCGACATTATAATATATGTATACGGATTATAGTGTCAACTTTGGATCGTTTAATTATGTATATAGAGCTGGCAAACAATATTTTCAATAAAAAAAAACTTGAAAGTTCGTTGATATAAGACATTGTCGACAGATGTTTTCTCTTGCCTGTATTAGACTTTTTGAACCCTGGTTTGAGCAATGACTACACTATATAGTATATACACACACAGCTTTTGACCTCTTATCTTAATCTTTACACTTAAACCAAAATAAATACAAACAATCTTTACTCAATTGTTAATTAGCTTTCCATGTATATAAAATACGAGATATTTATTAGGCTGGATTAATTCTCTTTCATGACGCGTTTAGTGATTTTAGATTGCGTTTAGGAACCCATGTGATTAATTAGAGCATAAATGAAAGCTATTGAAATGTTACCAAAAGAATAGGGTTAGACGTGTCACCAAACACCTCCCTATTTGGTCATCTTTCTCTTTCGACGGTTTGTCCCACATCTCGCACTCGCACTCGCGCTCACTCTGCCCACAGCTCCGCATGCGATTATCTCAGCATCTTTAGATCTTCATCTGGGGAAAAGCTTCGCAAAAATGTCTTGGCCTACGGAATCTGAGGTTAATCTTCATTTTTTCCATTTACGACGCGAATGTGCTTGTTATCGTCCACGAATTTTGGTTTACTCGGCGTTAATATCCTCCGCTGGGTTAATTTCTGTAAAAAACGTGCGACGGAGATGTATCCTCCGGGTGCATTTCCCCGGCGGAATGTCAATCGGAACAATTCCATTAGTTTGTGTGTGCGGAGCTCAATGTATATGCTGTAGATTGCCGCGAGTATTTGTTCTCTGTGTTTGGAATCTGAATTCTTGTGTTAATCTTACGAGATCGTTCATTTATCCAGTTAATTTCCATAAAGGAAGCAGTGGCTCAGATGACTGGAAGAGATAGAGGAGAAGTTCGTGTGGTGGTCTCACCTTATCGTATATGTCCTTTAGGAGCTCACATTGATCACCAGGTCAGTTTTTGATTGTAGCGATGTAATCACGGTTTTGATCAAGCGATAGAGTTCTCTGATTCATACCATTTCCGTTGGGATTCACAGGGTGGAACTGTTTCAGCTATGACGATTAATAAAGGGATTCTTCTTGGTTTTGTTCCATCAGGCGATACTCAGGTTCGCAAGGGTTTTTTTTAGTTGTGATGATTCTTATGTGTGTTTGGTATTCCTCTGTGTTTCCTATAAGTGAACTTGTCAATCAAATTCATAAGTTCGACCTGCTTGAATCCTTGCACTAATAAGCACTTTCTATTTTTGGATGACTGCTATGTTGTTGGTGTAATGCAATTTTTTTAAATAGCATTTAGTATCCTGGGCTTGGTTCAGTTTGAGAGTAGATGGAGATTATAGTAGTCTAGGATATAGTGTCCTGATTTCTTTTTGTTTCTCACCTGAGATACCGTTGAAAAATTGGAAAATTACAAAATGAGTGTGGTATATAGACAGGAGACCTAGTTATATTTTTGAGCTGGGAAAGTTCCTTGTGTCTGTTTGTTTCATTCGAGCCTTGAAGTCTTTGTACCATTTATTCTCTTTTTAATAATTATGCAGGTCCAGTTGCGTTCTGCACAATTTGAAGGAGAAGTATGTTTCAGGTGTGCATGTCTTTCAGGATCTCTAATCTTGTCATTAGTGTTTTTAAAATTTTATGTCCAGCCTCAGACATGCATAAGCTGGTTACTAAGCCACATATTGGGTAAAGTCTGCATCTTAGATATTGTGGAAACCTAGGATCTTGCCAGTATTCCACTATATCTCATTTAAATATGTAGATAAACTTATCTTTCACTTAAGTCTTAGACATCTATCAGATTCAACCTTTTCGTTTTGCGCATATTTCCCTAGAATCTAGTGGAAATTGAGGACCCTTTGCGCTGTAAGGGAAACAAAAGTATCAGTATTGGAAAAGCTTGCATGATTTTCTAGTTTCTGTTTCATGCATTCAAAATTTTAAAGCTTTTTTACAAGTATTTTTTTCTTTAGTTGTGTTGGCGAAAGAATTGAAGATCTTCTATGCATAATGCTTTTAGCTTTTTCGGGTTCTGATATTATAGAGTAGATGAAATCCAGCACCCAATAGGCCCAGCAAAAAATAATGGTGCAAATTCCCCGTCTCCATCGAAGGAAAAAAGCATATGGGGTACTTATGCCAGAGGAGCAGTTTATGCATTACAGACCAGCAAAAAGAATCTCAAACAGGTAAAGGGAAATGGGATTTAGCCTGCACATTTGCAGTGGGATCTTCTGGGTTCCACATTCACCCGCTTTTGGTTGCCATACCTGATCTCTTAGGCCTTGCTTCCCCATAATAGTTGACGTAACTGTATTTATAGCAAAAGGTATTTGATTGTGTCTCTAAGTAATTGTTTTAATCTTTGAAGGGCATTGTTGGTTACATCAGTGGCTCGGATGGACTAGATAGTTCTGGGCTTAGCTCATCAGCTGCTGTAAGTAGCTAAATCTGCCAGTTTTCGTACATCAAGACTTTCTCTAGAAACACAATTTTTCCTGTTCTTTACGGGCACTAAACACTTTAGCATATGAGGACTGGTGTTTACTTCTCATTTTTGGGAAATGAATCTTGTAAAATATTTTATGATCGCCAGAAATGTGACAGGTTGGTGTGGCATACCTGCTAGCTTTAGAGAGTGCAAACGAATTGACTGTATCCCTAACAGCGAATATTGAATATGACAGGTAAGTACAAGTTTCCCTATAATGTTACTAAGAAGCTCGTCTCTATTGCTTCATGAGCAGTTGCCTCTCTGTAAAACCATCAGTTAGTGCTGCACATTGGTTGATTTACATGTGGTCTATTGCATTGCAGACTAATTGAGAATAGATATCTGGGTCTGCGGAATGGAATTTTAGATCAATCAGCTATTTTGCTTTCGAGTTATGGGTGTCTAACATACATGGACTGCAAGGTAAAATTTCCTTGAATTGTCAGTTCTATAGTGTGCATAAAAAACAAGAAGCTTACTCATGTAAAAACCAAGACTGTTTATAGCGGGCAGTTTAAGTTCACATGGGATGCCTGAGATGTTTTTGATTGTGAAACCGAAAATCTGACTCACGATCAAATCACATTCATAAGGTTCTCAATACTTTCATGAGAATTTGGTTACACGTTTTTTAAATCTTTTCATATTTGCTTCAATTTTATGTATTTCAATGCTGAGTTTCAACTAAAGGGAAAGTAAATGGTTAAAATCAGGGGGATCATAAAGGAATCCTTCCTAAGCAGATATAGATATTGAAACACAATGTTGCTTCTCTGTCTTTATTTTTTTCCAGAAACTGCCATCTCAGAAGAATTGTTTGAAATATGCAGACCATGGAGCACAAGCTCGTAGAGGCTCCTGAACTGGAGAAACCGTTCAGGATATTATTAGCATTCTCAGGCCTGAGGCAGGCATTGACCACCAACCCAGGGTATAATCTGCGAGTTGCTGAGTGTCAAGAGGCTGCTAAAGTTCTTTTGACGTATGTGTAAATCTGCTTAATGCACACTTATCTACATATTCACCTTCTTTATTTTCAGATTTCGGTGGACATGCTGCAAAATCTATTCCTATATTGCTTGTGATATTCATTTCTCTGCATCAAAACCTTATCTTGATTTTTTTTTTCTTCAGTGCTTCTGGGAACACTGAGCTGGAACCTACCTTGTGCAATGGTAAAATGACTTGACTTTTGACTTTCTGTCACTTATTTGTTGCATGCTAACTAGATTTTCTTTGTTGCGATGCCTGTAACTGTTGCACTGAATAGTTGAGCATGCGGTCTATGAAGCTCACAAGGTAAGAAAACTATGTTCTTGGCGAAACAGGTTCCACCTATATCAGGCCTCTAAATATATGTAATACAATCATACTTTCTCGTGCAGCATGAGCTGAAACCGGTTTTAGCTAGAAGAGCAGAGCATTATTTCTCGGAAAACATGAGGGTTATCAAAGGCAAAGGCCCTTGAATCCTTTTATAAGTCTCTTTATTCCTTAAGCTCTTTATGATGTTTTATGAACATGTATAAATGTTTGTTCTTAAATTTCAGGACAGGAGGCGTGGGCTTCTGGGAATCTTGAAGAATTTGGAAAGCTAATTTCAGCGTCTGGGTTGAGTTCTATTGAGAATTACGAATGCGGTACACTCTTTTCCCTGCCTTCGCTCCGAAATGAAACATATCCTGATTCCTAAAGTGAATACAGACCACAAGTGTGCTTTCACAGACGTTATTCTCTCTCTCTTCTAGATTCATCATATTGGTTTTAATTTCTGTGAGTTTTGTGAAGGTGCGGAGCCACTGATTCAGCTATACAAGATTCTTCTGAAGGCCCCAGGTGTATACGGTGCCCGGTTCAGTGGTGCAGGCTTTAGGGGATGTTGTGTCGCCTTTGTAGATGCAGAAAAGGCTGAGGCAGCTGCTTCATATGTGAAAGATGAATATGAAAAGGCCCAACCCGAGTTTGCTAAGAATCTGAATGGAGGAAAACCTGTTCTCATTTGTGAAGCAGGTGACTCTGCTCGTGTTCTCTGATCAAACCCGGAGTTCTGGTTTCTTCGATATCCCACTTGAACCTGGATTTGTCCCTCTAGTGCTCATTGATTCTTGTTTTTACATCTCTTTTTTGATTCCCTCTGAGAAACTCTCTGGTCGGAGTTTCATCATTATAGATTTTGCGGGGTTTATGGTAATGATGCAATTGCTTGATACGCTTCTATACATGTGTTTTGTTACCAAGACTTTGACAAATACATAGTGTAATTCATTTATCTCTTTTCTTCTGCTTCTTGAAGTTAGAATTGAAAAGGATTTGTTAGGCTACTCTACCATATTGGAGTAAATAGTACAATCGCAAACTTCAGGGTAAAACTAAAATGTTTTCTAATTCATAGAGACGATAGTTATACAAATCAATAATTACATCGTGTTTTCGATGATAAAACAAAAAGAATTCTGTGAGTGTGGATAACTTGTTTTTTTCCCCCAAATTTGTTTATTTTTTTAACAATTGGTGAATTTAAATCCATAATTTAATCAAACAATTGCACGATGTACAAGTTGAATATTTGTATAGTATGACAAAATGAAATGGATTAGTTTTTGTTTGGACAGAAAGCCCCCCACCCCCACCACCAAAGTCTTGAAATTGGCGCCTGGGAAATCCTCCGATGTGACTAGGGTTTTAGCGCCTTTAATCCATTTCACTTGTAAAATCCCTAAAACCCTCTGGGCGTATGACTCCATTATGCCATTCCACTGCATCAATCCCTAACCCTAACTCTCTCATGTCTCTCTCCTCCACTCTCAGCTTCTCTTCATCCCTCATCCGCCGCTCCCTCTTCCGTTTTCCCTCTACCGGCCCATTATGCCGTCTCCGCCGCATTGAACCTTCCGGTGCGCGTTTATTCTGCTCTCGTTCTCCCCGGACTGGTAAATTCGTCGTTGGTGCTGCCAAGCGTGCAGATGAGCAGTTCAAGGAAGAGTCCGGAGCCAACAATGGCGGTTTGGTGGTATCCGGGGACGATTCTCGTATTGTGCCCTTTGAGCTTCACAAGGAGGCTACTGAGTCATACATGGCGTACGCGCTCTCTGTTTTGCTTGGACGCGCTTTGCCTGATGTCAGAGATGGTCTGAAACCAGTACATCGGAGAATTCTGTTGAGTGCTTCGTTCAGCTCAAAGCTTCTGAAATTTTAAGCTTATTCTGTAATATATTCGGTTTCTAAAGTTGGATTATTTGTCTTCCAGCTTTGCCATGCATGAATTGGGGATGTCATCCAAAAAACCATACAAGAAATGTGCTAGAGTCGTTGGAGAGGTTAAGTTTATGTTTCTAAGTGCTTTCTCCTCTTTTTTCGATAATGAGGTGTTTTGTCTTCTAATTTCCCTAATTTTTTTATTCTGATGAACGATTGTGGTGTTGAATTCTTTAATTTTTAGGTTCTTGGTAAATTTCATCCACATGGAGATACTGCGGTTTATGATTCTCTTGTTAGGATGGCTCAGGTAAATAAGGATTTGTGAATGTCTGAATACAGTTCAGTCTTCAAATAATGTTATCTTTTTCAGACACGCTTTGATTCTTGCCAAAGTTCGTACTTTTTTTTGTTTTTTGTGCGAATACACTTGTCCTTCGCAGAATTTCTCCTTGAGATGTCCACTTATTCAAGGTCATGGAAATTTTGGCTCAATAGATGCAGATCCTCCTGCTGCTATGCGTTACACTGAATGCCGACTCGATGTGAGTGCCTTTCACCTTGCTTTCATTTGGTTGAGTTTTTCCCTGTCTGTGCTGCCTATTCTTTATAGTTCTCAGCTGATTGTTCTCATGTTTATCTACAGCCACTGGCAGAGGCAGTATTGTTGGCTGATCTGGATCAAGATACGGTAATCACACTCCTGACTTTTGCCAAGTTTACCGCTCACTGTATTGTCTCTTATTATTAGTTTTTTCTAAGGCAGGTTGATTTTGTGGCTAACTTTGATAACTCACAAAAAGAACCAGCAGTCTTGCCTGCTCGTCTTCCTGCTTTGTTGTTGAATGGAGCTTCTGGGATTGCGGTAAAAACAATCAAACAAACTTTTAATTGCATTCCTTATTTATTTTGTTTTAGGTTTTTTCAATTAATCCCAGGAAGAGTTTTCGCTGCTCTATGAGATTATATGTGCAACTGACTTTATATCAAATTCACACTGTTAAGGTTGGCATGGCAACAAATATTCCTCCTCATAATCTTGGGGAGTTGGTAGATGTGCTTTGCGCTTTAATCCATAATCCAGAAGCAACGGTATCAAAGCTCCCTCTTATCCTTTTTACTGTACTGTGTTTTGTTAAGATTAGACAACTGATAAGATACTGTTTCAACTTCTTCATTTGGCCAGCTGCAAGAACTGCTGGAATACATGCCTGCACCTGACTTTCCAACTGGAGGAATAATAATGGGAAACCTTGGGTAACTCTTTGCTTACCAGTTTCTCCCTAGAGGGATCATATACAATATGAATTTTCTTATAGTTCTTTTATGTGTGGATGCATTTCAAGGGTTTTAGATGCTTACCGAACTGGCCGAGGGCGTGTTGTAGTTAGAGGAAAAGCTGAAGTTGAATTGCTAGATCCAAAGACAAAGCGCAATGCAGTTATTATCACAGAGGTGATTAATTTATTCTTGTCAGATTATTGTACTGATCTCCCATGAGGAGGCTTTCACAAGGTTTTTTAGCAGTATCATAATGGTAAAAAGCAGGTAGAGTAACCTCTAGTGAAATATTTTGCAGATTCCTTACCAAACAAACAAAGCAACGCTTGTTCAGAAGATTGCCGAACTTGTTGAAAATAAGGTACTTGATAATGTCTGGTCTAAAATCTCTGTAAATACTGGGTATATTTGATGAGACGTATTATGATTGAAGAGGAAGGCTAACTAAACTTGTGTCATCTAATGTATATTTTGCTTCACTTACCAAGATATCCGTACTTTATTCACAGTTGTCTTACAGTTTTAGTAGTCCCTTTGCTTCACTTTTATGAATAATGAAGCTGATATGGATCTATCAGGCAAATATAAATTATGTTGATGCTTGCTAAGTTTCTTTTTCATTCATTGATGTTTGATGTTTGTTAAGTTCAGACGCTAGAGGGCATAAGTGACATACGCGATGAGAGTGATCGTAATGGGATGCGTGTGGTTATTGAGGTATTGTACTGTTTTCTCTGCACTTAGGTTGTATTAGTTTTTTTTTTCTTATATTTTTTTTGACAAAGTATAGTCTGCTATAAATTTTCATATTGGAAGGTAATAGTTTTGAGATAATTTCCAAATATTTTTCTATAGCTCAAACGAGGAGGGGATCCTGCACTTGTGCTAAATAATCTTTACAGGCATACTGCCCTCCAGTCAAGCTTCAGCTGTAACATGGTGGGGTAAGTTGCTTTGAACTATCATTTTCTTTGCCTGTTGTTATTTATAGAAAATCTTGGAGTTTCTGTATTAGAGTTTAAGTACAGTCTTTTCAGTTTTGGAAAATATTTTGTAATACTATGATATATCCCTTCTAGAAAACCATAAGGATAAGGATCGTTACCCAATTCTAATATTAGTTTAGTTACTTCTCATCCTTCTGGAATGAAACTAAGAGTTGGGAAACATGTAAAGATGGGTTGTGAGATTATGATTTGGGAAAGATGTAAGATGCATCAAACAATGCTTTGCACTTTGTGCATCCCGTCTTTGCTGCGTATAGATTCTTGTATTTCTTGCGGGAATGGGCATATAAAAGAAACTTGGGACTTTCATAGGCTGACTCATCAAAATAGCTTGCAGATATTTTAGGGATTTTGGTTTCAAGTATGTTGTATTTCTTGAGCATAACTCGATTTTGATATTACTTGTTTTACAGAATCTGTAATGGAGAACCCAAGCTAATGGGTTTAAAAGAATTACTTCAGGTAACTACTTGCCTATGTAAATCATTTTTTGTTAGTTACCTGATCTATTATAAAAATATACTGAAATTTGACCTTTCTAATAAATATAGTTTCATTGGTTTTTATGGACTAAGCTGATGTCCACTAACGTAGATCACAAAAGTGAAAATCAGAGATATGATGGTTACTTCTGTGCTACTGCAATCATTTACTAGTGTAAAATTGTTGATTACTTTTTGTTTTCTTGCTTTTGTGTAGGCATTTATAGATTTCAGATGTTCTGTTGTCGAAAGGCGTGCAAGGTTCAAGCTTTCACATGCACAACAACGAAAGCATATTATTGAGGTGTGTTTTGAAATGTTTAGTTTTCTTAGATCGTGCTACATATCTTTACTATAGGCAGTCTCAAAGTTTTCTATCTTATTCTGACGTATGAAGACCAGGATCTCACTATGTAAACTCTGCTTATCCTAACTTTTCCTTCTTCACTGTATGTATGCTTAGGGTATTGTGGTTGGACTTGACAATATGGATGACGTAATCCAACTCATTAAAAAAGCTTCAAGTCATTCCTCTGCTGCTGCTGCTTTACAGAGTGGTAAGCTGTATTTTTACTTTGACTATATACTCTATTTGGAATCTTGCCCTACATATGATTATACATTATAGGTTGATTTGTAAACTAGAGCAAATTTTCTTAAATCCACATTATCAAAAGAATACATCTTGTGGTAAACTTGAACAACATAATAGATTTCTTGTCTTGTTATGTGGAAGTGCTCATTCGGTGTAAGATTTGACGTTAGTTGCAAATATTAGAGATTTATGATTTGTAAGTCTCTATTGTAAAGGGTGATACCATAGATTAAAATTAACATGGTCAAACAAACATTTACCTTTGCAGAATATGGTCTTTCTGAGAAACAAGCTGAGGCTATACTGGAGATAAGTCTTCGAAGGCTAACTGCTCTTGAGGTGCCTTTTCAATCTCGTTAGCCTTTTCTAAGTTAATTTTTTATAACTTGTAAGCTTGAAAATGTTCAAACTAGATTCTCCCTTCATATCTATGCAGCGGAAAAAGTTTACTGATGAGAGTACGACACTGACAGAGCAAATTACAAAGTTGGAGCAGCTATTATCAACCAGAACAAACATTTTGAAGGTGACATACTAAGTTTTAGCTGTCTATTACTGTGCTTTTGGCTGAAGATATCAGACATAGGTGCCTCAATATGTGTAATATTGACTGTTCGAGTTCACTGAGGTTTTAATTCTAGTCCATGTATTAAGATGTGGTAAAATGATTCTAATGCTTCTTCTGTTTCTTATTGCTAAAATGGAAGTTATGCAACCCTCAGTAACTGGTGCATTTATATTTGTAAAGCTGCTTACTATATATATATATATGTTGCTGTTCTAGCCAATGTTAGGAAGATTGCTGATACATGATGATTACGTTGTAGACCAAAATACAGTTCTTTGCTACATTTACTTTACTATCATATTACTTACTACTTTCTTCCCTTCGTTTTCTTCTTGTATTATGTTTAGTTAATCGAACAAGAAGCAATAGAGCTGAAGGACAGATTCTCAAGTCCCAGGCGTTCAATGTTGGAGGATTCTGACAGTGGCGATCTGGGAGATATAGACGTTATTCCAAATGAAGAGATGTTGATGGTGTGTTGCATACTTAAACCTAGAAAGTTTCTCAACGTTGAAAACTTCATTGTTTGTCTTGTAACTTATGATTTCTGGATGATTATAGGCAATCAGCGAAAAGGGTTATGTGAAGAGGATGAAGGCTGATACATTCAATCTTCAGCATCGTGGAACCATTGGCAAATCTGTTGGGAAACTGAGGGTTGATGATGCAATGTCTGACTTTCTTGTTTGTCATGCACATGACCATGTCCTCTTCTTCAGGTATGTTTAATGGAAATCGCCTTTGTGTTTGCCATAGACATGGATTTTATTTTTCTGCCCTGTTGTAATTCATTTTCTTATCCCTGTTCACCATTCAGCGACCGGGGTATAGTTTACTCAACTCGTGCATATAAAATTCCAGAATGCTCCCGCAATGCCGCTGGTACACCTTTGGTTCAGGTGATCTACATATCTGTGTATCTTTGTTTTTCTTCGGGAAAGTCAGAAAAAAAATATTACAATTCTATAAAAAGCTAATATGTTTCTGTATTTTTGTGACTTGTGGAAGCAGATATTATCCATGTCGGAAGGTGAAAGAGTAACCTCCATCGTTCCTGTTAGCGAGTTTGCTGAAGACCACTATCTCCTGATGCTTACAGTGAATGGCTGCATCAAGAAAGTATCGTTGAAATTATTCTCAGGAATACGCTCAACTGGAATCATAGCAATTCAATTGGTTTGTCCCTTTTTCTCCACTCTAATTTTGGGTACAGTCTTGTTAACAAGGTGATTCTAACATAATTTTGTTTTGTCTCCAGAATTCTGGAGATGAACTGAAATGGGTTC
Source organism: Cardamine occulta (assembly GCA_028015245.1). NCBI lineage: Eukaryota > Viridiplantae > Streptophyta > Magnoliopsida > Brassicales > Brassicaceae > Cardamine > Cardamine occulta. The sequence goes on along the minus strand of CM051371.1, from coordinate 16,486,907 downwards.
TTTGTTGCTCTAGCGATGATCTTGTGGCCATGGCGTCCCAAAACGGAATGGTCGTCTTGACTACATGTGATGGTGTAAGTTGTAGTTGTTGATTCTTCTTTCGAGTAAACCTTTTGTTACTCGAGCAAACTCTAATGGCTTCTGTTAATTAGGTTCGAACATTGAGCAGAAATACAAAGGGAGTGACTGCCATGAGACTCAAGAAAGAGGATAAGATGGCGAGCATGGACATCATACCTGCATCTCTACGGAAAGATATGGAAGAGAAGTCGGAAGATACTTCAGCTGCGTATGTTTTCTTAAGTTATATCTTCTAATGTGTGCTCTAGAGACTTCTTTATCACACTAGTTGATGTTTTATTGTCTTCTCTACTTTTTTAACACAAAACAAAAGCAGGAAATCCACTGGTCCATGGCTATTATTCGTGTGTGAGAATGGCTATGGAAAGCGTGTTCCTCTGAGTAGCTTTCGGCGTTCACGTTTGAACAGAGTTGGTTTACTTGGATCCAAGGTATGATCTGGATTATTACCGTCTCTTGTTAGGTTTGTTTGTTCATTTTTTTCTTTTTATCTCAATTTCTCAGTTTGCGGAGGATGATCGTTTGGCTGCTGTATTCGTTGTTGGTTACTCCTTAGCTGGTAAACATGCACTCTTCCACAAATAAAGATTTAAGATGTTCTGTGAGTGCTGTATATATATTTTATTAAACCAATGGGTTTTCTTGTAGAGGATGGAGAGAGCGATGAGCAAGTAGTTCTGGTGAGCCAAAGCGGAACTGTGAACCGGATCAAAGTCAGGGACATCTCCATCCAATCTCGCAGAGCACGGTATATGTTTATTCCCTTCATTTGACAGTCTTTCCAAATGTTTATTTATATGTTTTCTGATTTGATTGTTTCTCAGGGGAGTGATCCTTATGCGGCTAGATCATGCTGGAAAGATCCAATCTGCTTCTCTGATCTCTGCAGCAGATGAAGAAGAAACAGAAGGAATTCTAAGTAATGAAAGCGTAGAAGCCGTTAGCATGTAAAGTTTACTTTCCCAGTTCAACCAGTTTTTGTGACTATGATCAGTTCAGTACATAGCGTCTATGCGCTTAACGACTCTCTTCCTCTTTTTGTTTTCCGATGTTGCTATGAGAAGAGAAAACCATGATCGAAGTTTGTTATTAAGTATTAACATTAATTAATCTACTTCACATTTTCTTTGGTCTACTTCTAAAGTTGAAACTAATAATTCTGGTTATAACACTTGTTTTTTGTTTTGATGTTAACCAAATTAAGAGAACAAATTTACAAGTGGTACAAAGACGTAAGCACCAAACCCCATAATCACAAGAGCAGCTACTCCAACATTCACCAAAGATATGTCATATGTTCGACTCTCTTCTTCACCCATTCCTTTTCCTCCTACTATAGGAGGAGGATCCATGTCAGTATTCTTCTCTCCTTCTTCGACTAGTAATGGACCGGTTTCTGGTTCCACGACTTCAGCATTATCCTCTAGATCTCCTGTATTGTTGGCTAAACCGGCTTCTTCTATCTTCTTCTGCCCCACTTCTTCTTGAATCTCTCCTTCACTTACCATGTCTCCAATCATCTCATTTTGCTGATCCTGCTTACTTTTCAAGACATCATCAACATCCAGTTCGGTTCTTTCATCTCCTTCTTTCGTTTTTAGTTCAGACTCTGCTTGGTTCGTCCGAGCAATTTTCTTCTCTGTTCTTCTTGCCTCATCACCATCTACTGGTTTTGTGTATTTCTCCTGTTCTATTTGTCCCAAGTTAACCTTTTCTTCCTTTTTCAGCCTCTGACCTATCTCAACATCTCCCTTTTTCTCAACAACTTTAGCATGTACCTTGGGTTCCAAGCTAGCATCAACGGTCTCTTTCTCCTTCGCCTTCTGTCCAGTCTTATTCTGACTTACGTCAGCATCTTTCTTTTTCTCGATTACTTTTTCTTCTTTCGCAAGTACCTTGGATTTTAAGCTACCAGCATGGGTTGGTGTACTTTTAGCCTTTTCCTCCTTCAAATTCTGTCCAATCTTTCGCTGACCTAAATGAGCAGCCTCCTTTCTCTCAACTACCTTCTCTTCTTTTTTCACATGTTCCTTGGGTTTTAAGCTACCACCAAGCGTCGGTGTACTTTTAGCCTCTTCCTCCTTCAGTTTCTGTCCAATCTTTTGGTGACCTGTTTGAGCAGGCTCCTTTTTCCCAACCACCTTCTCTTCTTTCGCATGTACCTTGGGTTTTAAGCTACTTTTAGCCTCTTCCTCCTTCAACTTGTGTCCAATCTTTTGCTGACCCACTTGAGTAGCTTCCTTTCTCTCAACCACCTTCTCTTCTTTCACACGTTCCTTTCCCCCCACGCTAGGAATCGCTTCTCCTGCTTTTACTTTCGGTTCAGCCTTCTCTAGGCTTCCCGTTGGCACCGCTCTTTTACCCTCAACCACTGATTTATACGTTTTCGGTTCTTCTTCATTCAACATTGGAGCAGCTTTCTCTTGACTTGTCCCCGCTAGTTTCTCCTCGTCCAACGGTTTCTTTCGTCCCAAGTTACTCGGACCACGGCGTCCACTTTCCTGATTAGACCTCTGTACATTCTTCTCCTGATCTTGTACTGCTTTTTCCTGTTTCTCATCTTCCACGACGGCCTGAAACTCGATCGTCTAAAGTCCATGAGAGAACGAGGTGTTCAAATTGGTCATGTCACAGGACTCGGGAACACGGTAAGCTTCATTGAAACGAGCCTTAGTCTGAGCAGAGAGTGGTCGCTGGCCCTGAATCTGGATAGTCCGTGTTTTCTCATCCTTCTTTATCTCTATCTGATCCATATAAAACCCTATCGATCCCACAAAAGAAACGAGTAAGTCATTCATACAAGGTTGTATCAACTAAAAATTGATCTCAAGAAACAAAAAAAGAATGAGAGAAGAGAAAAAGACCAGGAAGATTAACGTAGAGGAAAAATGGAAGATCCGGAATTAGTCCATTGAGCTCTCGGTTTAAAACTGCTCACCGATGGAGCCAGCGGTGGCGGGTGACGGCCACCAACCGGCCTTGGCCTCCTGAACATCGCCGCCATATATATAAATATATCACTGCATCAAGACAAGATATTGAAAGCCTTTTTGAAATGATTTATTTAAACCGTATAATATGAAACAAATTTAATATGTTTGAATGTGTGTATATAAGAGATACTTATTGAGAGGTTTTGAGAATAGGGTTTGGGTTTAGGATTACTTTAGTGTATTGACTTTGTCTGTTTCTTCGTCCCAAGGTCTCTTGTGTTACATAAATTGTTTCTTCTGTTACAAGGAAACCATAGAAGCTATTATTTATGGTTGAAGAAGATGCGCGCAACAACATAAAGTGACGTCGTTTTACTTTATTTTTTCTTCTCTTTTTTATTTTTTTCTTTTAAAGCTAGTAGCCAATATAAGTAAACTACCACGTGGCATTCAACACGTGAAATTAGATTCCCTGAACCTTACCACACCATACTCCATCACTCACCGGATAACCTCCGTCGTCTTCCGCCGCAATTTCTGTATCCATGGCCGGCGTTAACCTACAGCTCCGGCAGGCGTATTCTATTGCTCAATTCGTTCCAACTCTTTCTTCACCTCCTCCTCCTTCTACTCAGCGAGTTCGGTTCGGAATTTCACCCTCTCGTGTTATCTTCTGCAATCTCCGAGCTAATTCCGCCGCCGCTCCAACCTTGCGAACCACTCGCCGTTCAGAATCTATTGCCGCATCTTCCGTGTCATCATCCGTCGATTCGAATTCGTTGGTGGAAGATCGCGATGACGTGAGCAGGATTCCGTTGCTTGAGGTTAGAGATTTGAGAGCTGTGATTACTGAATCGAGACAGGAGATACTAAAAGGCGTTAATTTGGTTGTCTACGAAGGAGAGGTGCGTATCAATATCTGAAGTTTTATAGGTTGACTTGAAATTTAATCACCAGAAAGATTCCATGGTATTGAAATTGTATTATCATCTGAGAAAGTTTGAGTTTTGAAGTCTGATAAGGAGTAGTAATGAGTTAACAAGACATTGACTTTTTAAATTTCCAATTTTGTGGTTGTATACTAGGAATATCGGATAACTCTCGGAAGAGCTTGAACAATTTTATTTTGTGTATATCATTTGCATTTCTGCGGATTGTAAAATATGGCTCCTTTTTTGGAATTTTTGTCAATCCTCATAGGTTGTTGTTTCGTGGTTGCTAACAAACTCATAGGTTCACGCAGTGATGGGGAAGAATGGTTCAGGGAAGAGCACATTTTCCAAGGTGAACTTTTCAGACTGTATTTTAAGATGAATTTATCTGTTATCTTAAACTCTTTGAAACCAACCGTAAGAGAAAGAGCATATCTTGTATCTCAGGATAATCCTTAATGCTGCATAGTAGTGTTTTCGTCCTGTTTGTTTTCTCAATGAGCCTTATTCTTTGTAGGTTCTTGTTGGTCATCCTGATTATGAAGTGACAGGGGGAAGTATTGTGTTTAAAGGGCAGAATCTACTTGATATGGAACCAGAGGAAAGATCTCTTGCTGGTCTCTTCATGAGTTTCCAGTCCCCAGTTGAGATCCCTGGTGTTAGCAATATGGATTTCTTGAATATGGCATTCAATGCTCGAAAAAGAAAGCTCGGTCAGCCAGAGCTTGATCCAATCCAGGTGACTTGCTGAACTAGAGGATTTGGATATAGTTTGCATTGTTTCTTACTTCTTGTTATTTGTCAGTGTGCCAATTGGTCCCCGTTGCAGAAATGTCTAATTGCATATCTTCTGTCTTACTGATATCACATGGCTCATGCAGTTCTACAGCCACTTAGTTTCAAAACTTGAAGTTGTGAATATGAAGACCGATTTTCTCAACAGAAATGTCAATGAAGGATTTAGTGGTGGTGAAAGGAAACGCAACGAGATTCTACAGTTAGCGGTATTTCTTCCGTTTCCCTTGTTTCTCAGTTGCCACAAGCACCACATGATACGAAACAAATGTGATAACCTAATGCAGTGGATTACTATACTTGTTCCATACTCGTGTAAAAAACACTAGGCTTAATAAACGTACATGTGTTTCCATGGAAGACGTGAAAAATGGGAAAGCAGTTAGTATTCTATGAAATATATTTGGCTGCGGTTTTAGCTGGAAAGGCATGTCATGTTATATGTCTCCACATCTCAGTATAGTTCTTTGTTCTTGAAATATCTGATACTGCAATTAGTGGAGATTTTACCTTCTTTGAGCTTGTGTTCTGTTTTTAATGTGCTTTGCCATGATACTGTCATACTAGTTATTTTATGGCTCTAAGTGGAGTACCATCTTGGGTTGTGCCCTTCAAAGAATGGACATTTCGGGCTTATTAATAACCATGAGAACACTATTAGCTCATTTTTCTTTGTAGCATTATATGGAAAGGGGGCATGGAAGGACACTAATGCAACATTGGTAACTGCTTCTCTGTCCTTGCAGGTCCTTGGAGCCGAGTTGGCTATACTGGACGAGATTGATTCAGGGTTGGATGTTGATGCTCTTCAAGATGTGGCAAAGGCGGTGAATGGGCTTTTGACACCAAAAAACTCTGTTCTGATGATAACTCACTATCAACGCCTTCTTGACTACATCAAACCAACTCTCATACACATCATGGTGAGTATTATTTTCAAACCAGGCTTCCTGCGTCCACAAAGATCATTTGGGCAAAATTTACATTGGAATTGTTTTTTTGTATTGGTGATTCATGTATGTTGCTCGGTTTCAGGAAAATGGAAGAATCATTAAAACCGGAGACAAATCTTTGGCCAAGTTACTCGAGAAGGAAGGCTACAAAGCGATATCCGGTTAGTTATCGCGGATCATCTATAACCTGTCTTCCTCCTCTGAGAGATCAGAGTGTTAGTTGTGGAAGCTAAAGATGATGATTGGAGGAAAGTCAAACTTGTCACTCTACACTCTTTTGAAACGGTAGGTTTTTTTTGGCTTCATTGTTTTGTATGAGAAACGGTTATATTGGGTTGCTTTATTTGTCTCATTTGTGAACAGTTCTTCCAATACTTTTTTTTTGTAACTAACACTATAAAATTCAGTTAATAAATTACCCAGTATGATTAAAATTAACAATGTTTTTAGTTATGTTATTAACTTAGAGTTTAAGTGGATCAAATCAATCAAATGTAGTGGTTACATAACTTGAAAAATTGTCAAAATAAAATTACTTGGATCATCAGATCACCACCTGCTGCTGCTGCTGGAACGAGTGGGTATTACAAAACACAAATTAATTAAGACAAGGACGCAAAATTCGGTGATGAATAAACTCAAACGCGGTTGTCAAACTCATTCAATCATCTCCTTCATCTTCTTCATCTTCTCCACAATTGACTTATTATACAAGATTATAAGTCTTCGATTTCCCTCGCTTATTTTCCAGACCAAAATCAAATATTTCTTCTTTTCTTTTTCATCGCAGATCTCTTTTGTTTTCAGATCATTTCCGTTTTCTAGATTTGGTTCATTGCATCGTTCTCTCTGTTCTGGGTACGTTTGAATTTTCGATTTTTCCTATCATCCTTCTGAAAATTCGGATTTTTTTTGTCTCTGACTTTTCTCTTTGTCTATTGATTGTTGTTGTTGTGGAAGACTCCTTTTTTTTGCATTGACCCGAGTAGGGTTTTTGCCTCTTTATTTGCCTGATCCGGAGTGATCAAATCCTATTGTCGTTGGAGAAGAGAACCAAGGATTATGAGGGATTTGACTTTCAGTTATAGTCTTTCTGATCATTAGGAATGAGATCAGATCAGATCAATTTGTGTTCTTTTGATCAGATCTTAATGTGGAAAGCTTGAATGCGATTCTGGAGAGTTGATTTAGGATTGTATGTAGAGAGAGATATTTGTGATGGGTAATGCGTGCGTAGGACCTAACATTTCTGGAAATGGTTTTTTGCAAACTGTTTCGGCTGCAATGTGGCGGCCACGGATCGGAGTTGAGCAAGCTTCTTCTTCTCATAGTAATGGAGAAGTTTCCAAAGAAGCAGCTTTAGAACCAGCAAATGATCAAGTCCAGAATAAACCTCCTGAGCAGATCACAATGCCAAACCCAAGAACCAATCCTGAAACCAAATCCAAACCCGATCCAGAGATCCAACCTGATGAAACCAAGCCGGAAGTTCAACCTAAAGAAACCAAGCATGAAGTTCTTCCTAAAGAAACCAAGCAAGAAGTTCTTGTGCAGCCGGAGACAACAAAACCAGAAACTAAGTCTGAATCCAAGCCGGAGACGAAACCTGATCCTAATAAGCCTAAACATATGAGGAGAGTGTCCAGTGCAGGGCTTAGGACTGAGTCAGTTTTGCAGAGGAAAACTGAAAACTTTAAAGAGTTCTATTCATTGGGAAGGAAACTCGGACAAGGGCAATTTGGGACTACGTTTTTATGTGTTGCCAAAGGTACAGGGAACGAGTATGCATGCAAGTCGATTTCCAAGAGGAAGCTTTTAACTGATGAGGACGTTGAAGATGTGAGAAGAGAGATTCAGATAATGCATCACTTGGCTGGTCACCCCAACGTTATATCTATTAAAGGAGCTTATGAGGATGTTGTGGCAGTACACCTTGTGATGGAGTTGTGTTCGGGTGGCGAGCTTTTCGATAGGATTATTCAACGTGGACATTACACTGAGAGGAAAGCCGCTGAGCTTGCGAGAACCATTGTTGGAGTTTTAGAGGCTTGTCACTCCCTTGGTGTTATGCATAGAGACCTCAAGCCTGAGAATTTTCTATTTGTTAGTAAAGAGGAAGATTCCCTCTTGAAAACGATTGACTTTGGACTCTCAATGTTCTTCAAGCCAGGTTTGCGTCTATGGTTACTTGTCGTCCTTGATCATTCGATTTACGACAACCATGTTTGATTTTGGAATTCATTTTCCTTTCAATTTTGCAGATGAAGTTTTTACAGATGTTGTTGGTAGTCCGTATTATGTAGCTCCAGAAGTTCTTAGAAAGCGTTATGGTCCTGAATCAGATGTGTGGAGTGCTGGTGTGATTGTTTACATTTTGTTAAGCGGAGTTCCTCCTTTCTGGGCTGGTAAGAGAGGTTGCATTATAGACAAATGCATCTGATTGTTCTTGTTAAGCCCTGAAGCAAATGTTGTTTCCTTGAAAATATACAGAAACCGAACAAGGTATTTTCGAGCAGGTCCTCCATGGAGATCTTGACTTTTCATCTGATCCATGGCCAAGCATATCTGAGGGTGCAAAAGACTTAGTGAGGAAAATGCTTGTTCGAGACCCCAAGCGAAGACTAACTGCACATCAAGTATTATGTAAGTTATTTAAGTCTAAAAACCATTCATCTTGTGTTTCTATTGAGCATAGAACTTAACCTGGTCTACTGTCTCACAAACTTATACTAGTTGATGTTACAAATACATTGTCGTATCTGAAATTCATCGTTCTGCTTCTTCTCAAGGCGTTTTGTTTCTGAACAGGTCATCCATGGGTACAGATTGATGGTGTGGCTCCAGATAAACCTCTGGACTCTGCTGTTCTGAGCCGTATGAAGCAATTTTCTGCAATGAACAAGTTCAAGAAAATGGCTCTTAGAGTAAGTTTTCTTTATAATTCTAAACAAGATCCCAAATAAAGAAAACTCAGAAGAGTGAAGAAGTTTTGCCTCTTTTTTCAACTTGTTGTAGGTAATAGCTGAGAGCTTATCTGAAGAAGAAATAGCTGGTTTGAAAGAAATGTTCAAGATGATTGACGCCGACAATAGTGGTCAGATAACTTTTGAAGAACTGAAAGCAGGTCTAAAACGAGCTGGTGCCAATCTCAAAGAGTCAGAAATTCTTGATCTTATGCAAGCTGTAAGTCTTTTAACCCAATAACACTAGTTGAATTTGCTCAACTCTTAGCAAATCATTCAACCGGGTTTATAGTTCCATGTTTTGCAATGAGCTTGTATGTTTTCTGGTCTAATTCAGGCTGATGTGGACAATAGCGGAACAATAGACTACAAAGAGTTCATAGCAGCCATATTGCATCTAAACAAAATAGAGAGGGAGGACCATTTGTTTGCTGCCTTCTCCTACTTTGACAAGGACGAGAGCGGCTTTATCACCCCGGACGAGCTTCAACAAGCTTGCGAGGAGTTTGGTGTTGAAGATGCCCGCATAGAAGAAATGATACACGATGTTGATCAAGACAAGGTAAAAGCCTCCTTTTTTACACCTTCTCATCTCATTCTGAAATTGCATTATAATTCAACAATGATGAGCTAATAATACATATGCAATATATAACTCCTAACAACGGGAAATCACATTCATAAGATCTCTTGAACATTCTTGCATTGTTAGATAATAGCAAATTGCCTGAGAATTTTCATTTCAGTTTTCGCCAAGCACCTTTCTTGTTGATTGTGAATGATGGAGCTATCACAACTTTTAAAACATCGAATCATTGTTGCAGGACGGGCGAATAGACTACAATGAGTTTGTGGCAATGATGCAGAAAGGGAGCATAATGGGAGGACCTGTGAAGCTGGGTTTAGAGAACAGCATTAGCATTTCTCTGAAACATTAGTTTTCAGAATACAAACTCAAAAATCAAGAAGAGCTTCATCTATTTTCTTAATGAATGATGAGATCATGATTGTGTGTTTTCTCAACATTTTGATGAGATTTTGTCGTTAGACTGGTTTAGGCAATTCTGTTTTTGTACTATGTACTTTTATGCATATAGTTTTTGTCTGTAACTTTGATTTTAAAGTACGTTCAGGTAACAGAGAGAATCCATCGTATTACTCGAGGTGAAGTAATCTTGTTTTTCTACTTAGAAATATACATCTCTAAGTGATTGTCGGGCCCATTTGTCCTCTAAAGCCCAGCCCACTAAGTATCACCGTTTTATTGAAGATAGTATTAATTAGTGTGACTGGGAGTATTGTCAAACGCTAAATCTTAACCATTGGATCAGTCCCATCTTACGACTGAAAATTATTTGTGTCGGTATTTTACGTGACAGTCGCTATCGCTAGTGTTTATTTATTGGAAAGACGAATGTACCCTTTTTAATGTGCGTTGCTTTGCGCTCCTCTCGTTTTTTATTCTGTTTTTTAAATTTATTTTTGGTACCCTAAACTTTTTTTTTTGTTTTCCGGGTTTGCTCTTAGTCTCGATTTTGGTGCCACAAATTAGAAAAAACCCTAATTTCCCAAAATTCCAATTCCCTCGTTTCTCAATAAGATTTCGATTTTCCTTACGCGGAAAGGTTTGTTGAAACCCTAGATTCGTTCTCATTATCGTTTGGCTAATGAAGAGTGCGGCACGGGAAGAGAGCAGCAATTCGTATGGCGGCGGATTGGGAACCGGAGGAAAGTTCCGGAAGGAGAAGACGACTAAAAGGACTCACCCGTATATTCTAAAACCGACTTCTGCGAGGAACTCTGGACTTGGGGGCGGAGAAGACCGAGGCGGCGGCTGGCTGTCGAAATTGGTGGATCCGGCGCAGAGGCTTATTACTTATAGCGCTCATAAGCTCTTTGCGTCGGTTTTCCGGAAACGCCTCGTCTCAGGTGAGACGCCCTTACAGTCGCCGGATCAGCAGAAGCAGCTTCCAGAAAGAGGTAAGGGGCTTGTTACTTATTCGATTCAAAAGTTATTTCTTTTGTTCTATTCGCACTTTCTGAACTTCTTAGAGAAGTGGGTTTTTTAGGAATCATAGAATCTTTTTAGCGTGTGCATTTATAATTTGTTTTTTTAGTAATTCTGGAATGATAAGTACATAGATGCTGTTCGAATGTTCTTAAAGTACCTAGCCTGGTTGCATATTATTGAATTAGTCTGCTAGGTTGTATTTGTGGTATCAGACTTTCTTCTATTATCTCTTCTGGGAATGGTTGTGCTTCCCACTCGAGGTGTTGTTTATGAGATTGTTATGTATTTAATAGCCGGTTGTTGATAGGAGTCGTATATGGGATTCTTCTTCTCTTTTCTAAATGGACGTTGTTGATGTGTACTGTTTATGTTTTCATGGACCAGATGTGAATCAGGAGACGAAAGTAGGACAGAAGGAGGACATCTCTAATGTAAGTAAATGATATTTATCTTTTGATGAAATATCTTCTTCCTTTGGGTTTCCTTGTTCTTTTATCCCCTGAAGTGTAATATATTGATGTGTTCTAGGTGAAGCTGTCCATGAAGAATCATTTGATTCGGATGGAGGAAACCAATGCATCTGTCCATCGAGCCAATGATGGATTTACAGATCTTGAGAAAATGTTAAATGACAAAACTTTTACAAGGTAGAGTAACAAAATTTCCCCCTAGGGTTATTATGCCAGTTTCTTTATCTTCATAAAATATAAAGTCCATATTATTTTTCCTCTTCTTTTTGTTGTATCAATTTCTACATTTATTAACATCTGCGCCTTTTGAATTTTAGTGAAACTTTGCGTTTTGAAAATCTGTTGACAATTTTTGATGATTTTGCAGGTCTGAAGTTGATCGATTAACTACCTTGCTGCGATCAAAAGCTGCTGACTCATCCACTGTAAACGAGGAACAGAGAAATGAAGCGAGTGTTGTTGTGAGACATCCGCCATCACATGAAAGGGATAGGACACATCCAGATAACGGAAATATGAACGCCCTAGTTTCAGCGCCTCTTGGAAGTTCGAGAGTAAGAAAATTGTTAGAAATATTATTTATGCTGTCTGTTTTATGCTGAGCTTTATGCCAGACGGCATTGTTAATTTTTTTAATTGTTGATGACATCCTTCACAGGCTCTCGATGAATGCACTGCTTCGCCAGCACAGCTTGCAAAAGCCTACATGGGTAGCAGACCATCAGAAGTTACTCCTTCTATGTTGGGGTTGCGTGGTCAAGCAGCTAGGGAAGATTCTGTTTTCCTGAACAGAACCCCTTTTCCGTCAAAGTCACCTACAATGTCACTGGTACCAAAGCCTTCTGGACAAAGACATCTGGAAAATGGTTTTGTTACTCCTAGATCTCGGGGAAGATCTGCTGTTTATAGCATGGCCAGGACACCATACTCTAGGCCTCAGTCCACTGTGAAGGTTTCAAATTTGAGCTATGATTATTTTATTTTAAAGTTTGCAACTTCTTCCCAGTTTTATATGTTGTTATTGTTTTCTTTTCCAGATTGGGTCTCTTTTTAATTCATCTCCAAGCACATGGGAAGAAAGCTTATCTTCTGGTTCTAGACAGGGGCTCCAGTCGGTGAGAATTTTGTGACTAAGCACCAAACAGATATCAGATTTGTCTTTGGAAAAATGCATTGGCATGACTTTTATTTAATTTTGTAGGGTCTCAAACGGAGGAGCTCTGTCTTAGATAATGATATAGGATCTGTGGGACCTGTAAGGAGGATTCGTCAGAAATCTAACCTTTCCTCTCGAAGCTTGGCCATGCCTACTTCTGAGAGTCCACTTTCTGTCCGTGCCAGTGGTGGACAAAAAATTATACATACATCTAAAGACAGTGCAGAGGATATTCCTGGTTCAAGTTTCAACCTTGTTCCTACGAAGTCCAGAGAGATGGCTTCACAAATATTGCAACAACTTGATAAACTTGTTTCAACAAGGGAGAAATCACCAAGTAAGTTATCACCATCCATGTTACGTGGTCCGGCTCTCAAAAGCCTTCAGAATGTGGAGGCCCCGAAGTTCTTGGATAATCTTCCTGGGAAGAAGGCAAATTTGCCTGATTCTAGTTATCAAAAGCAAGAAAAAACTAGAGAGTCTGGCTCCAGAGAGGTTTTGGCTCTGAGTGAGAAGACTAGTGGTACTGTTGATGGCGCAAGCAAAGCAGGTTCCAGCAAAGATCAGGAGACTCGTGTTAAAGGTGCTTATTTACCTCTCACGAGTTCTTTGGAAGAGCATCCTTCGAAAAAGAGAGCATTTCGAATGAGTGCGCATGAGGTATATTGTTTATTTATTATAGTTATATTTCCAGAATATGAACTGAAAAAAAGTGTCAAACCTGGCAATCCTTGAAATAGCAGCCAGAACTTTGAGGAAATAATTATAGTGTTTGCATATTTAACTATCATGTGTGTATTTACCTTTGTTTATACTTTTACTGCACACCTTTGACCATCTTTACATTCAACTGTGAACTTTATAATGCAGGATTTCTTGGAGCTGGACGATGATATTGGTATGGCACCTACCTTGTCTGAAGTGGCAGAAAAACAGGATACCTTCAAAGTAGAGGAAGGTCCTATCAGCATGCCTAAAGGGGAGAAACCACTTACTTCAGCTGAAGCCATGCCCTCTATGTCATATATTTCTAATGGTGACGCCTCTCAGGGTACTTCTAATGGATCTATGGAAACTGGAAGGAGCAAGTTTGCGGCTTTTCCCATTGAAGCTGTTCAGCAAAGTAATATGGCCTCTGAGCCAACTTCAAAGTTCATCCAAGGGACTGAGAAATCGAGTATTTCTCCTGGCAAGCTAACCCCAGAAGAGAAAATTATCCCTCTGGAAGAATCTAAGAAGGCTGCTGCTGTATTTCCCAACATTTTCTCACCATCACCAGCCACTGACTTATTAAATCAAAACACTGGTGCATCTGCAGACATCAAGTTAGAAAATACGAGCAGGTTGGTGGCATGATTATTTTTATTCTCAGCTTGATAGGCATTAATTTCATTACTTGTGTCAATCAACCACGGAGCGTCATCTATATTGGTTATGAAAGTTTTTATCTGGTTTACTGGCTTCTGATTCTCTTTCTTACTGTTGCAGCACTGCTTTTGGAGTATCTGAGGCTTGGTCAAAGCCAACTGAATCAAAGAAAATTGTCAGCAACAGTGCTTCTGCTGCTGAGTCAACTACCTCAGCTGCAACAACCCTGAATGGTAGTATATTCTCAGCTGGAGCAAATACTATCAGTCCACCTCTGAATAATGGTTCTCTTGGTTCAAGCCCTTCCTTCCCACCTAGTATTTCAAATTCTGTGAGTGAGGTGCCGTCCACTGTGCAATCTCTTGCTGCTACTCCCACTAGTGTATTTGGAAAGTTGCCTGCTAGTACCAGTAACGATAGCAACTCTGTAGGCAATTCACAATCATCTTCAGCACCTCCCATTTCTTCTACAACACATTTCAAGTTTGGGGAACCTGCAGCTCCCTTTTCTGCGTCAACAGTATCTGCATCTAGCGGTCAGATCTCCAAGGAGACTGAAGTAAAAAATTCAACATTTGGAAATACAAACACTTTCAAGTTTGGTGGTATGGCTTCAGCAGATCCTAGCACTGGCAACGTTTTTGGTGCTAAATCCTCAGAAATTAAAAGCACCCCAGGTTTTGTGTTTGCGATCTCATCTCCTGCTGTAGCAAATGCAGATAATAATATCTTTGGTGGGACATCCTCTGTTGTTGGTGGCAGCACATTAAACACTTCTACTGTTGCATCTTCTGAACCTGGGAGCTCTGGAAGTTTAATATTTGGGGTGACATCTTCCTCAACCCCTGGGACAGAGACCAGCAAATTTTCTGTGAGTTCTTCAGCTACTAATGCTGGAAGTAATTTTTTTGGTACTTCCTCTGCTGCATTTACAAGCTCGGGTAGTAGTATGTTTGGGGGTGTAGCTGCAAGTACTGGAAGCAGTGTTTTTGGGTTCAATGCTGCATCATCAGCTTCTGCTGCTAGCTCTCAATCTCAGGCCTCAATTCTTTTCGGTGCTGCAAATTCTCAGACGGGTAATACTGGGAACGGGACCACAACATCAACCCAGAGCGTCCCCTTTCAGTTTGGTTCGTCTGCAGCAGCTCCTTCATTTGGCTTGTCTGGGAATACTTCTCTTGCATCAAACAGTTCTCCATTTGGATTTTCAAAGTCGGAATCTGCAGTATTTGTTTCTGGCTCAGCACCTCAGCTGAGTTCAACAAACTCCTCTGCAAAATCTAGTGGTACAACGAGCTCTCCCTTATTTGGGACAAGCTGGCAAGCTCCCAGCCCTGCTCCAGTCTTCAATTCCTCGTTCACAACTACTTCATCTCCTACCTTTTCCTTTGGAGGATCTTCAGCTGCTACTAGCTTAAGCGGTTCTGCTCCCATTTTTGGTGCATCTACCAATACCTCATCATCTTCACCTATCTTTGGTTTCAGCTCCACTGCTCCTACCACTCCTCAGCAGCCGGTATTTGGTAACTCAGCCCCCTCATCACAGTCTCTGTTTGGTAACCCAACTCCTGGGTTTGCATTTGGTGCACCTAATACAAATGGTATCAACAATAATAACCAACAAGTGAGCATGGAAGACAGTATGGCAGAAGACACAGATCAAGCTAGTAAAGCATCGACAGTGCCAATGTTTGGACAACCAGCAGTCTCAATTCCTCAACCAAACTTTACCTTTGGTGGAGGAGCAGCAACACCGCCTCCATCAATAGGTAACCCGTTCCAGTTTGGAGGGCAACCCACACCACAGAATGCATCACCTTTCCAGGCATCCCAAAGTCTAGAGTTCCAAGGAGGTGGGAGCTTTTCATTGGGCAGCACTGGAGGTGGCGATAAGTCAGGCCGCAGAATCTTCAAAGCTAAGAAAACCAACAGAAAGAAATAGGCAGCCTTGTGGATCATATAGACTACACATTGCTCATAAAGGAAGAGGGTCATCCTTTTTGTATTTTTATGCTTCTTCATTGTCTGTGTCATTTTAGTGTCAAGAGTCGGGACTTGGCGGTTAAATTGTTCAAGGTTATAAAAGTTATAGGAAAGTTTTGTAATTTTTTGAGAAAATACTGGAGTCTGTAAGAGTGTAGCTCTATCTCTGTTTGTTCTTTATAAAAACTTCATTCCAGTGTTGTAAACAAAATGTTCTTCAGTTTTGACTTTTTATTTAACAACGTTCCTCTTTCAAGTCGGTTTGCTAAAGTAAACCTAAACCTAAACCTAAACCAAAACCAAAATCGATTACCTTCGAGGAAACTTGTATTCGTTGACTTTGACCAATTGAAAGTTTTGTTTACTCGTTCCAAGTAGATTAAGGAAATTACAAAATACGAAACCCTTTAGAAGCCTTCTTCTCCAAATTCTCGATTTATCTTTTCTTCCCAAAGTCTCTCTGTCTGTGTCTGAGCCAAAATTTCCCAGATTTCTTAACGGAGTAGACGAAGATGAGGAGAGTTTTCGGCGCGAAAAAGAGCACAGAGCCTCCTCCGTCCATTCAGGATGCCTCTGATCGGGTTTCTCCTCTCGTTTCTAATTATTCTTTTCTTAATTTTTCGATTTCAATTGAGAATTTCCTCTTCAAATCGTTTGTAATGTAATGTGAAAAATTCGGGATTATGTGTACCTGTTTAGGGAGATATTCGTTTCTGTGTTTAATCGTGTTTGATCATCAAACATTCTTTATATAGATCAATGGGTTTTGGGATTTCACTTTGGATATGGAATTTTTGATAGAGAACTCGTATGAAAGTTTAAAGAGCTATTGGAACCACTAAGGACCCAAAAAATATATATATATATATATATATTAACTCAGGTTTGTTGCAATTTTATGTTTGTCAGATAAACAAAAGAGGAGATTCAGTAGAAGATAAGATAAAGAAGCTTGATGTTGAGCTCTGCAAATACAAAGAACAAATGAAAAAGACAAGACCTGGTCCTGCTCTAGAAGCTGTCAAAGCTCGTGCTATGAGGGTTCTTAAGCAGAAGAAAATGTCAGTCATTTAGCCACTAGTTAACCGATTCAGCATTCTATTTTCAATGGATATGGTTGATACTAACTAATCACCTAATTACATTTTTGCTGAATTAGGTATGAAGGACAACGCGATATGCTCTATAATCAGACATTCAATCTCGACCAAGTTTCATTCGCTGCTGAAGGCCTCAAAGATGCTCAACAAACTGTATGCATTGCTTCTTTTTTCTTTTTTGTCTTCTACAGTATATCAAATCTGACAAAAAGTAAGATGTGTTTAATGTTTGATGTTTTGTATGTCTATTCAATCTGCAGATGACGGCACTAAAATCTGCAAACAAGGAGTTGAAAGGAATGATGAAAACCGTAAAGATTCAAGATATAGATGTACGTTACTAAGTTACTTGCAACATTTTAGTTGTAACTTATTTCAAGCTTTTCTCTGGTATTTGATATGATCTCTGATGATACAGAATTTGCAAGATGAGATGATGGATCTGATGGATGTGAGTTCTGAAATTCAAGAAACACTTGGTAGGAGCTACAATGTTCCTGATGGCCTTGATGAAGATGACCTCATGGGAGGTAAATTTCCTGTTGCGCTAAGGGGAATATAACATGTTTTTACGTTTTTGCTTTTGATTTTAAACGGCTTTTGGTGAATTTTCAGAGCTTGATGCTCTTGAATATGACATGGGAAACGAGACCGAAGCAGATGGAATGCCTTCTTATCTCCAACCCGACAAAGAAACTGATTTCGCCGATGAGCTTAACTTGCCCGCTGTACCAGTAGGAGGACGCACTGGAGCTCCACAGGTTAATTTCAATCTTGAATATTGAAATGCTTTTAGGTATGATTAGCTTTTGATGGATTGCTAATGAGGAGAGGTTTAACAATGTGATTAACAGGCTGAGGACGAGTTTGGATTACCGGCGGTACCACGAGCTTCTCTCCGGGGTTAAGTTCCTGCGAATCTCTTGTGGAGTGGATTACTAATGCTTTATTTAGCCTTAGTATTTTTATTCATTTTGTGTATAACGTTTCTAAATTTTTAACTTTGATAAGTCTTCTTCTTTTGGCTTTCGTCTTGAATTTGTATTTTTTTCTTATTTCACATTCTGTATATCAGATTTTTTTTCTTACAATATATCATATTTTTCTGCTACTAAAAAAAAACAAATGGATCCCCAAAAATTGGTTAAATGGGCCAACTAAAATACTAATGGGCCTCTCACTGCTCTGAATCTCTCCTTCTTCCTCTTCCTCTCCCTCTCCCGCTTTTTTGATCGATGGATCAACCACCAGATTTGAGCAAGCGACCATGGAAATTTTTCCACCTTCTTCCACTTTTCATCCATCTTATGCTTTCTTCTTTCGATATTCTTACTCGGCTTCACTTCGACAGATCTCTATAAAATCAAAAGTCTGAGATTCACCTTCACTGCGAATCGCATCTATAGCTATCTTCAGTTGTTTCCAGGGTTTTACAATGGAACTCCCAAATCCAAATCCGAAACCCTAAACACATCGTCGCATTGCGTGTTATGGATGGCTCCTTTCCTCTCGAGTGGTGGTACAGCTCAGAAGCTTGGTCTTACATTTTATCACTTCGTCACCATCTCAGCAGGAACCCTAGATTTCGAATCACCATCGAGCATCTCGGTGATCTTGAATCAGTGGAGTTTTGGAATGGTTTAGCTAAGGAGACTAAGGAGGTAGCGATCGAAATGTATAGAACAGAATGTACACCTAACGAAACGATCGTCGTTTGTCATAGCGAGCCTGGTGCTTGGTATCCACCATTGTTTGAGACTCTTCCTTGTCCTCCCACTGGTTACGAAGATTTCTTATCTGTGATTGGTAGAACAATGTTTGAGACTGATAGAGTTAATCCAGAGCACGTAGAGCGATGTAACCAGATGGATCATGTTTGGGTTCCTAGTGAGTTTCATGTCTCTTCGTTTGTACAAAGTGGTGTTGATTCATCTAAAGTTGTCAAGATTGTGCAACCTGTAGATGTCACTTTCTTCGATCCTTCCAAGTATGAGTCTTTGGATTTAATGGCGATTGGGGATTTGGTTTTGGGTTCTGGAATGAGGAATTCTGGTTTAGGATTTGTGTTCTTGAGTGTGTTTAAATGGGAGCAGAGAAAAGGTTGGGATGTGTTGTTGAAAGCTTACCTGAGAGAGTTCTCTGGTGAAGACAATGTTTCTCTGTTTTTGTTGACAAATGCGTATCACTCGGATAGCGATTTCGGGAACAAGATTCTAGATTTCGTAGAGGATTTGAACATAGAAGAGCCTCGAAATGGTTACCCTTTTGTGTATGTGATTGATAAACACATAGCTCAAGTTGATTTGCCTCGGTTGTACAATGCGGCTGATGCGTTTGTGTTGCCTACAAGAGGAGAAGGATGGGGACGACCGATAGTGGAAGCCATGGCAATGTCTTTGCCTGTGATCGCAACAAACTGGTCAGGACCAACAGAGTATCTAACTGAGCAGAATGGTTATCCATTGGTGGTTGAAGAGATGAGTGAAGTGAAGGAAGGTCCTTTTGAAGGGCATCAATGGGCAGAGCCATCTGTGGATAAGCTTAGGTTCTAATGAGGCATGTAATGAGTAATCCTGAAGAGAGTAAGGTTAAAGGAAACCGTGGAAGAGACGACATGGTCCAGAATTTTGCTCCTGAAGTTGTTGCTAAGATTGTTGCGGATCAAATCGAGAGTATCTTTGATGAGAAAATAAGAGCTTAGACAGGATCTCACATTTTACTTAGATCAACAAAGGAAGCGAGAGGGGGAACAAGAATTGTCTTTTTTTTTTTTATTCATTTGTTTAGAAAGGGAAAAAAGCAAAAATGTCAAAGAAGAGCTTATTCGCGAATTTCTTAACAAAGCACTTAAAACAGTGTGACTTTAATTTCCGGCTTCTTCTTTTTACTGGAGATGAGAAGCGAAAGCAGACATGACTTCCTTGTACACATTCCTCTTGAAATCCACTGCCTGTATAATAATGGAAACAGAAGAAGATGTACGTAGACAAATAGTAGAAATCAAAATGCAGAATTGGTGGTAAAAAAAAAAAAAGAAGAAGAAGAAAAGTGTACGTACACGCTCGATGAGTTGATCAGGAGAAGTCCAGGACCATTCACCAAACTCAGGTTTCTCAGTTCCATCACCAAGAAGATTGATTTCATCATCTTCCCCAGTAAATTTTAGTAAAAACCTGAGAAAACACACCATATTAGAACAAGCCCGTAATCAAAATGACAGGAGATTCTTAATAATATCCGAAAGACAAACCATTTCTGGGCTTGACCCTTCCAATCAGAACCCCATCGGACGTTAAGCTTCTCCCTAACATCAGGAGGGAAGTCGTAGGTTATCCAGTGAGGTGCCTAGAGCCCCAAAAAACAGTTTTTGTTTTAAGACAAATGAGACAGTTATGAAAAATTCTTAAAACATGTGTTTCAACGTTCGTAGTTGTTGAGATTGATTAACAAAAGTTAGGGAAGAAGGTAAAAAAACCTCAGCGATAATCTCAGCGGAGTGTACACCAGTCTCTTCTTTAAGCTCTCTCATGACAGCAGCTCTTGGATCTTCACCCTCGTCGATTCCACCCTATCAAGAATCAATACAAACGATTCAATTCAAGTGATCACACAAACCAATTAAAAAAAAACTGGAGAAATCGAATATAGAGATCTTCTTACCTGAGGCATTTGCCAAGCACTGGGAATATCCAACCTCGAGGCAGTGAAAATCTGCACTTTATTGACAAGTACTGAAATCATCAGTCAGAGAAAAGAACAAGTAGCTATTTCCATGAATTCATCATCACCTTTTTGGATGAATTCATGAGGCAGACACCGACATTTCTTCTGTAACCTTCAGGAGGAGATTCCATGGACGTCGATGATGAAGAACAACACCGAGCGGAGGAGGAAGAAGCTGGAGATTGACGGCAGCGGTGGAGGAAAGGCAGGGTGGAGAATTGGATGGCTTTCGAAGGGTAATTTCGGAAAACCGGAATTATAGACGGAGTAATTGGACCAAGAGGTCGGTACAATGCCATTAGATTTAGAGGCGACTCCACCAATTTCGAGCCCAAACCTATTTTCCACGCATTCTGGAGGATCACTTCCAATTGGACACTTATGCCCCTTCTTCTTCACTAATATTACGGATACAAACTTTACCTTAGATTTATTTGCATAATATCTTAACTAATGAAAGAAGAGTGTTTAGGTAACAGAGTTTAAAGTTTACATTAGGAACATATATGAATACAGTTTACTATTCTGGTTTATGGGCTTATGAGTTCATCATCGTTGGAATACAAAAATGGTTTAGTTTAAATACTTGTGATTTTGGTTACAAGCAGAGACTACAAATACGAAAGAGATATAAGTGTGGTTTTCAATCGATTGCTACTCCAAATGTTATTTCCAAATAGACAAAAGAGATGATAAACAAAAAATCAAAACAATGTAAATTCCAGACATTAATCTTCAATTCAAGGAAACAATGTTGAATCCATAATACTCTTAATAAACCAAACAAGTCTTGTCTCCTACTACTCTTTTGATTCAGACCAATAAACTCAGGCCTTAGTATCTTCTTGCGGGCCGGCTAAACACATTGCTAGGTCCCATAGCTTGTGGCTCCACTTGAGAAAACCCAGCAAGTTCAGACATTCCCAAAGAAGCAAGCATTTCTAGAGTCTCTTTATCAACCTTAATCTCATCGGTTTTAATAGCTGACTCATCAGGAACGAAGTCCATGCGTCTTTCACGCTCTTCCTCTTGTAGTTTGAGGGAGATTCCACGAACTGGACCCTTTTGGATACGTTTCATCAAGTGAGTAGAGAATCCAGCAATCTTGTTGCGTAGTCTTTTAGATGGGATGATTGCAACTTCTTCCAATATCTTTTTGTTTGTGTGGAAGTCAAGAGTCATCCGAGAGTAGTACTTCTCAATCACCTGACGTGAAGACTTCTTCACTGTTTTGGTACGAACACGACCCATATTTAATCACTTACCTAGCTACCTGTACACATAAAGGAACTAACATTCAGCAAAAAAACAGATTCTTTCTAACACTTTTAGACGAAATCTTCAAACAATCAGCAACAAATGAAATGTCTTTGTGATTCTTCCCATTCATCTATATTTGATTGTGCCACGAAATTCTAACATTTGGGTACTGATACAATCTGGAAGAGAGATGCAGACATATCAACGTATCATTAATAATTTGAAAGAATCTAAACTTAGACAAGAGTCCTAAGAAACTTTCCTACTCATTACATTGTGACATAACAACTTAAACGAAAACTTCAGAATTGAGTGGCATCTGTAATAATAAAAGTAAATCGAAATTTAATAACAATTCTCCAATGTGTTCCTTAACATTCTAAGCTAACCAGAACGTACCTGAATGACCTGGCCGGAGCTGGAGAGCTGAGAAGCCTAAGGCAAATGAAGAAGAGAAACAAAAGCGGAGCCGTCGATAAACTTGGATATAAACATAAGTCATCTTAGGGCTTCTTATAAATTTTATACTCTATATTCTGGACTATTTTAACACAGTGAATTTAACCAATAGAAATTTTACACGTATAATTGACAAAAGTCAATTTCTAATACGACTGATTTAAACGGGCTTAGACGTGAAGCCTATTATTAATTTGTGGACTAGTTTTATTCTTAAATAAGCCCAATATAGTTTTGGAGGATTATAAGGCACCTCTTCAGTGACTGGGTTTACACTAGGCCATACTTTTAATACATTCTACCATTCTACACCATGTATCACCTAATCTCCAAACTATCTTCCAAATTTATGTCGTGTATCTAGAGAATTCATTTGTTTCCCTTTTATAAATATAACAAAAGCTTGACAGCATCAACATTTAACTTAAACTTCTTCATAATCAAAATTATCTAGCCTGTTAAAATTGTAAGAAAAGTCATGGAAACCAAATACAATCTATAAATCAGGTCCATCTTCACGAAAATCTTCATCCTCATCTTTGATCTTAACATCCAAATTTTAAGGGTCTACATTTTTTTTTTTGCTCTAGAGCCCGTATATATGTTAAACCGGTCTTGTTTGAAGTATTTTCTGCGTAACACTGGATTTACAGTATTCTTGGTGAGTTTTTTTCTATCAAGTTCCAACCAAACAAATCTAATTGAACTATTAAAGCGTATATTGGTAGGCTTTACGGTAATGTTAAGTGATAACACATGACCCATGAGTTAAGCTTTTATATATATACTAGATTAGTACCGTATGATGTCAAAAATCTATACCATGTCTAGTAGTTTTTGGTTCTATTTTGTTATTTATTTTTTCGACCACCGTTAAGATAAGAATAGACAAAATATCTAAAATCCGAATAATCAAACAAAATCCAACTCAAAAAAGGATACCAATCAGACTAAACTCTGAATGGGTTCCAAACTCATACATCTGAAAAACCAAACTCGAACCAAACCAAATAAATATCCAAAATATTTGAAATACAATTATATACCTAAAAATATTAATTGTATTTAAATTTTATTTACCCTAATTTTCATACAATTATAAATCCAAAAATATCAATTATTTTTATATTTAAATAACTAAAATATCCAAAATTAACAAAAATATATATGAAAGTTCATAGTTATATTTTTGAAAATTTCACCAAATTTTATTTATTTTTCCGATATTTCGTGTACCGGAACCTTACTCAAACATAGAACAACAGAACCAAACACAAAATTTTAAATATCTAAATGAGTCATATGCCTCTAAACCTAAAAACCTAAAAAGTTGAACCAAATCTGAATGCACAGGCGTAGTGTGAGATATGGAAAAAACGAATCCGGTAACCGGCGGTTATGTTCTCGTTCATATCTAGACGATAAGTTCTTCTGGTAAGATCTTCGGTTTTCTTCTGAAATCCTCTGGTTTAGATCTGCAATCGGTTCCAAACCGAATATCTTTTTTTCCTCGCACGTTCACTCGCCAAAATTCTTCACAATTCCTTGAAAAATTGTAAATTTATTGAACCTTAAATAGTATAATAATATAAAAATCTAAATTTAAAAAAATGTTTAAATTTAAACCCTTAACAAAATGACAACTAAATTTTCACCGAGTTCTTTTTTCACTAAAAAGCATTTTAATTAACTTAAAACTATGTTGATTTTTTCATGACTTCCGACGTCTTCTTTGAAATCAAGAGACCCATCTCCTTCAGCATCATAGCTCGCATGAACACTATAAAACACATACACGAGCACAGCCAGTCCCGAGAAGAACCCGAATCTGATATACGAAGGAGCATCCAACGATCCAAGCAACAAAATGTTCAAAAATATCGAAACGCATGGAGTCCACGGCATCAACGGTACACCCCAAAACTCAGGGATCCTAGCTTGAGGTACAACACAATGGAATATCTGCACGATGGCTAAAGCCGTCAGCGCACTGGCTCCAAGCATGAACCATTTAAGAGGGCCGGGTGGTGCGAGTTTGGAGACTAATGTAAAGAAAATTGAGGTTATGGAGAATAGGCAAAGGAAGGAGAGTGTGGGCCAGGGCTTGGTGTATCCGACGGCTACATAACGGCTGAATATAACGGCGTTCGCGACCATGTAGAAGACGAAAAGCGTTCCAATGGAGACTAGGTTTAAGAGGACGTTTAGGTCGGTGAAGAGGGCGAGAGCCGCCGTGAAGATTCCTGAAGAAACAATATAGACAAACATTTAAGAGTTAAGCAAAAGGATATGCCAAGATCCATATTCTTTAGTTAGTTTAACCAATCAGATTAGTATCTAATAACGCAGATATATTCGAAGATTTATAAAGTTGATTTTGTCACAAAAATGAAGATATTCCAAGAATTTGTTCCAATAGTTCACTTGGTGACTAAGGCCCTTTTTGGGAGAGATTTGAGTTGTTCCACTTTCAAGATCTCTTGCTCTTTGTTCAAAGATATTATAGATCAATGTCTCAGATTTTATTTTTTCCAAAAGAAAAATTATTAGTCATAGAAGTTAGTGGATGCAAATTTGGTATATAAAAAACGTTTACTTTTAATATTTGTACATATTTTCGTTTTTGTTTTGGTTTATAAAATATAGTATCCAAAACTTTTAGATCAGCACTTTAACACTGGAATACATAATATTACAAAAACAATGCCTAAAAGAAGGAATATGCAAATGAAAAAGAAATTGTGAGTCTAGATTCGTAACCACGACTCATGCATTTTGGGCAAATTATAGTATAAATAAATGATTCGAAGATCTTACTCACCAATATTTAACTAACATACATTAGTGGCCAGACTAATGACATGACCTAAAGATATACTAATATGTAAACGTTGCATAAAGTTCGAAATTTAAGAGCTTAAAAGAAAGAAAGAATAAAAACCGAACATACAAATTTTCACTAAAGGACAGAAAGAGACCAAAGAGACACAACAATATGTCACAGTCAAGACCGTTGAAAAGATTGAACATGTTGAACCCGTTTGGTGACACACGAGCATGACATTTTATCGGATTCTATGTTCTAAATTAAGATACAACACCAAAATCACATAAGAACATAAGACTATGGCCTACATTTATATAGACACACAGTCACAGCTATAACCACAACCACAATCAAAATCAGCGGATTTAAAGAATGAGTAAATATATTTCATTCTCATTTTCTACATGTATAGCGTAAGTAAAATCACGTGGAAAGTATGATCTACTTATAACGCTCAAATCCAAAAAGAGAATGGAAACAAAAACGAAAACAAAAACTCGAAAATGGTTAAAATTGGGTCCCCACTTCGGCACTTCCCAATTGTCTCCTTATCACTTTCATAAAAATAAAATAAAAACAGAGAGAAAACATAAACCGATCTCGACGAAAGGAAAATTCCAACATAACCTTAAAAAAAAAATTATTAAGAATAATAAAGAAGAAATTAATGGGTTTTATTTTGTTTTCTAAATTTTAGTATTAAAGAAAATGTTGGAGAGTGGGACAAAAGTTACCAAGAAAAGCGGAAGCGTTGACTGGAGTAGATGTCTTGGGATTGACCTTAGCAAACCAAGTAGGGACCACTCTTGACCGTCCGATGACGCACATGTACCGAGCCTGACCTAACATCGCTACCAACAACGACGTCAATATCCCAAAACTTGCTCCAATCCCAACCACTTTCGTCACCCATTCCCACCCTTCCGATTTACTAAACGCCGCCGAGTACGGTGCATCAGCATCTATCTGCGTACACATACCCAACAACTATAAGTAAAAATTACAAATTATAAATCCCACATTTTGATTTATCTTACGGACCAGATCGTAAGGAAGGAGCATGGACATGGAGATAGCCATTAAACAGTAGAGTACAATGACGATTGTAACCGAGCCAGAGATACCAATGGGAATATCTTTGACTGGGTCTTTTACTTCTTCAGCCATTGTTGAAACGGCGTCGTATCCTATGTAGCTTAGGTAAACAATAGCAGCTCCGTTGAACACTCCCGTAGCTCCAAACGGAAAGAATCCGGATGGATTAACCGGGTTAGCGGGTTGGGTTAGATTCTTCTTGTCTCCTTTCCAGAAACCCATAACGATAACGAATATTATGAATGCAATGTGTAATGCCGTTAATACCATGTTCACCTTCGAACTCTCCCTCGTACTGTAACAGATTATGAAGGTAACGGCGAGGACGACGATAACGGCGACTGGATCGATTTCGTTGAATCCGTTTGGTAAACCGGAGACGACGAATCTCCACTCCGAAGTAGATATTCCGAAAGCAGATCCGAGATAAGCGGTGAATCCTCTTGAAACGGCGGCGTTTGACATAACGTAATCCATTATCAGATTCGCTCCGGTTATAAACGCCGGGAATTCACCTGTAACGGAAATTTTAAAGGATCCAGAAAACGGTTACAGATTTTGAAATTTGAATTTCCACAAGACGAGAGAGAGAGAGTATAGTACTGACCGAACGTGATACGGATGTAGCTGAAAGCACCGCCGGCGACGGGGAGATGGACGGCGAATTCGGTGTAACAGAAGGCGGAGAGGAGAGCGCAGAGGCCGGCGATTGCGTAGGAGATGACGATTGAGGGACCAGCATAGAGACGACTAGCACGGCCAGTGGTGACGAAGACACCGGCACCGATCATTCCGCCGATTCCGAGTCCGATGAGATCGTACCACCGGAGAGTGCGGCGCATCTGCTCGCCGGAGACGGCGCGGACGCGGCTCATCTCGTCGTAAGAGGTGGAAACGGAAACGGCGCGGCGGGAAAAGCGGGAAGGAGTGTCGGAGAGAGAAATGAGGTAGACACGGAGGCTAGAGAAGGAGGTGTCTCCGCCGTGATTGCGGTATTGGGCCTCCATTTCGGATTGGGGTCGGATCGATCAATATGTATCGGATTGTAAAGTGTCTTAGAGTAATTAGAAAGACGTGATTTTATATAATAGAGCCCAGTCGCTTTTGGTGTAATAATGACAAACTTTGGGAATACTACTGTAATTAGTTTTATTTTTGTTTGTCAACTTTGTTATTATATTGAAGTAGCTTCTATTTTTGTATTCACAATGATCACATATGAAATAAATAAATCACGCAAGCATAGTCTAGAAAAATACTAACCCAAAGATTGTGTAATCTGCTCGGTCCACCAAGTTTTATATTTGAATGGCACGTACTTTTTAATATCTTAGCTTAATTAATTGTTTTATTTCCGGTTAGTTATGGCTTTGGTTGAATGTACTTGTTTATACTTTATAATAATTTTCGGAGTCTCGGACAATAGTCTACACTATTTGGTAGCGTGTATGCTATTATACATTTATACCATTAATTTATTGAAAATATTATTAAAAAAAACATCTGTGCATAATGGAATTATAATATCCTTTATCAGTCTAGAAAGTTGTGTATATTTTTAAAGGTAGATATGTGACTGATGGATATCTCTAATGTGATAAAGTTAACTCTCTAACTTATCTCACATTGGAACAGAAATAAGACCAACAAAAAAAATTCCCACGTAAACATTCTCACAAAGTAAATTTGAATTGGCTGCAATTTCTGATATTCATAGAGTTTAAGTAAGGAATAAATTAATATAATACCACATTTTGGTATAAACAGTTTTTTGGTGTATTAGTCGGTTAATAACCGTTTTGTTTAACTGTCAACTGTCAACCACTCGTTCTTTTTTTGTTAGCTACTTTTTTTTTGTTTTCTAATAAAAAGTTAGGAGCTATTATTGGATATGGTAATTTCAATGTAAATTGATGCAATTTAAATATACAATAAATCATATGTTATTCTTTTATTTTATTTTTTCAACCAAACATTAAAATAATTATAAATTCACTCCATAATTAGTTGTTCATGAAAATTGTTTACAAACATAGATTTAGAAAATAAAACTCTCAAAAATCGTACTAAGCAGCCTGTCTGTATATTGTTCAGTCTTGGGATACGAAAGATAAAATAAATTATGCAAAGTGATATTCATTTGATTTAGTTAAATTTTAAAATACATTAAAATCTACTATTATTCATACATTTAAGTGATATTCATTTGATTTAGTTAAATTTTAATTGGAACAGATTTCATTGTATTTTTTATCTAAAACATGAGCAAACAAATTCAAGTATTTTTCTCGGATATTTCATAATATTTCTCAAACCAAAATATAATAAAAACACTTAAAAACTTTAATTCAATAACACAAGTACCTTATCTTTAAAAATAAAAGTCTTGACTAGATGTTCTTCATTTTCTTGTTATAGATTTGTTTCCTTCTAATAACTCTATATATTCAAACTTAAATTTAATTACTGACACGCGTCGAAGTATAAATTTATTTGGACATGTGTCAGAATTTAATTGATTGTAAAACCGTCATTATCTATATATGCGATTTAAAATATATTCAACTATTGATAATATAAACAGGTAAGAAAATGAATGAAAATATTAAATAAAAGTACATTGTATGGAAAAATTATAAGGTTATCTTTGAATACAAGAAGATCAGCCATTCATTTCCTGCTACTTGGGTGTGTTTATAAGCTGCTACAACCCTCGGAAGAGTTTTTATCTATAAGTCAAATATAATTCTCCCAACTCACTTTTTTCTTTTTTGGTCAACTTGGCCATTTCTTAAACTTTTTGGGGGAATTATGGCTGAAACTTCATGGACGAGAAAGGAAAACGAGATTTTTAAGATTGCACTGGAGGCTTTCAATCCATTTTTGCCCTCTCGGTTCGATTATATCGCCGAGTATGTGGGGAAACCGGTGGCTGTTGTTAAAGGGCACTACAAGGAATTGGTGAATGATCTTTTAGAGGTGGAGGCGAGTCGACTACCTTTGACTGAGGCAGCGTCTCAGGTTTTCAGTCAGGCGAAAAAGTCCAAATGGACCACAGAAACACATGAGTAAGTATCTATAAAGAATGATTGATGAGTTTTTTTTTTTCTTGTTAGTTAGGGATATACATTAATTTACATACTCATATAAGTTCATTTAAAATTTAACATCGATGTTAATCAAGTGATGATAGTTTAGCCGTATTTTTGTGTGGATCTAGATGCATTATCTTCTTACTTAGCCATTGAAAATTTACATATCGGTTGCAGACTCCCTAGATTAATCTGCATTTTATCACGTAATCTCCCGAGTGTAGATTATCATTTTAAAAAAATTTTGCTAGGACATGCAGAGTTTCATTTTATTTTTAACTGAAATATAATTGAAAATGGGCTGATCTATCTCACTGATAATTTTTTTTGTAGATGGTTTATGATCGGTTTATACCGATATGGGCAAAATTGGGATAGAATTGCGATCTTATTGAATTGTGTAAACCGGATGGAAGTCAAAGCCTATGCAGACAACTATTATCTCTGGCTTAAGTCAGAGAAAAAAGTGAAGAAGAGGCCGAGAGCCAATGACCCAACTCTGGAGGAAACCGAAGTGAGAGTGATGCTACGCCCCAGAGGCAACGATTTTACTCTGTTGGGCACCAATATCAACTTGATGGAACGACAAGAGAGTCTCGTTCATCCACCGGCGCAGCCACATCAAGAACCAAGTGTTGGTCGAGGTCATCATGCTGAGGCCTCCAACTCCGAGCCATATTATTATTATATATAGATTATCTATATATAATAGCAAAAAATAAAATAAGAATAATAATAATTAATAATAAAAGCTTGTTGAGAAAACAATTTAAGGGTGTTGAATTTTGACTCTCTTTATGCGTATGTTCAACATTTTGGATTTGTGTGTTTTTTTTTTTAAACTATACTTTTGTCAGCTTTTTCATCTTCTTCAATGATTAAAATCATATATTTAAATATATTTCATGTCGATGGCTTTCCATCCAAAAAAGCAACGCAAAATAAACGAAAGGGATGTATAAAAAATTATGTCAAAAATTAATCAAGTATAGAGGTTTCCCATTTTTTAATGTTAAGAAAGAGCGCATTGATCAATTTCGACCAATCTTTCTCACGTTTCTGGAATATCTGTTTAAAGCTAGATTGTTGAAAATATTTCTAAGCTAGATTTTCAAAAAGCTAGTCTCGTTCGTCCTCGAGAATTTGGAATTTGTTGACTCTTACGATTTCAATTATAAACAGACGCCTAAATTACAAGGGTTAAAATTTATATATAACTTTATCCGGTTAATAGTCCAAAAAGCCTATCAATGTACACGTAAATTGAGAATACAAAGTAAAACCAAAATTTGATCGGAAGTTAATAATTTTGAACTCTTTCTTGTACAGAAAGTTTTTTTTTTTTTTTTTCTGATATGAACAAACGCGTAAACAAGTTTAATGAAAGAGAGCTTTTTGAGCAAGATATATTATATGGGGGTTAAAGCGAAATACAAATTACTCGAGGGTTCTTTTGTCAAATAAAGCAAATATGATTTCCCCAATTATTTGTCCTCTATAAATCTGACTGGAATCGAAAAACCCTCAACCATATTCTTGTTGCTTGCATCAGATTCTTGATATATCGCGATCGATCTCGAAAAACTCTTTCTTATTCTTCTTGTTTTCATGGATAATATGGCTGCGAATCCTCCGTGGACGAGGGACGATGACAAGCGCTTTGAGTCAGCTTTGTTGGACTTCAACGGAAATCTCGTGATGATCGCGCAGCATCTGCAGAAACCATTAGTGGTAGTGCAGCACTACTACGATGCCTTGATCCACGATATTGAGCTCATTGAATCGGGTAAGTATGCTTTGCCCAAATATCCGGAAGACGATTACGTGTCAGAGACGGAAGCCGGGAAGTCCAAATACAAGGACAATGAGAGAAAGAGGGGAATTCCTTGGTCCCAGAAGGAACACGGGTTAGTCAAATACTGATCTATATATTAGGGTTTTAAATCTTTGATATATATATATATATATAGGAATGATGAACTAAGGTTTATGTTGATTAGGCAAACTTAATTTCTTGCTAGGGATTATGAATTAGGGTTTCTGTTAACAGTTTAGATCTTGCTTTGGGTTGAAAAGATTTAGGGTTTTTGTTTGTTAGTAGGAAAGTACATGCAAACTCATTGTTTTAATCTTTGGAGGGTGATGAATTTGAGTTTGTTGGTTAGAGCCTTAGAGGAACGTATTTTTAAGGTTTTTCCTAAATATAGATTAATTTTAAAACAGAAAGATCTTTATTATTGACTTTTAATGTCTTTAGATTGTTAATTTAAAGTAGCTGATGATAATTGTATTTTGAGAGAATGTGATTTTGTAATATTAATTAACGATTTCTGTTATGGACTTTTTGGTTGATTAATGATACTTCAGATTGTTTCTGGATGGACTAAAGAAGTTTGGGAAAGGAGACTGGAAGAGTATAGCGAGACACTGTGTGAAGTCAAGGACCCCAACGCAAGTGGCAAGCCATGCTCAGAAGTTTTTTTTAAGGCAAAAGTCGGAGGCTAAGACGAGGAAACGCTCGAGTATCCACGACATAACTATGGGAGATGACGACAATGTAACCGTCCCTGGATCCAATTTGCAGCCACAGTTTGGTGACCAAATTCCTCCATACCAGTCCTAGGAACACTTTGGGTTTTTTTTCTTTCTTTTTTTTCTTTTTTTGTTTACAACCAAAACTTCGGGCTTTTAGATGATGATGATGATGATTAATGTATAGCTAGCTTTGAACTATAATGCTTCAGTTACTTTACGAGTCATAAAGCGCTGGTTTTCATTAAAAATAATGATTATACAGAGTAGTAGTTCATTTTAACTAAATTATCAATGATCAAATTATACAATGTAAAAGAACCATATATCCTTTTTTTTGGAACCATTCAACCTTTCGTCAACTAATGATTTTTCAATGAATCTTTGACCTGCTTACTACCTTTTATTTTCTTATAACCTTTTGAATCTTCAAATTTCTCATTTTTCCTATACTTAGAGTTCTTGAGGGATCTCGTCGTTGTTCCCTTCTAAGGATCCTTCGGATATCTCGACGCTTATTTGGTCATGATCGATATGCTCCTTTCTATATGGTTTTTCAGATCGAAGGAAACAATGATATGATTAGTCCTTCCACGTATTCAATCCAATCACGATAATATTTTTTTTTTTTTTGACGCAAAACCAGAGGGATCATTAGTCGATCTTTCTGATTTTTCTACTTGATGGCTTGTTTTAGCAGTATTGTTTCACGCTGATTATTACTATGAACTTTTGGTAGATCCTTCGAGCTGGTGCACACGATCGCGAGCACTGTTCTTTATGGATCCTTCAATATGGTGCATATGATCACGACCACTAATAAAAATCTTCAAGATGATCTATATGACTATTTCTAACCAAGAGTCCAAGGCCACACTTTGCATTAAGGTCTAGTGTTTTAATACTCGACATGAAGATAGCCACGAAAGAGTAAGACAGCCACACTTGAGAGATTGTCAAATAATTTGGAGTTCAAAATCAGGAAAAGTGTATTTACTGTGAGTTACACAAGCAAATATATTGCAGAGCCAAAGAGGAGTTACACAAGCAAATATATTGCAGAGCCAAAGAGGACAAAAAATTGTGGACGTTTGGAGTGGCCAAACCATCTTCACCCAAACGCGGCGTTTCTTTTGTCCCCAAATAAACATCCGTCTAAATATATAAAGTTGAGGACCTTTTGAGGTTACATATCCAAATTAAAAATAATAAGGGTTTCTTTTGTAAATGGAAGCAAAGACAAGGGGTAAATTTGTAAGTTTTGGCGAATCTCTCTATATAAATCACATAGGTGGTCAAAATTAAAACAACCCTCAAGCGTCAATAACAGAGTCTCTCCTATATTCTGGGACTGATGAGATAAAAGATTTCACTGCAAACTTGATTCCTCCTATATTTCGCGATCTCTGCGATTTGCTTTCTTTTTCTTGGATACAATGGCTCCGATTCCTCCGTGGACGAAGGCTGATGACAAGCGGTTCGAGTTAGCTTTGTTG
The DNA here is from genome assembly GCA_028015245.1 of Cardamine occulta. NCBI lineage: Eukaryota > Viridiplantae > Streptophyta > Magnoliopsida > Brassicales > Brassicaceae > Cardamine > Cardamine occulta. The sequence continues at coordinate 16,453,678 of CM051371.1, read as the reverse complement.
CAATTCAACGGAGATCTTGAGACTATCGCCCAGTATCTGCAGAAACCGTTGGCGGAGGTGAAGTACTACCACGATGCGATGCTCCGCGATATTGAGCTTATCGAATCGGGTATGTATGATTTGCCCAAGTTCCCCGAAGACGATGACGTGTCAGAGACGGAGGCGGATCAGCTCAAGAATCCGATAACGAACATAAAACGTGGGACTGAAGAGGAAGACGATGACGTGTCAGACACGGAGGCGGGTCAGCTCAAGAATCCGATAGCGAAGAGAAAACGTGGGACGGAAGAGGAAGACAATGACGTGTCAGACACGGAGGCGGGTCAGCTCAAGAATCCGATGACGAAGATAAAACGTGGGACGGAAGAGGAAGGCGGGTATGTCAAACTGTTTAACCCTAATTAACAGTTTAAATCTTGATATGGATGATGAATTAGGGTTTCTGTTGATTTGGGAAAAGTATAGAATTGTTAGTCTCAAATCTTGCTGATGATCTTACATTTTCTGACTTCTGTTGATGGGAAAAGTATAAATGAGTAGTGTAAAATCTTGATAAGATTTGATTATTTTGGGTTTATTGACTATATAATTAGGGGAATGTGATCTAGATTATGATGAATTTTTCATATTGGTTGATGTTATTTCAGATTATTTCTTGATGGCTTAAAGAAGCGTGGGAGAGGAGACGGGAATTCGAAGATGATATCGCAAGTGGCAAGCCATGGACAAGCGTATTTTGACAAAATTGAAAAGTCGGAGGAGAAGGAGAAACGATCAAACACAACTCAGTAGATCAAACCGAAAATGTAACAAATGATCTTGGTGAGCAGAAACCTTCGGATGATGTCACAGAGGGCTCTTGTCCTGGAGTTTAGATGTGCTTTCTTGATGGTCAAGTGTATAGCTAGGAGACTCATGATGATATATAGTATACGAGGATATATATGATGATACCAAGTATAGGAGGATAATATGATGATTTCAAGTATAGGAGGATATATGACGATATGAAGTCAAGTGCATAAGACACTTTGAATGTTAGTAATACTACTGTTTTGGTAACCCGGATTTTTGAAATGGTCATTCAACCTTTACCAGAGAAAGTGTAAAAAGCCTATAGCTTTGTCCGGTTCACATCTAACCAAATGAACCGTAATAGTCCAAAAAGCCTACCAATGTCTGTACGTGAATTGGGAATACAAATTGTTATTTTTATTTGATAACCGCTATTTGTATGTACTTTGAACTATGGGAGACATAGTAAAACCAAAAATTCAATTATAAGGAAGTTATGCTTTGAACTCTTTCTTGTACAGAAAGTTATCTTTTCATTTCTGAGATGAACAAACGCATACACAAGTGAGTTTAATTAAAAGAGAGCGTTTTGAGTAAGATATATAATATGGGGGTTAAAAACGAAAGAAAAATAACTCGGGGTTTTTTTTCCCAATTATTTTGTCCTCTATAAATCTGACTGGAATCGAAAAACCCTCAACCAGATTCTTGTTGCTTGTATCAGATTCCTGATCTATCGCGATCTCGAAAAACTCTTTCTTCTTTCCTTTTTTTTCATGGATAATATGGCTGCGAATTCTCCGTGGACGAGGGACGATGACAAGCGCTTTGAGTCAGCTTTGTTGGACTTCAACGGAAATCTTGTGATGATCGCGCAGCATCTGCAGAAACCATTGGTGGTAGTGCAGCACTACTACGATGCCTTGATCCACGATATTGAGCTCATTGAATCGGGTAAGTATGCTTTGCCCAAATATCCGGAAGACGATTACGTGTCAGAGACGGAAACTGGGCAGTCCAAATATAAGGACAATGAGAGAAAGAGGGGAATTCCTTGGTCCCAGAAGGAACATGGGTAAGTCAAATACTGATCTATATATTAGGGTTTTAAATCTTTGATCAGGAGTGACGAATGTGATTAGGCAAACTTTCTTGCTAGGGATTATGAATTAGGGTTTCTGTTAACAGCTTAAGTCTTGCTTTGGGTTGAAAAGATTTATATATCACGTTTTTGCTAAATATAGATTAATTTTAATATAGTGTAAGGCTTTTTAACAGAATGATCTTTAGATTGTTAATTAAATGTGGATGATGATAATTGTATTGTGAGAGAATGTGATTTTGTAATAACTAACGGTCTTTTGTTATGGACTTTTTGGTTGATTAATGATACTTCAGATTGTTTCTGGATGGACTAAAGAGGTTTGGGAAAGGAGACTGGAAGAGTATATCGAGACACTGTGTGCAGTCAAGGACCCCAACGCAAGTGGCAAGCCATGCTCAGAAGTTTTTTCACAGGCAAAACTCGGATGCTAAGGCGAGGAAACGCTCGAGTATCCACGACATAACTATGGGAGATGCAGACAATGTAACCGTCCCTGGATCCAATTTGCAGCCACAGTTTGGTGACCAAATTCCTCCGGGCTATAAGCACTCCTAGGAACACTTTAGGGTTTTTTTTTGGCCGCCAACACTTCGGTCTTTTAGATGATGATGATTAACGTATGTCTATCTTTGAACTATAAGGCTTCTGTTACTTTACGAGTCATAAATCGTTGGGTTTCGTTAAAAATACTGATATACAGAGTAGTAGTTCATTTTAACTAAATTATCAATGATCAAATTATACAATGTGAAAGAACCATATATCCTTTTTTTTGGAACCATTCAACCTTTAGTCAACTAATGATTTTTCAATGAATCTTTGACTTGCTTGCTACCTTTTCTTTTCTTATAACCTTTTGAAATATCTTCAAATTTCTCGTTTTTCCTATACTTGGAGTTCTTGAGTAATAGGATCTCGTCGTTGTTCCCTTCTATGGATCCTTCGGATATCCCAACGCTTATTTGGTCATGATCTATATCCTCCTTTCTATATGTTTTTTCAGAATTTTCAGATCGATCGAAACAATGATGATTAGACCCTTCCACGTATTCAATCCAATCAAGATAATCTTTTTTTGAAGCAAAATCAGAGGGATCTTTAGTCGATTTTTCTGATTTATCTACTTGATCGCTTGTTTTAGCAGTATTGTCTTGATCACACTGATTATTATTCTGACCCTTTTTGCTAGATCCTTCGAGTTGGTCCACACGATCGCGAGCACTGTTCTTATTAATGGATCCTTCAATATGGTCCATACGATCTCGACCCCTAATCAAATCTTCAAGATGATCCATATGACTATTTCTAACCGAGCCTTCAAGCTGGTCCTTGCGATCACGGCTGCCATTCCTAACCGAATTTTCTGACATTTCGGGTTGATCGTGATGGTCCACGTGGATATTATTTTTATGTGACTTCTCTTTTAGCGTCAGCTTACGATGCATGGACTCCATAAGCTTTGTAACCTTAGGTATCTCTTTTGTTTCATTACTTTCGTCTTTTTCCGGCGAGTGAGTTTCCGGGAAAAGCTCTCCACCGTCTTCCACCGACTTCATGGACCCGTCTTGCCGGGGCCGGTACTTGTGGAGCTTCACGTATTTCATTGATAACTTTTTGGTAATTTTCTTCATTTTCACCTTTTCTTTTGATCCCAATAAGTAATCAATACGAAGAAATTGGAAGACCTTTGTTTTCAATTATGTGGAAACTTTTGTTGCCGAGAACTTATAGGTTGATGAAGAAATATGAAAACATATAGAAGAAGTTATTTATAAAGATAATGAATACCCCAAAAGAAGTGATTCGTTATGTTTATTTGCTATTATTTTTTAAAAAAAATTGTTAATAATAAAACGCGGTTTCAACTTTTAAACAGCAAACTTTACAACCGTCAAAGCTAAGATTGAACACAAATTTATCTCAACAAACAAACTCTGTCATACGTGCCCATTTTTTACCAAAATTTCAGAATTTTCATGGCAACAAGCCAATAACCAAACTTTAAAAATAAAGATTATATAATCCTACTTTAATATACATTCTAGGAATAACTACCCATATATTTGTATTCTCGTGGTTTCTCCTATTTTTAGACTTTAAAGGTCAATTTTTATATACACCATAATGTATAAATAAATTTGATGAGAGTCACTCAATTATTTGATATAACCGGCAAATTTAATTTTTAATTTTTTTTTTGGAGAACCTAAAATGCAGAACTACTACTATGGATGTTCTAACTCACATGTTTCTCCAAACCTTTATTTTTGTTTTACTTTTTGAAATAATATCTCGCGTGGTTCTTAATTTGCCGTGTGTTCCTTATTCGTACATTGTTCTTGGAGATCATATCCCAGCTGCCTGGTCCAAACCGGTTTCAATTATGTGGAAACGACGTCGACACTCCCAATTCTATATTCTTGAGAAACAACGTTGGTTACATCAACCGAATCAAAATGTCCAACATCCAGCGTATTAAGCTCATGTACATCTATATTTTGTTAACACCAATAGCGATCAATCAACCATAAATCTATCACCAAAATTACTTAGTGAATCAAGAAAAGTTATTTTACCGGAAAGGTAGAGACATGCAGCGATCCATCTACTACTGGCCATACAATCTTACTGTTTTTTGCATAGTAGTTATAGAGGTTGTCCGGAGAGTTTAGCTAGTCGTTATAGTATTGAGCAATTAACAAAATCCACCACCTATACAGAGTGAAGTCACAATAACTATAGATAGATTCTAAATTATTATTTTAGCATAAATAATTTATATTGAGTTTCAAAAGACATTGGTTATACTCTAAAATTATATATAATAAAACAATATATCGATACTCTTTCCTTTATGCTATTTAAAGTTTGTTGTAGTTGCGGTGTGATACATGTAAGATCATTAGAGGTAGCTTACCTTTAGATTGTGTGACTAGATGGAATTCAACTTACCTAATGTTGACTGCTGCTATTAAGCTTAAGGCTGGTTTGAGCAGATGTCGAGTGAGGACGAGCTATATTGTGATTACTTCATTGAGGATTATGATGAGAAGTCAAAGTTGAAACGAGTTGGTCCACCTACAACTACTAATTGGGATGAAGTAGAAATGTTCGTAAAGTTTTTGAAAATATTTTACACAATTGTTCAATCTTTTTGTGTATGAAATGGTTAGGTCTCAGTAACTTTGTAATAGTGTATGTTCTTTGGGTTGAAACTGAATGTTAATGGTTGTAATCGGAGTCAAATATCCGAACTACTAAAACTATTTAAGTTTTTTGGAAGTGTTTTTTTTGGTCAAACTGAACCGAACGAATTAGTATCCGAACCGAAATATCCAAAAAAAAATTTCGATTTCTTTCGGTGAATTTTGAAAAATCCAACAACGATATTCCGATTAAACCGCCCTGATTACACCGTACAAACCGGACGCCCAGGGCTACCCTCAAACGTAAATGAGATTATTAAATATTTGTAGTATAATACTATTATATAATACAAATCAAACTATATTTATTAAAAAAACTTATCTTCGTTTTTTCCGGGCAAAACCAATCAATATCTATAAATCTGCAATATCTCTCTCTTTCTCTCTTACCATTTACAAGCCTTGACAGTGGTTGAAGTTTTCGGTGGGAGATCGAAGCTATGTCTCAGGTACTTGAATCGGATTTTGATTCGAATTCAACTGTATGCAGATCTGGGTCGTCGTAAAAACTGTTACTTTATCTCAACTCTCGTTTTGTTTGATAGAGATAGGATTTCAAACTTTTCGATCAATGGTCTGATCTTATTGGATTCCTTGTCAATTTCCTCGATATAGTTATTGTGTCATTGATCTATTGCCTCTTATTTCAATCGCATATATCGACAACCATTGACACCTTGATTGGGTAAAATACTCTTGAGAACAGAACACAGATCTTGAATCTCCAGAATTTATTGGTTTGATGTCTTCTCTTTGGTTAGTCCTTTTCTTGTCTGTTTGATCGAAGCTAAACTGTGGATTTTTCTGTGTCTCCTATGTAGACTGTTGTTCTCAGAGTGGCTATGACATGTGAGGGATGTGTTGGAGCTGTGAAAAGAGTCCTTGGGAAAATGGAAGGTTAGTTTTTCTCTCTTTGATGTTATCTTCTGTCTCAAAATGCTTCAAAACCTATTGCCTTCTCTCATTCCACAAAGTGATTCCTAATGTTTTGTAATCTCCATATCTCTAGTTCTTGATCCTGGACTCCTTTTTCTTCAAACTTCTCTTTTACCAAAACACGTTTATGTAAAGTCCATAGCATAAACAATTTGATGTGGCAGGTGTGGAGTCATTTGATGTGGATATAAAGGAGCAGAAAGTGACGGTGAAAGGCAAGGTGCAGCCAGACGCCGTTTTGCAGACGGTATCAAAAACTGGGAAGAAAACGGCTTTCTGGGACACCGAAGCTGAATCCGCCAAGGCTTAAGGAGAAGCAACGCATTTGTTTTTTTTTTATAGTAAAAGTCTATTTCCTGTGACTTGTAGCTGAGCATTGCTCTCCTGAAGTTACCTTCTTTTAGTTCTTGAAGTGTTGTCTTGTAATCAGACCAATCATGTCCCTGAATATAATCTTTCATCTAACATAAAATGTTTCTTAAATCTTCACTGATAACAGTTTGGTTTAACAGGATGAGTTGGGGAAAAGTAAGTTTGAGCCAATGTGTGAAAAAGCATGAAAATATTGGAGAATGCTGCGTTGGTATTTATCTTCAGTTTTATCCCAATAAGCACCGATACAAAAGCTAGTGTGGGTTTAACATAGAAACACACAAATATGATTATACAACACACTTTTGAGTAACTAAATATAGTCCTATTTTTGTCGGTAAGCAAGTCTCGAAGAAAAGAGACCCAAATTTGGAGAAATATAGACAACATACTAACATTTTATTCCATCAAAATGTTACCCCTCCCACCGAAACGCCATTAGATTACTTATGTAATGGTGTCATGATACCCTTTAGTTTCCAATATACAATTCTCTCTTATGATGGCCATTTATCTATACTTACAATGTTGCTGAATTCATGAAGAACATTTAAAAAGGAAAGTCTGTACGTATACTACAGACCTTTTTTCTTATAACAAAACCATACGCACTATCTGAATCAAATAGGATTTTACTTTGTGAAAGTAACACTGATGAGCATCATATATATTAAAAAAAAATGCATATATATTTGTCTGTATGAAGTTATTTTCCCTCGTAGCAGCTAAACCAAAACCCCAAGAACCAGACAAGTCTTTAAAAAACTTACCATAAGACAGCATAATTGCATCTCTTTCTCTTTGGCCCCCTAGCTACAACTTGCTGGATTTGAGTCAAACTTGGAACATAATTAATCAAATATGGCCAACATTCGCCTACTAGTCCCAAATCAACTTCTTTAACTTTGCTATCCTCTCTATCAACGTTGACCAAAATTTTTCCCTGTATTTCACACTTACCATGTATTTATCACAACACACGACGACTTTTTTCTCCTCATCGACCAGGAAACAAATGTCAGACCAAATATAAAGTTCAGGCGGGTAATTAAAAGTTAAGATCTTGCTCCAGGACACCACTTTGGTCTCATGACCAATCTTATTTGTCACCCATATCTCTGTGCTTGATGCATCTTCGCGTTGTAATAACACGGAAAGCTTCTCTTCTCTTACAACGGATAGAGACACATATTTATAACAAGGACACTGATACGGGAGACGTAGACGACTTCCAAATCTTTCAGTTGTGTAATCTAACAATAGGGGATTTCAAAGAGCATTTAGATATAGAAAACCTGTTGCAGCTACTCTTCAACACTTGTTGCCTCAGCAGGGAATAAATCCTCAAATGTCGTCTTTTAAGAAGCCAAAAAAGGTAAAATTTAGGCAAAGGTCATTAAGTAGCACCGAGTACAAATATATAAAAAATTACATAAGTTTGTGGCAAGCTTGTAAATGAGTAAGCAAAAATGAGTAAGCAAACAAAAATAGGACTCTAATACTTGGAGAACCAAATAAAATCGTATGTGATCAATCTGAGATATATATACAACTAAATACGTATGTGATGAAAGCCAAACTAAACATTGCTCCAAAGAAAAGCGATCAGAACACAGAGCAACATAAACTAGGTGATAGTATAGAGACAGATAAAAAAGCTCACCTTCAACTCAAATGACTTAAGATCACGAGAATAATTGCTCTTCATTGATTCCCTCTCGTGCAAGTAGTCTGTGTATCCAACAACAAAAAAATAAAGAGTTAACAGAATCATTACTCAGTTGCATAGCTATCTAATGCCCAAATTGAGTCACCAATTTTGAATTCTCCAGGACTCGCTATGTGACACTTAAACGCAAAGACCTAGGGATAAAGTCAACAATCAAAGTTGAAAAAAGTACCTTGTGGCAGCAATAGACTATGAAGGAGCTTCGTTTCTTAAGGTTTTAGACTTGAGTTTCCTCGACAATGCTTCCAATTGATCCAAATTCCTCTATAAAACCACACATATATCATTACGAATCAAGCGCAATGGGATAAGAAGCACATAAACCAGTTCTTCAATCCAAAGAAACCAACGGCAAATGTTTCCAACAGACAAACGGAGAGACTAAAATCGAAAAGAGTGGTGGTTTGTAGAAGAACCTGAAGTGGAGGAAACTGAGAGGAAGAAGCTGCTTGATCCAGAAGCTTATTCGAAGAATGGAGAAGATCAGTCCATCCATTCATCTGAATCCTGGTCGTTCGCCATTGACATTGGGTTCGAGCTCTGCACAAGGAGAAAGGGAATGGCAAGGGTTTAAGAATTCGACAGAAAAAAAAAAAAATAGAATTCGAACATTTTAAATCATTTACTCTTGGAAAAAATGAAATATGCGGTCTAATCCGATTCGGTTCGGTTCGGGTCTTGATTTTTTATTCCTGATAATCAAACTCAAACCAAAAGAAAGGGAGAAAGAAGAACACGAGAGACCTGCGAAATTTAAAACCTTTATTTAAGTCAGATCTAGCTGATCGCCAATTGTTCGACGAATTGCCGTCAAGAACATCTTCAAGCTAATGGAGGAAAAAGACTGGGAAGCTTCCTCTTCAAGCGAAAACGAAACCTGTTTCGCACTCGATGATGACGAAGAGTTTCATTCTGGTGGTTCAGGGCCCAGGTTACAATTCAGGTGGATTAAATTCAGCTACTAGTTTTTGAATTTGACTGTCCGCGTTATTAAGCTAATTATTCTTACAATCATTTTTTTCTTGTGTGTTTGTACATTATAGAGTAGGATCTTCCAAGGCTCGTTGGATTGCCGAATTAGGAATGGCTGAAGTTGAAGTCAAAAGGGGAAAACTTTGGACAACAACTGGAATCATTCGTAGTGGCAAAACATATTGCTTCATAGAAGAGGCATTGTATGTGACAAACTAAACACTACAAGTCTTTAATATTGCAGTTTTTACTCAAAGATCTGATCAAGTCTCTTCCTTTTTTCGTATTTTCTTCTGGCAGGTATTTGAGTGAAATAGGAGAGTTGCAGATCTTGGGTAATGAGGATGACATAGTGATCCCATTGAAGGACTTGTATGAGAAAATTGCAGAGGAAAACGCCGGTTGCTGTTGGGAAAATTATGAGGTTTATAAATACTTAAAGGGTCTAGGTTACATCCTAGGCAGGCATGGAGTTTCTTGGACCTCAAAGGATGCTGCAATTACAACACCAAGTGGTGAACAAGAGTCAGTTTGTACTGGTGAATGCCCTGAAGACAAGGATGATACTGTTACCAAACTCTTGGGAGATATGCACATCTCTGATGCAAGATCAGTGTTTGACGTGTATTTACCAAACAGCCGGTTCAAGAAGTCTTCTCCTGGTGAACCGAGCTTTGTGTCTTGCTTCTCGGGGTAAGCGTTTTCATTACTTCCCAACTATAGGAAAGCAAGTTTTTTCATTACACATCTTAATCAATATACACTCATCCTCTTTTACAGGGACTCTCCACCAAGCAAAGAAGATATTAAAGTCCTGCAAAAGCGCATAGCTGCACCGTTAATGTTCTGTCATATCGCTCAGGGCCGTGCCAGTTTCTTTTCCTTCAGTTCCATAGACCTTACTGTCTTACCATAAAATGTAACAAAAGACGGAATGATGTATTATTATTTAGACAAATTCACAAAACAATATAGCTGAGAGTTTAAATTTTCTGTTGAGTATTCATGAAGTAATATGTACAACTTTATAAAGGGCTTCAGAAAAAAAAAATGGATAGACGAAAGCTTCCTTGAGTGAGATTGCTGTATCCTTGTACGCAAAATTCTAAGTGTTTTTCGGCTCCATTATCACGGCAGCCGATTTTGGTACTTCAGTTGACAGATATGGGCCAAGGTCCTGGTATGTTTCTGATATCGCACTAACTCCAGTGGCTTCTCCAACTTCTGCAGCTCATTAAGTTTACATAAGTTAGACGAAAAGAAGAGCTGATCAGATTTTGCTCATGGGATGCTATTTAGACGGAGATTTAAATACAAACCTTTGAGCAGCCTCTTCCCATAAGAATATCCAGCAAAGGCATATGCAAATCCTGCTGCAACTGTTAAAGGAGACCTACTTCCGCTGCAACAAGTAAGAAAAAGGATTATAAGTCTACTGCAACATAGATCAAGAAACTGCTTTAATAATGAAGGTATACCATTCATAACTTTCTGCAGCTATTTGAACAGCTTTAACTTCTATGCTATCCATTCCAAGTTTAGAGCAAAACCGTTTCTGCAGATGAACATAATGTTAGTAAACTAAAGGAGAGCTCTATTAACCACGAGGTCATTGCAGCAGCAAAAGCTTAATTCACAAACTCACTATAAAGTCAACAGGTTTGATATCCATCAAGCGATTTGTGTTCATGTTCAGTTTCCCAGCTACGAACTCAATTGCCTGGAGAATTTCCAACCTTGTGGCTCCATTTGCAACGGAGGATATTTCTACATTAAAAAAGGTTTTGAAAAAAAAATGATTCAACTACAATGGCAGAAGCTACACCAAGGAATCTTTCAAGTTTCAACTATATACCTTCCATAGACCGAGTCGTATCAAAATATACTCGACAGGCAATGTAGATACAACCAGCAAAAAAGGGCGTTTCCTGACTTTCCTTTGTTATAATAAGCCTCCACTTCCTTAAAGTACTCATTTGCCTTATTCTAAAGATCAAGAAACACACCAACTCGAAACAATCTTTATACTTAAGTAACTTAACAATTCGTCCAGATTTGTTTATAGACGAGCAAAAACTATGCAGAAGTTACTTGTCCACTAAGGAAAGAAAGAATGAATAAACGGTACCTGTATATCTGCGATGGAGACGATGACATCATCGGAAGAAGCACTATTCATCTCGGTGGGGGAGATGGAGACGGGATCAGAGCCACGATTCTGCGAATTCCCAGAAGTAAGGGACAAGAAATCATCGGAGGAACCATTCTTGGGCTCGGTGGTGACAATGGAGAGACCAGTTTTGCTTAGAATCGGCTACATAGCCACCGTCTTGGATCGTGTTATAGTCAGATTCTAAATCACGCGCGGAGCAACGTTTCTTCCTCGCCACATGATCAATCGAAACCGTGGCCTGCTTACACCACACGCAATACTCAATCCACATCATCGAAACCCTAAATTTTATATCCTGGTTTTACGATTCCTCTGGTTTCTTCTTCTTCTTTCTTCTTTCAGTGGAGTCAAGTGAGAGAGTTTCGAAGAAAAAAAGGAGGGAGTGAACAGAATAAACGGTTAGAGTCGTTTTAAAGATCAAAAAAGGAGAGAAGGGTTTAAGAATTCAGCCCTGTGTGCTATGGTGCACGTAATTGCAAAAATCCGGAACGTAGCTATGGTGTGGGCCCATTAATTGGGTCCATTTCTTTTATTCTTTGTTTGACCAAAACAAAAAATAGACTAAGATCAAGACTGTTGTCTTGACTTTTTACAAATATTTTAAATCATCTTCGTTATTAGGAAAAATAAAGATTTTCTGTTAGGCGCAAAAAAAAAGGATAAATATTGAGTAATTTGGTCATAAAACCTTTTTTTCTGTAATGATATCATTTGTATTTGGGAAATATATACAGTAATATTCAAGCCAAAATACAGAAAAATATTCAATTAAACAAACTAGAAAGTAGAAACCCTAAATACAATCTGTTTGAGAAAATTTGCTTGAGTGACTTTTGTTTATTAGATTTGCTTGAATGACTTTGGTTTATGATAACTTGGTTTTTTAAATTAATAATACTTTGATAACTATGTTTTATTTAGATTTGTTTGAATGATTTTTGTTTTGGATATATCCGAAAATATTCGAACCCGAAGTTACCTGATCCGAATTTAACCTGATTCTATAAAATATCTAATCGGGTATCTCCGAATATCTGAACATCCAAAATAGCTGACCCGAAATTCGAACGGATATCCGAATGCCCACCCCTATGCGCATGTGACATGGTAAATTCTAAAATGGTTAAGAAGCTGTGTGTAAAATGCTCAAAATAAAGATCCTTGACTGCAATTTACCAAAGACTTGGGAAGAAATCAAGTTTACCAATGTACCAAAATAAAGAAAATACTTGATTGGTATTCTCTGTTTAGCTAATATCTTCAGGTTTATCCAAATATATAAGTACCAAATACATAGTGCTGATTTAACATATAAGTATGTGTTTTCCCCAATAAACCTTATTCTTATCAATGGAGATTACATGGACCCAAGTCACCCAACACACTGTGAGTAACTAAGTATATAGGGTGTGAGCCTAAAACTAAAAAAGGGTACGGTGCAGATTTATTTCAATGAAAAATCAGGTATTTGATCCATCTTCCAGACTCTGGGAATTGTGCACCAGCCTCATGTTGCGGTGCTTGGTAGAGATTGAATAGCTGCAAGAGGATTCACTTGGTGTGAAAACGCAAGCTTCCAGAAATCTGCAATTGCTTTTTTCGTGGACTCTATTTGTCTGCGAATGATCCTGAAACAAGTAAAACACACACACACACACACAGGTTATTTTGTGGTTCACTATATATTGTTTCATCACATAACTTGTGATCATTCAAAGCATACCGATGTTCGTAAACAAGCTTAGAAGAATTCTTACCGTATGAAAGCAGCTTGTTTTCTTTTCAAAGCATAACATATGATTAATCCAACAAGGCTTATTGCAACCTTTCCCCTGGACATGCTAAATTGGGTATTACCAAGCTTGAGGCTTAGAGGATGGGATGACCAAAGTGACGAAGGTTCATATTGTTTAGAGAGTTTCAGGACAGAATCAATATCATCATTCTTTTCATTAGCCAACGACTTGTTGCTATTCACTACAGTGTAAGAAGACTCCTTCGAATTTTCCTCAAAAGAACTAGCCTCTGGAACTTTTGCTGTTTTAAGAGAAACTAAAGAGTGCAACCTTCTCAAAAGCCCCTGAAACAGAGATTTGAATGTAGAATCTTAGTTGGAACACATTCACAAGTTTGTATACAACTCATGAAAAGATTCAATAGTACCTCTCGTCTTTCCTCAGGCAATGCAGCTTTCTCAACCCATGAAATGGCTAGGACCATGTCCTTTGAATCTTTTCCAAGAACTCCAAAGGTAAACAGCTCCACGACTTCCATATACTCAGCAATATCTAAATATTTCTTCCCATGGAACCCTTTTACACTTACTCCAGCATCATTTAGGATATAGTGGTTGTCCTTGTAAACCAATATGCTAAAGAACTCTTCCAGAATCTCACGTACACCCGAGTAGGAACCATTCGATATTTGAAGGCAGATTCTAATGGGAAAAAAGGAAAAAAAGAGAAGATCAATTAAACTAGATATCCACAATCTTGTTCTTTTACCTTTTTTTCTATGCTAATGCATCCAAATAGCAAATATTGCGAACTCTCAAATATAATCAAGATTCTTTGGTTATGAGTTGTCACTTACTCCTAGTTCTGAAACCTATGGTAGAAAGAACCAAATAGTATCCTCTTTTTCAAGCATATTAAGCTGTAATACTGTGAAAGAAACAGAACAAGAAAGATACCCAGTGAGAAGAACTTGAACAGGAATAGCTGCAATTTCGCCAAACACATCTCTTAACTCCTTTAAAATCTCGACTGTCCTGCGTGGAATAGGGATATGTTACAGCATCCGATTGCAATCAGAAATCAGAGAGAAAAGAAATCTTCAAATTAGGTAATCTGAATACTTGTCATGAAATATACCTGCCAAGTCCATGCATGGATTGGACTAAAATCATGCCAGCAGATTCAAACATGTCATATAACTGATGATCACCAACAACTTTGATGTTCTCAAATATTCTTTTCAGAATTGAGGAAGATAATGACTCTGCCTCTTCATACATAGAGCACACAAGGTAGCTATGCACACCAAAAACAAAGGAAAGGACAAAGAACAGTCAAATTCTGTACTCAGCTAAATTGTTTCTACAACAACTTAGAAAAACGAAAATTTTCATCAGAAACATTTCAATTTGAGAGGCAAAGCGAAGGAGTCCTAGATTTACAGAAGATTCTAGGCACAAATTTCATTATTCCTCACATGCATCGCCAAATACGGAACCAAAATACACAAAACAAATAAACTAAAATGTTAAATTCAATTTCCCAGAAGCACCTCTCAGAACTTTCAATTTCGCCCCAAATTTCAGTTGCCTCCATGTCACAAGTATTGGTCGGAGCTCATCCACCGCTTTGATTCGACACAACTAATCTGCAAATAGAAAACCTCAAGCGTGGAGATTGACGAAGCAGGAGAAGAACAAGACGAAGAAGGAGCGAGGAAAAGGGTAATTATGGTATTTGCTATTGGGCCAATATAAATGGGCTTCTCCATCACAACAAACTTAACCAACGCAATATAAGTGGATCAGCATATTATTATTATTACTGGGAAAATAAATTTCGCATTCAATCAAAACTTAACTATACAACAATTTATATTGTGAACTGTTATTTCAAACATTAATTGTGAACTAGGAACCACGTGTCAATTAGATTTACAGTTCGTATCTGAGCTAAAATTGGCGGCTCTTAAACGTCATCGACTTAATTCACACATGCATATCTTACATCTACACACGTAAGCACACGTCATTTTAAAAAGCCATCGAGATAATACAAAAGTATAGGTTCCTTTAATAGAAGCACACGTCATTTTCATACTTAAAAGTAAACTAAAGCACACGTCATTTTAAAAGCCATCGAGATAATACAAAAGTATAGGTTCCTTTAATATAAGCACACGTCATTTTCATACTTAAAAGTAAATTAAACTCTTGGTTTAACCACGGCTCTCAACGGCTTCTTCATCACCACCGTGAACTCTAATTTCCCGGCGAAATCAATTTCACTTCCTAGCGGATAAGCGCTCCACTCAAACTCTTGAACCATCTTCGCAAGCATCAAGTGCACGTGTACAGTCGCCATCGCTAGCCCTGGACAGATCCTACGGCCGACACCAAACGGCATCATCTTCACTCCGGTTACGCCGGTTATGTCTGCATCTTCCTTACCCGAAATAAACCGATCCGGATTAAATTTCTTCGGTTCAGACCAAATCTTCGGATCCTCATTTATTCCCGGAAGATAAAACTCGACGTTAATCCCAACGGGGACATCGTAGCCGGAGACTACCGTCGGCTCAGTCACGGAGTGAGTCAACGTAAAGTAAGTCGGTGGATGTTTTCGTAGAATCTCCTTAACGACGGCTTGTAAAAAGACCATTTTATCTACGTCTTTTTCTTCAACCGGACGATCTCCAACCGTTGATTTAATCTCATCGTAGAGCCGAGATTGAATATGAGGATTCACTATCAGCTGCGCAATACCCCACTCGATCGCCGTCCCCGTCGTATCAGTACCACCGTTAAGAAACTCCGAGCAGAGCGACACCAGCTCTTCACTAGACGGCGTCGTTTTACGCCCTTCGATTTTTAAGTCGAAGAGTGTATCAAGGTAAGAGAAAGACGACGCCGTTTTATCAGATCCTGGATTTTGAATTGCTCTTCGTCGTCTCTCGATGAATCCGACGATGAAATCAACTTGCTCCCGACGAACCTCGAGAGCTCGTTTTCTCTCCTTGGAGTAAAACGGAGCAAGGATCGGGAGATAATCGTCGAGTCTTGGATTGAGTGCGATCAACACTTTCTTCATCACTTGATCCATATTCAAAATCGCTTCTTCATCCATTTCGATTCCGAAACACATTTCTAAAAGGATACAAAACGCAGCGAATCGTGCGTTTCGAAGAACCCAAACAAGTCCGTTATTATCATTAGCCTCTGATTTGATCCTCTCGACGAGCTTATCCATGGAGGATTGTCTCAACGACCCGAATTCCCTGAACCGGGTCGAGCTCAACATGTTTTGAACCATGTTCCGTCTCAGGGAACGCCACACGGGTCCGTACGCTGAAGCGTTAACAGTGAAAGTGTTGGAGCTGAAGATGGTCCGTGTCGGATTCTCTGAGGGTCGTGTCGCGAACATTGGTCCACGCTGAATCAGAGCGTCGTGGACGAGAGCTGAATCAGAGATGATGATCATCGTACGACTTCCCATTCTCAACGTGTAAATCGGACCGTATTTTTTCCTTATATCATCAACGTACTCGTAGAATTGCTTCCCGGAGCGCGCGAATTGGAAGAGGTTTCCGACAACCGGCCAACCTGGAGGACCCGGAGGGAGCTTCACGCGTTTCGATTTAGAACTCCGGCGCGTGATGATCAAAAGAACGAAACTGGATACGAGGATAGTGAAGAAGAGTGAAGGAGAGGTGGTAAAGGAAGTGGAAAAAAACGAAAGGAGAGACATTTTAGCCTCTCTTTTTTTACGTCTACTAATATCTAAGCTTTGTAGCTATGGAGGATTTGGAGTGAAAGGGAGAGTAGAGGAAGGTATAAAAACAGAGTAGAGCATGATATTTTAGGTGACGAGAATTTAAAGTTATCGGTTTTGTGATTGGCTGGATGGTTTCATTCAATTTTATGAGGCTGAGTTTGGTACGAGAAGAACGATGGAAATTTAAAGTTTTTTTTCTTGTCATTTTCATGACTAGATTAGTAGTTGTAAACTTGTTCATATAAATGCGTTGATTAGATGGATACTCGTGGAATTGTTTACTAATAATAACACATTTTTCCCGGTTTTTTTTTTTTTTTATATTGGAGTGTCTATAAGTTTAAAATTTTCATATGCTATTCCCGCGGCTTTTATTTTTCAAACCCTAGGTTTCCCTATGGCTCTTAATGGCTTCTTCATCACCACGGCAAACACCAATTTCCCGGTAAAATCCACCGGCGGGAGATTATTGCTTCTTGAATTAGGTTTCTGGTACGTAATGTTTATAACTAAACCGGAGATGAAAATCGCTAGAATAGTTAAGAAGACATCAGGGAACAAGTCAAGAGCAATAGGAGCAAACGATAGGAGTGACATTTTGAAAATTTTGACCCTGTGTTTTTTTATTAGCTTTGGAGGAATTGAAGAAGAAGAGAAGAGGACGTTTTGTTAAAACAGAGTAAATGGTAAGCACGTAAATAATAATTATTGGATAAATCGTAAATGTTATAACGGTCGTTGGTTACTTGACATGTAATCTTTTGATGTTTGTCGTCCTCTTTCTTCGTATTATTGCCTTTTTAACACCTTTGTATGAATGCTTACCATCTCTATTTTCGATCTAGTATTTTTACATATAGAGATCATATAAGACGTGTATAAATTAAGCTATAGCCTAGTATCGTTTATATGTTATATGAAGTATACAATATAAATATTTTAAAACAGTTGTATACTTTAGATGAAAATTGAGAATCCGCTCAAGAATGAAGATCGATGGAAACGTTTGGTAATTTTATCCCAAAACCCACCCAAAATTGCATTAAACAAAAAATAAACGATTTGGTTAATCATGTGTAATGTTTTTTTTTAATGGTAGGAGGAGGCAACATGCTATGTGTTATAGATTGACCTACGTAAAAGTTGTTAAAATTTGATAGATAAGTACTGATATATCATTTGGATTGAAGTGGTGGAATTGTGAAATCTTGCTAAAAATAAGTTGGAAGATATTGTATACTAATCTTATATTGATCCAAAGAACGGACAGCGGGAAGCACCAGAAAATGGTTCATAGAGTAGTCAAAACTAAAAATAAGTTTTGTTTTTGGATTTTTTCTTCGTTATTTGTCATATATTTCAATTATTCAGGCTTTGAGATGAAAAATAAGTATTCAGGCTTTGTAGTAAGTTTAATCAGATAAAAATAATGGAAACTAATCAAGTAAAAACAAATGATTGAGGGGAACCAAGTAAATTTTTTTGAAATTTAATAATTTTAAACCGACAGAGTGTAGTTTTTTTGGTCTTTCAATCCAACTTAAATTATCCAAGTGAGAAGCTTTTTTTTTTGGTTTTTTGAAGATTTCTGATGTTTGATACCAATTCAAATTGACCTGTGTGGATAGTTTCGTTCGTAGTTTTGTTGTCAAGACGGTGACATTATTGTGTACAGCTAGAGATTAAGATAAATACTACCGTCCAAATGTTAACATTATATAAGTAATAATAAAGAACTAAATCAATAAATGCTTTTTTGCTTGGTGGTTCATTATTATTTTAGTTAAATTTTCTAAACACTATATTTCGTTAAGAGGAAGTATTATCATAAAAACATTTTTATTTATTTTGATGAATATTGTGGATTAACCTCAGACTAATAGATACAAATATTGCCTTGATTTGTTTTTAATAAATACAAATAGATAACACTAACAAACTAAATATTAGATTTTATTCTTTCAATTCGGGGAAAAGTACAAAAGAACAAAAAACGACAACGCCGTACCAAAACTGTGTCGTATTATTCTTGTGTGGGGGTGGGGTTTGAGAAATCCGTCGTTTTGCCTCGTTGATCGGCAGGTAAATCCTCGTCACCGTCTCTCTGATTATCTCTGATGACGCCACCGAGACCACCGTCAGGGCGACAAAGATCGCTGCGTGATTATTCGGAATCAGAGAAGATGGATGCTACCGGTAGTTGGGATACGCTTGAATGGACCAAACTCGATGTAATTGCTCTCAATTCTTCTAGGGTTTCTCACGCTTTCCCCTTTTCACCTACAATTTAACAAACAACACGTGAATTGAAGGTTTTTTTTTTTTTTATGCAAAAAGCTCAAAATTCTGATTATTGTGTGTTCAAGTCTAATTGGTTCTTTTCCGATGGGTCGCAGTCAGCTTCAGGGTCAGGTTCTTTCGCGAATTTGAGTTGCTTGCTGGAATCAGAGAGGGTCATTATTGAGGTATGTTTTTTTTAGAAAATTCGAATTTTTTTCCTCTAGGAATTTGTTACCATATCCAACTATTGAAATTGAAGACTTGGTTATGCAGATAATGAGAATTTCAGTATTGGTATTATGGCATTTGGTCATGATAATAGTATGGAGGATTTGTTGTTTTTTGTATCTTTTAATCTGATTTTTGGGACCTTGTTTACAGGGTTATGGGGTTGTACTTTTCAACACTGATGAGGCAGGAACCTTGTTGGTGACAAATTTCCGTATTCTTTTTTTGGTAATGATATTTTGTCTTTCCTCCGTTTCTTATATATGTGCATCTTCGTTCGCAATGATTCTGCTGAGTTTTAAAATTTACAATGCAGGTCTTAAACTTACTTATATTCACTATTCCAGCATTAGGTCTTTAATGTTTCAAGTACTTGAGTTGTGATCAATATATCTTTGTTTCTCTTTGTGAAGAGTGAAGGAACCAGAGAGGTCATTCCACTTGGAACTATTCCATTGGCAACTATTGAGAAGTTTAACAAAATGGTCAGTTGCTATATACCTTTACAGACAGAGCTATGTGAATAATACTAATTAGGTTAGTTTTACATTGTTAATTCTATGTGTTTTTCTGATTCATTGGTGATGAACATAGGTGCTGAAAGTTCAATCAAGCCCCCGTCAGTCTGACAAGAATCCACCAAGACGTCTTTTACAGGTCACTGGTATGTCTCCAGATTTAATGATTTTCTTGAGCTGATTTCGAGTAAGTTTTGTTATGTCTGGTTTTTGCGTTGTTATCTTGGACAATAGACATCTTCACACAGTGGTGTTGGTTGAAGTGTTTTCTACTTCTTTTACAGCTTTATTTGATGCATCCTGTGTGTCTTACTTGACTTTATATGTTATGATCACTTACATGTTGCAGGCAAAGACATGAGGATAATTGTTTATGGCTTTCGTCCTCGAACCAAGCAGGTGAAACTCTCACTTCCTCTTATGCTGCCTCACTCATTTCTCCCTGAAATCTTTATAACCCTTAGATCATACTTTCTCAGAGACGTGCTGTGTTTGAAGCGTTACTGAAGTGTAGCAAGCCAGAGAGAGTATGGGATCTTTATACTTTTGCATGTGGGCCTTTCAAATTTGGTAACGCAAACCCAAAGGAAAGATTGCTTAATGAATATTTCCGTCTTCTTGGAAAAAGTTCATTACGAGCATCAATGGATATGATTGAAGATGGATCATTCACATTGTCCAATGAGCTGTGGAGGATAAGCGACTTGAACTCCAATTATAACTTGTGTCAGACTTATCCATTTGCTTTCATGGTTCCAAAATCCATAAGGTAGGACACTGATATCTTGTCAGGAAGTAAAATAAGTCTCTATCCCTTCTTAACTTTGAATGCTTCTGTGTTCATATTTTTACGAGCTTTCCTGAAAAATCTTCTTCACTGATTTGGCATGTCTCTTTTTCCACGTTGGAACAAGACCATGTTCCTATTCAGTATTGATAAATAATAAAAATAACATGTCAATGTTGCTGATAGTGATGAAGAGCTGCTCCAGGCATGTTCTTTTCGGGCACGATGTCGTTTACCTGTGATCACGTGGTGCCAGCCAGGTAACGAATGCATATATTTTTGGCTGCTTCCGTTTTAATTATGGTGGTATTGCTTCCAAAATGACATGCTGCGTCTGGTCTCGATTGTAGGAAGTGGAGCTGTGCTTGCACGCTCATCACAACCTTTAGTGGGTCTTATGATGAATATGAGAAGGTATATCAGACTTTCAATTTCACGAGGAGACATTTGGATAATTGTTTAGTTCATTTTTGGATTTCAAAGTTCTCAAAGCAATATATTCTGAAGTTTGATTTGTCTCACTTTCTCTAACAGTAATTTTGATGAAAAACTTGTTGCTGCTTTCTCCTCTCAGTTAGCTGGTGCTAAGGGAGAACGAAGGTGAGCTTCTGATCTTCCCTTAATCTGATTAATTCTTATCCGTCTTTTATCTTATGTTTCACTATAAAGAGTTATGCATCACGAATGTATCTTGCAAAAGGAAATTAACATTCTTGCTGGTTTTACTGGACTTGCTGGACACGAGATTATCTTCTGAATGCATCAAAATTTCTGTTTCTTTATTAAAATACCTGCTGTTAGATATCCAATATGGTTGACAGTGTTTTTTCATTCACAAGGATGTGCTGAACTTAACTCATATGGTTGATATTAAGAAATATGTATTTATCTTATCTTGTTTTTTTACTTTGTAGGAAGCTTTATATTGCCGATGCAAGACCTAGGAAAAATGCATTAGCAAATGGAGCAATGGGAGGTGGCTCAGAATCATCTTCAAATTATTTTCAATCTGAAGTTAGTAAATGACCTTGGTGGTTTGATGCTTTAAGTCTCGATCTTCTGGAACTCCATGATTATAATGACGGTGTTTCTTTCTTCAGATTGTTTTCTTTGGCATAGACAACATACATGCAATGAGGGAAAGCTTTTCCCGCCTTAGAGATTATTTAGATATGCACGGTACAACATCATCTGATGGAAGATCATCATTCTTGGTGAGTACTGAATATTCAGGAACTTTTTTGACAGACTTCGTTTAGGGGATACAATATGATCTATTATATTTAATGTTTCTAATCATTAAGATATATGTATGTGTGGAATCTGCAGAGACACGGTGGTTGGACCTGGGGAGGAGGTAATCTTAGTAGTATGTCCGCTTCAGTATCTTTACTTGGAGACAGTGGTTGGTTGATACACATCCAGAGCGTCTTAGCTGGCGCAGCATGGATTGCTGCACGTGTTGCTATGGAATCCGCATCCATTCTTGTGCACTGCAGGTTAGCTACCATGACTCATACTTGTGATAAGATGAAGATGTGTCTGTTTTTAGGAAAAGCTTCTATTATTATCAGGATGAAAAATTATTCTTTATATGTCATGACTCATCATATGTCATTGCGCAGTGATGGATGGGACAGAACAACTCAGCTGGTTTCTCTTGCATGCTTATTGCTTGATCCATACTACAGGACTTTTGCTGGGTTTCAGGTATTCCTTTCCTTGTACTTATTTGGTATTTCTGGGTTCTTGTTTTTTCTATGTGACTGATTTTGCCAACGTCTTTATCTAGTTCAGGTTTTACTTTTAGCTTAATTTGGTTTCTCATAGAATATGTTTTGTTACTGTAAAATTGGTTACTAGAATAATTTAATGATTTACATTTGTAGACTGGGATTGCCATATCGAATTCTATTCTTAGTATGCATTCATGTTTCGCTGTGCAGTGTGCACCCAGTTAAGATGTTACCGTATCATTCATCTGTTCTTTCCAACTAATTGTGCATCATCATTCTAGATGAGATTCTTGTTTGCTACCCCGTTATCTTATATAATCTTTTCTATTAACTTCACATCAGGCTCTTGTCGAAAAGGATTGGCTTGCTTTTGGTCACCCATTTTCGGATCGTGTAGGAATGCCTAACATATCAGGATCTGGTAATTTTGACTTACCAAGGCAGTCTTCTTCTGCTGGAAGTTTCCCTTCATCTCCTGTGCGTCAGTCTTCAGGATCAGCGTCCTCACAATCTTCAATCTCTTCCCATGGGCATAACAATTATTCACCTATATTTATGCAGGTGAGCGAGCAGTGATTCCTCTTGCAAATTATAGTAATACTTTTAGTTTGTTTAGTTGTATTTCATTGGGTTGGCAGACAACGGCTGATATATGTTTACATTTATGTTTTTTTCAGTGGATTGATAGTGTTTCACAGCTAATGCGGATGTATCCTTGTGCGTTTGAGTTTTCTCCGGTATGTATGAAGGCAAACACATTTCTTACTATTTCATGTTCAACTTACTCATTGGCTTTCACATTTGGTGTTGCAGACTTTCCTGGTAGATTTTATGGATTGCTTGCTTTCATGTCGTTTTGGGAACTTCTTGTGCAACAGGTAAATCTTTATTTTGAAGCTCCAAACGGAAGTGATTGTGAAACCAATTGTTATTATGTTTTACCAATATGTGAGCTGGTGTAAATTTTAGTGAAAAAGAGAGGCAACAATGTGGGATTGCTGATGCATGTGGATGCCTATGGGCGTACTTGACTGATATGCGTTCATTTAATGCAACTTCTCATGTCCATTGTAACCCATTCTATGATCCTCTGAAATACGATGGCCCATTATTGCCTCCAGCAGCATCTCTTGCTCCTACCCTTTGGCCCCAGTTCCATCTCCGGTGGGCTTGTCCCGAGGAAGCTAAAGCTGCAGATATCGGGGTCCAATGTAGAGCTATGACAGTGAAGTATTCCGAAATGCAAAAGGTAACTTAATTAACTCATCCTTCTTACTTCTCTCTTTGGATATACTTATTGTGTTTCAAAGTTTTTAACATTCTATTTGATTTGAAACAGGAGAAAGAAGCAGCAGAAAGAAGAGTGGACGAGATATCTTTCGCGATGGAGTCATTAAGTGCAGAGTTGCTAAGAGAAAGACATATGAGTTGGTGCGCTAGAGAATCAGCAAACCAAGCCACCAAAGAATACACAGCTTTAACCCGAGCAGTACAGTCACTCGGTTGCAAGGTTAACTTCACCACATCTGATGTTGAAGACGACCCAAGGACATGCGCTCTTGAGAATAACCCCAGGAGGCGAAACAGACACGGTAACAAGTCAGATATTTCTGTATCAATATCACTAATGTCTGAAGAAAATAGAGCTGGAAACTCGATAGGACGAGCTTGTGAAGCGCTGTGTCCATTGCGTACAAGAGAAGGAGTTTGTCGATGGCCTGAAGCGGGATGTGCTCATGTTGGAAGTCAGTTTGTGGGGTTAAAAGCAAATTTTGATGCGTTTGATCGGCTTGCCATCGACGATAGCTATTTCCAACCTGAATGAAGGAATCAAAATCCAAAGGAAGCTGTAATTTTTAACAGAATAAAACCAATGGAGGATCAGAATCATCAATAACAATTAAAAAAAACTCAGAAGAAAAGGCGGGAGCATAACCATATTAACTGACACCTTAAGTTTTTGGAACAAGGGACATCTCTACTTTTTGTATAGCTAAAAGCAGGAGAAGAATGTATAGTTGCTAAAGCATTTCTCGCTGTTATTTTTTCTTAACCACAATTTGTTTTAGATCTATGATTCTTTTTGGTTTAAAAATAAACAAGTTTGAAAGTGATGTTGTACAGTTTCATATAAATCGATTATTAGTTTGCAAGTCTTATATTTTTTATTCATGTAAAACAGTAAAAGAATGTAAAAGTGAATGCACACAAATAAGAAAATTGTTTCATCTCTTAACACTGGATGTAAAAATGTTCAATCTGGATAAACTATAGTCGAGGTAAAATTGGACAAAAAATTTAATTTAATTAGAGCAAAATTTAATCTTCTCTATGCATACATACAAGGAGATGTAATCAAATTGAATTTAAGAAAGAAACAAAAAAGAGTGGGAAAAAGAAAAGGGATTTAATAATGAGTTGACATCATCAGCTACGAGTCTCAACGGTTCTGAAGAGTTTCAATAGCCTTTTTCCACTGTAAAGCTCTTTGTTTCGCGTCTTCAAACGATAAAACCTTCTTCGGCTGTCAAAACAAAACAAGAATCATCAATCAAGTTTCAATCGCTGAAGGAAATAATAAACTGAAGAAGTGAGCCATAGGATTGTGTGTACTGTGCAAATCTTGAAATGCGAAGGACTTGAGACTTGAACGTTGAGGTCGTTGGAGTTATCAGACCAGATTATGTTCCCTTTTACCACAAGTTTTGATGGATCAACGTAGACCAGTTTTGGTTTGTTGGTGAGTATTAGCTGCACCTTCTTACTTGTGATTTTCTGTAGCTTCTTCACTGCTGATATCATTAGAACCGATTCTCCCAGTTCTAGAAACTGTTGCCTGTTACAAACCAAACATTAGAAAACCGATATGTTTCCATGGGAAAAAAACAGTTAAAGCCTAGTAATGTCTCACCATCTCGAATCAAAAGAGTCTATGGATGCAAGCCGGGTTATGGAACCTGAGGATTCAGAGGTTGAAGATAGTCCGCCGTGTCCATCGTTATGCAAGACTGAAGTATCTCCAACATGTGTTGGGTTCCATGGAGAACCGTCTCTTTCAGGAGATGCTGACTGAGACTGCAAAAGATAAAACTTGATCAAGAGAAGGACATGATGGGACACATTTCGGTGAGGCAGTTAGAAGTAGATAAAGGAGGTAAAATACCGCAGGATCTGGAGCTAGTTTTGGAGGAGTTTGTGACCTTATGTTTTTCCAATCAACTCCTTTGAAGAAAGGATGTCTCTTGAGAGAAGCATAACCTTCTGATCCAGCTCCTGGTCTTCTACTAGGCTCTGTATCCTGAGATGAACCATAGTCACAAGAAAAAAGATTGATGACAATGGCTTTTCAGCTTGACCCGTGATTCTTGATGTAGCAAAGACTGAGTAAAAGGTGAAGCATATCTTACTAGCAATCGGTCGATGAGGTCTCTGGCTGCTTCTGAGAAATGATTTGGGAACTTTATATCTCTTGCTATAATTCTTTGGAAAATCAGCCATTCACTTGCATCCTTGAATGGAGAAGTTCCTGAAAGCATTTGGTACAGAGTACAGCCGAGTGCCCAGAGATCATTTCTGTTTTAACATGTTCCAGAAATACCAAAAAAAATTTGTTTTAAGCAAGAGGCGTGTAGTAATCCACAGAACCAAAGGGCTACTTCAAATCCAAAACTCTTACCCAAAAGTTGCTGGAGAGGAGTTTAGAACTTCAGGAGGAACATATGCAGCCGTCCCGACGAAAGTGCATGCCTTATCATCTGCATAAGTCACCAGTTCGCAGACAAGCTCAAAAACCCAAACAATGATCAAAATGACCTTAAGCTCAAGAATATAGAAAAGGATCATGAACTGCATATTACCGGAAGCTGCATTAGGAAGTACAGTGATTTGGCTGTCTTGCATTGGCTTTACACTACCAAAATCAGCAATCTTAATGTGTCCATCTGAAGTTAACAACAGATTCTCCGGCTACTCATTAAAATGCAGAGAAAACTGTTATCAGTAATGTCCTTGTAGGGTCTTCACAAAATAATGATATGTGAAAAAGAAGCTACCTTAATATCTCGATGTATCAGTCCCATATTATGTATATACTCAAGAGCATCCACAACTTCTGCACTGTAAAACCGAGCTTCATCCTCTGATAGACGACCTTTCTGCCAAACACAAAGCGAAAAAAAAGAAAACAGCCATAATGCAACTACATTTTGAGAATATGTTTGTTAATCTCCTAGATTAATTCTGAATAGTAGTATCTTACTCGGGTGATTTGGTCAAAAAGTTCCCCACCTTCGCAAGACTCAAGTGCCATATCTACAAAAACGAGAAGTACCAAGATCACTCACAATCAAGCAAAGGCCTTCCAAGCACAGAGAGTGAATAGCATTTACGGTCTATGGAAACAAAGCAAAGCCACTTGAATAGAAACTACCTACATAGTGATTGTGAGTCTTGAAATGTAAAGAAGAGTTTCACAATCCCAGGATGTTCGAGTTGATCAAGAACAATCCTCTCCAATTTGACGTAAGATGTTTTATTCTCCTTGGTGATAAACTTTTTATCCATGATCTTCAATGCATACACAGCTCCATTTTCTTTCTTCTTTGCCCTAACAACCTGATTCGATTATCCCATCCATAAGCTAAATCCAGCTAAAGTAACTTCAAAGCTATGAAGAAGTTTTCCATTTCCCACCCAAAAAAAAAACAGCTCCAAGATATAAATCAACTAAAGGATCAATTTTGACAAAAGAAGCACCATATTGCAAAATGCCATAAAGATACTAATCGGTAAACAATTCAAACGATGAAAAAATGAAACCTTTGAATAAGAGCCAACACCATAGATCTTTCCAAGCTCAAAATCATGGTTGGTGAAATTCTCCTGAGGAGCCTTAAATGAGAAACTTTTGCTTCTGGAAATGTTTTTTTCACCATTTGATGAATTGCCTTGAAGAACAAGCTTTGAATCAAATTCTTTCTCCATTGTCAACATCCCCCAACTTGTTCTACATTTCAACGATGAGACCCATTAAATAAATAAAAAAAGGGAAATCAGAGAGAACCCAATTGGATCTATACGGGTAATAATGATGTTGATGAAGCTTTAGTTATTTTCAGGTGCTGAGTTCCGATTTCGAATTCTCAATTGAACGAAAAAAGGAATAGAGAGAAATGAGGGGAATTCGATGGAGGAGAGATGATGAAGAAGAAGAAGAATCGGAGGAATCTGACACTTTCTTCATATTCTTCTTTCAATAACGCTAATTTTTAAAAATAATATAATATATATTTTAAAAAGAAGAATTATTTTTATTTTTTTTCTTATTCGTTTAGGTTTTGCTTGCGTTTTATTCATTTATAAGAAAAATGAATACCGAATCCATATATTTTCCTGATCAATTAATATATATTTTTTTTTTGCCGCCAACCTGATCAATTAATTATATTGATGCAGTTTATACCAATTATATATACATATATATATGTATGATACTTTTAGTTTGGACTATGATTAAAAGAGATTCTCAACCAAACTGCATCAGTTATGTTGGGTCTGTTTATAAATATCGCCAATCATTCATAAAATAATCATGTCTAATAATCCTATAAATTTGACATGTGTAATGGAATATATACGAAGATAATTTGAGATTTAAAAAAAAATAATTTGAGAAAAGAAGATATTAAGTAAAGAAATTATCAAAGTGGACATGGATTCAACTAAAATTTCCCTTGATAACACTTTAATCATAAAAATCAGATATTTTATTTAAAATTTAATAGTATAACACATGGAAGTGAGTAAGACATTTTTCATTTTATTGCGTTCTTTAATAATTAACTACTATGAATTTTAAATTGGGCTGATCTTTGTTAGTCTATAGTGAACAAAAATAATATTTAGTTTAAGAATTATGGTCTTATTATATATAATAGTAAGTTTCACATTAGATGCACTAGTTCTATTTGTTGCTTTGTTTGAAAACAAATATTCTCGGAAGGTAAGATATATGCATTCATGTTTTCAACATAGTGGTTTTGTCTTCGTTGTTTACAAAACGCCGGCCTCTGCATGATCTAGTCGAATCTTCTAGAATAGATGAGGGCACTCAATTCAGTATGACACAAATGCTTGTGACTCGTGTTAATCTAGGAATCCAAAATAATGATGGCAAAGTAATTAAAGTCCCGTTTCTTGGATTTATGTTTTT
This sequence comes from Cardamine occulta, assembly GCA_028015245.1. NCBI lineage: Eukaryota > Viridiplantae > Streptophyta > Magnoliopsida > Brassicales > Brassicaceae > Cardamine > Cardamine occulta. Next base: position 16,425,120 of record CM051371.1, on the reverse strand, counting down.
GATTATGCATTTTGACAATCTAATTGAAAACATTAATATCATCTCCTCTTCTCTGACCACTGGACCTGGTGATGTTCTGAGTTTTGGTTATATATTTATGGGACATTCAAGTTTATATTATATTTATTGTGTTACTATGTTTTGTGAATAATTGAATAAGGTAGATTTATAATTTATAGTAAAAATATATCATAAATCAATAATAACAAACTTTTGCTAGAAAAAATCAATAATAAAAATATGAAACATTCACTTCACACATGTATAATGTAAGCTTAGTCCTACTAAAGAATTAAACTAGATTTTGGACCAATTTTATTTAGTGTTATCGCCAGTAGGGTACGCCTTTGTTTCAAAAATTCTCCTAATGATAATGTTTTTGGCTGTTAGATTTTGATTTTGGCGGTTTTTAGGTTTGAGATTATGGTAAAATTGGATTCATAATGTGCAACAGATTCTGAAAAATGTGTTCTTCATCTGTATTGGTTGGTAGTTTAAACTTTAAAGCATTAAAGATAATTATGTGTTCCACGTCTGAAACTCAAATAGGATTTGCGTTGTTTCATGATTGTTTACATGAACTTCACATCATGTAAAATTATTTGGATTGAAACTATTTTTTAAATTTCCACTCCCATGTTTACCAAAATATGAATTTCAACCTCTTTATGAGATGATCTGTATACAATCAAGCAAAACAATTACCAATGATTGTAAAACTCAAGATAAAAAATAACATTAAAAACAATTCCCCATTCAGTTTTTCCGTGCAAATCTCTTCAAACTCGTTGGTAGCTCCCCCACAGCAGCAGCATCTTCTTCGCCAATTCTTCTCTTCTTAAGTGTGGTCTTGTGCTCTTGCTCCCGGAATGTTCGCTTTGCATTCTCCACCAACTCTTTCTTCTTCTTGGTCTGCTTGCTCGGTTTGTTCCTCCCTTTCGTCTTCTTCTTCAGCTCAATGCTTTTTGCTGCTTCTATAGCTACCTCCTTGTCAGCTTCTATCTCTCCTCTTGATGGCTTCTCTTTCCTCCTCGCTGGTCTCATTGCACCAATTTTCGAAGGATCGAGCATGATTGTCTCAGGTGGAAGTTTATCAAGAAGCAAATGGACTTCCTTCTCCCGTCTCTGTTTCGATGTTTCAAATGGATTAGCCACCCATGAATCGAAATTCGGTTCTCCAGACCCTGGAATCAGAATGCTAGACCATCCCATCGAGTGACCAATCCCCAGAACATCTTCATACGGTCTGAACATAAGCTTCTCGATTTGATAACCTTTCACCATTGAGTGGTTCATGTATCTACTATAGTTATGTGAAGAAGCACCATTCGAATCTCCTAAAACCTGCACAAATGATCCAGTTCCAGCTGCTAGCAAACCTTTCTGACTGAAACTCAGCGTTTTGGCATGAAAACCATGAATAGTCTGAATTTCCTCAAAATCTTTACGCAAATCCCAGATCTTGATCTTTCGCTCTTTGCCTGATGTAGCCATGAGATGGCCATTTGGATGGAATGCGACAGAGGAGACTGGCCCAGGGTGACATTGCATATGGACTAGAGGTGCCTGGCTAGTGGGTTTCCACATTGTGACGGTGCCACCAGAATGTCCCAAGGCAACAACACCATTGTAAGGATTCACTTCCATTACATCTGTTCGGCCTTTACCTGTTCGGATACTAGCAACCATTTGTCCGTAGGTTACATCTTGATAATGTAGCTGCCCAGATTTGTTTACTGATGCAAGCAGGAAATGGTTCTTTAGGAACCGAAGTCTGGCCACCGGCCCACGTTCCTGGGATAGACAAAATTTCAATAACCAAACAACACTAGGTATAGGTTTCTTTCGTTCAGCCGAAAAGCATAAATCTCACCTTCAAACAATGCAGCTCAGTTCCATCTCTCCCGTAAATATAAGCATACCTGTCCATCGACAGGCCAACATATTAGACCAAGAGATCAAAAGGTGACATATCGTACACAAGGAGATGCTATTAGAATTTACATTACTTACTTCTTCTGGGCTGCTGCAAAGAATTGTTCGTTGTGCAGGAATGCAACATCGCGTACTGTTTCTCTTACCTGCAGATATCATCAATTTCTGTTGAGAATCAAATCAAATTTTACAAATACCAAGAGCTGATAAAGTTTAATATAAAATAGAAAATCAAACCTGAATCTCTTTAATTAAGCTCATATTCATCATGTCTAAAAGAGCAAGGTGGCCTTTACGACCACCAGCTAGCATATGTCGACCACTTGCAGTAAAATCAAGTTTGTAAGGGCCAAGATCTACACAAGTTCACCAGTGTCAGTAAAATGAATTAGAAGCACAAATTGCAACGAGGGTATTTATCACACAGACTAACCAAAGATAAGATATGATTGTCCCTCTCAGAAGAAGCTATTGAGTATTTTACCTGGGAGGACTATGTCATATTGGTTTCTTGAACTTAATATATCTACTTCATTGGCAATATCTGTCTGCTTGACTCGCCATGTCTTCTCTAGACCATCAGTCTCCAAGTAGCCTGCCTCAGCAGGCAAGAGCCACTACACACAAAAATCACAAGACAATAATTAAGACTTCAAAGCGTACTGAACTATCAAGAACAAAAGAATCAGAAAAGAGATACACAAGAGCTTCTTTCATCCTCACAAAGCACCAGAAAAGGGGTCAAACAAAGATCCACACAGAGCTGAAATGAAGTAGTAACTTTACCTTCTCGATTTTAGCAGCAGCTTTTGCAGATTTCCCATACAAGTTTTCTCGTGAAACAAGTTGAGTCTTTAGCTTCTTATCTTTCAATGTCTGCAAACACACACAAAGAAAACACTCAAGTACGGCATTTCACAACCAAGAATCCACAATTTTCAAAGCTATATATAAATAATATCAATACCTCAAGATTAGCACCTCCTCCTCTAAGATATTTCTTATCTTTAGTCTCCAACTCAACATCAATCTCCTGTATACAACATTTGAAGCAAAGTCGTCAACTTTGCTGAAATCACACAAACAATGAAGTCTTGGATTCCAAACCCAACTAAGGTAATTGTATACCTGCTCAACAGGAGCCAAGGCCTTCTCCATCAGATTGTTATCCTCAGAATTGACCTCCATCTTTTTCCTTAATACCTAAACCAATCAAACCATTCATAAGGTTACAAATTCAATCCTTTGAATTTGAGAATCCAGAAGAATTATCCAATCAAACCACTAAGAAAATGATACAATTAGATTTTCTGAACTGTCTAAGAAAATGATACAATTAGATCCCACTAATTCCGATTAAACTCTGACTCATCTAGGTTTCACAATAGAACAACAGGAACAGCTAGGAAGATGGAGATAAACCTTACGAAATACTACAAAACTTAATTTTTCGAAACGAATAAGCTTCACCTGAACGCGGCGAGGAGACGGCGGCGAAGCTTAGATAATTAAAGTAAAATCCCGGCGGGAAGATATTTAGGGTTTGGAAGAAATCTGTGTTACTGCGTGAGAGGTAGTGATAGCTCCGACATCGATCCTTGGCCCTAGACTCGATTTGAGGGTTTTGTAAAATTTAGGGTTTTACAAGAAAAATAATAAAATTATTTGTTTGACGGAAAACAAAAAAAAATATTGGAGATATATTGAGTAGGCCTTAGAATACTCTTAATTGGGCCTAATCTGATAAAAAGAGCCTATCGAGACCCACGAACCATATTATGTATCTACTCAAGATCATCCACAACTTCTGCACTGTAAAACCGAGCTTCATCCTCTGATAAACGACCTTTCTGCCAAACACAAAACCAAACAAAAAAAAAGAACCATAATGCAACTACATTTTGAGAATATGGTTGTTAATCTCCTAGATTAATTCTAAAATTATCAAAGTGGACATGGATTCAACTAAAATTTCCCTTGATAACACTTTAATCATAAAAAAAACAGATATTTTATTTAAAATTTAATAGTATAACACATTGAAGTGAGTAAGACATTTTTCATTTTGTTGTATTCTTTAAATATTACCACTAAAAATATGTGTGAGGAATAAAACTCCCGCATATTCAGTATTTTTTTTATGGTATATCAATTTATTATTATCGATAAAGATATATCATTAAAAATAATTAATTATTCATTTTCAAATGCAGTAAATTTAATTAAATTTAGACTACCAATTTATTTTCTAATAAGATTCACATGTCAAATGAGTTTGAATGGTACTCCGCGACATAGATAATTATCTAGAGATACATTTTAATAAAATATTTTGACAAAACAAAAATATTTAAAACAAAAACATGTAAAATATTATATGTACTCGCCTAGTTTATATAATAGGAAGTTGCATATTTGATTCACTAATTCTAATTGTTGCTTTGTTTCGAAAACAATTTATTCACGGAAGGTAAGATACAATTTTTATGTGTGCATTCATGTTTTTAACATAGAGGGTTTGTCTGGTTTTAAAAATTGCAGTTTTGACGGTTACACTCAGGAGAGGTATACATCGTTAAAAAAAATGAAACTTTAGAATAAGAGCCAGCACCATAGATTATTCCAAGCTCGAAATCATGGTTGGTGAAATTCTCCTGAGGAGCCTTAAATGCGAAACTTTTGCTTGTGGAAATGTTTTTTTCACCATTTGATGAATTGCCTTGAAGAACAAGCTTTGAATCAAATTCCTTCTCCATTGTCAACATCTCCCAACTTGTTCTACATTTCAACGATGAGACCCATTAAAGTAGCGAGAGATCCATTTCTTCTATTGAACCATTTTGGCAAAAGGGTTTCTAAAACAGTAAACATAGTTTTTAATCGTAAGCCCTAATCCTGATATAAAAGGCTGGGGAAGGGTTAAGAGTTGTCGCTCTGCGCCTCCTCTATCATCCTCGCTTAGGTTCTCGCAAGTCTCCTTGGATCTGTGGTTGGTAAGTTTCTCTTTCTCAGGTCGTAGTTTTGTTTTCGGAGGTTTTGTTTGGGTCGATCTCAGACCTGATGGGAACACGTTGATCTGTTGTTAAAATTTGACATAGATTTTGTCGGGATACAATCGTTTAAGTCTTTGATTGGAAATTGGAACCGTGAATTTGTGGCCTTTATCGACAAACTTTTGTGGTAGCAGAGATTTTGTGAAATAGTAGTGTTTGTTTGAGGATCTTGTGGTGTGGATTGTGTCATTAGAATTGCATAGGATTGAAAAATTTGGTACATTAGACACATGAGGTGTTTGATTGCTTTATTGTCTTCCCTCTTTACCTTGTGTTGAACTGAAGAAACAGAATAGTAGTTCGTGTTGATTTTTTGATGGATAAAGCAGAAATAATGGAGGAGAAGAACAATTTCAAGAAGATAAGTGAGGTTCCAAGTGAAAGCTATTTTGCTGATGTAATCGTTGCTAACATGGCATGTCAGGCAGTACATGGCAAGCCTCACAGAGAGCAATCTGGAAGATGAGATTGCTATTTCTTCTTCTCCTGTGATCAAGTACGACACAATCCTGGATGAGAAAGACTGCACAGTCCCTTTTATTCTTGATGTTCACAACCTTACCGGCTTTGCTCCTCTTAATTTTTTGCGTTGGATTTTCGCTTGGAACTTGAAAATGCCCTCAGACTCGTCGAAGCTGATAAACTGGCATATGCTGAAATGGAAGCTGATAACCTGGCATATGCTCAACAGGAAGATGATCAAATGGAACATTCTCACAATCCCAAGGAGCACCTGGCTCTTGTTAGCAGAATGTAATCCTTGGTATAAGAGCTTCATTATAGATCTGCTTATATATTAATTCTGTTGAAGACTCTTTATATTTATTTTATCTTTTTATCCTTATTCTGCTCTGACGATGTTATTTCAATGTCTCTCGGTTTACATACATGCATCATCTTCCTATAGCATCTCATCTAGCTTTTTTTCTTGTCAACTATTATATTGGTATGCTTTCTTAACATTTCATTAATCTAAAAGAATAACATAACATATCCAATAACATCAAGAGTCTAAAATTTAGAGGTTAACCCATAATACTATTTGAGCCCAAAATATTAGTTTCATTTTCATGACACAATGCCTTGGAAAGTCCACTTCTTCTTGTTGTGACCCTCCAAAAGCATTCCCTAGAAACATTGCAACAATAGATATGAACTCATCTGGCTTTTCCTATTGAGGAAGATGACCACATTTCTTAATTACTTCGAACACCGATCCCGGTATAGCTCGTGCCAGCCTCTCTGCGTTCCATGCTGGCACAATCCGGTCCGTATCTCCCGTCACAATCAGAACTATTATCAACATGAAGATTTATAGTTCCATGTCACATATTGGTTCCAATTTTGATTCTAATACATTTAAAAAAAAAACATTCATAAAATTGTTAGATTTGAATCGAAAGAGATGTTACCGGGGCATTTGATTTCTTGGAGTCTTTTAGCCAATGGAGGTTTCTTCTCTGAGCCATTATTATCTGTTAGTGTAGCCACCGTGAATTCCACGAGAGCTTTGTCCCATCCCTTGGCTTTTAGAGGCTGTTTCTTGCAACAAACACAAATCAGATTTTCCAATAACATGACAACAATGCAGAAGATATAATAAATCTGAGAAACCAGAATATTTCACCTTAGTATAACCCTGAACAACGTGATCTGTTACTTTTTTTGAGACAATAGACACTAAAGTTATCCACAATAAACGGAAAAGTTCAAAAGGAGATAGGGCTTACAGGTCGGTCTGATTTCGGTTTACCAAATCAGTTCAACAGTTTCACACAGACTACAAACATCACTGGTTCAAACATTTTTCACAGGCACAAAAGGCCTAAACAGGAAAGCTCTCCATTCTTAGCCTCTCCACTGATCCTTCTTGTTCCGCATTTCCCTGAGTGTATCAACTGGCGATTTGCAACCGAGTTTCTCCTGGAAAATAACAATTTTGATCCCGATATCAGCAGTGATAGCTGATAAAACCAAACAAACCAGAGTCTGCTCACACGTAATCTAGCCTTGTTCAATAACGTGAACTGAATAGAGTTAGTAACCTGTATCTCTGGCTTATCAACACGCATAAATGGGTTTGTTTCCAAAGCCGATAATAAAGCTGTTTTTTTTTTACCTCGTGGCCACAGTAAATCTGTGTCGGTTTAGGTAATGATGCTAGAGTCACACACAACGACTGATGCATCTGTTCAGCTGTCCCTTCGAAAAACTTTCCACATCCAGCAACAAACTGCACAATGTTTATATGAAATTAGTAACGAAGATTCATGAATCATTAGGACATAAGACAAAAGTGTTGAGGATTTGTGTGGCTAATGTGAAACTCTTCATAGATTTAGTTAGCATGAGTATCCATCCAGCTTTAGCCTTTATGTTACCACTTACCAGTGTATCTCCGGTGAACACGGCTGGGGTTTCTTCTTCTTTCCCGGTCACATAATAACTAATGTGACCCTTTGTGTGACTGTAACAAGAAGATATATCAGCTGAATCATTGGTAACAAAAGAAAATGACCAAGTCAATAAGATCAAACTTATATGATATGCATAAAAATTCATAAAAAAAGGAACATACCAAGGGGTGTGGAGAGCGAATATGTTCACATCCTGACCCAAAGACAACTTGTCACCATTATCAACCGCATCAGTGCATCCCTTCACCTTATCCAAAGAACCTCCATATACTTTGATCCCAGGCACCAACTGCTTAATCTTCTCGTTACCACCAGCATGATCCCTTTCATCATACCAAAGAAATATCAACCAACCAATTAAAGAATGAGCGTTAAAATGAAAATTCTGCCAGAAGCCCCAAATCATCCAACACAAGGGAACCATCATATGGAACAGACAAATCTTACAGCTTCAAGATGAAATACTAATGCACCGAGTTCAAAAAGTACCCAGACATCTGAATCTGAAAGAGAATTAGCATTAAGATGCACCAAGCATCAGACTTCAACTTGGTTAAACACCCTGACTCACGAAGATGAATCCATTAATCACTAATTCAGATAAACGGATAGCAGAAGAAGCTAAATATGGTGGGAAAATCCCTTAAAATCCCAACATTTGATCAGAAAACTGAGAATTAGTAACAGAGTTCTACTAATGTTGATGCTTGGTTACTCACTATACGTCAATGAGCTATAAGAACCAACAGGATGAATCAAATTTGACAAGTTAACGACTTGTAGTGAAATAGAGGGAAGTGGGTTTTAAATTACCAGTGATGATGCGTTGTGAGTACGAACTTGATCTTGGCACGGTGCTTCTCAGCCGATGCGATCACCTTCTCCGGTTCAACTGGATCCACAACCGCCGCGTCTCCTGTGCTCTCATCGATTATCCTGTTTTTATTTTACCAAAATTGATGATGGACCGAATCAGATAAACAAGAAACGAAATGGAACTTTAAAATTTGAGAAATCTCTCACAGATAGGAGTAGTTGTCTTCTAGACAGGGAATGTGGAAGATCTTCATCGTCTCCTTCGATCGATCGTCGTAATCTTCAACTACCTTCTCCTCCGGAGCTGAATCTGGGATATCAATAAACTAGGACTTATCGAATTCGGTTTACTATAACCGGATCGAATTAAAACATACCAAAACGAATAAAGGTCAAATTGAGACCCAGGTCATCCGGTTAAATCGGAATGTAATCGAACCAAAATCAGATTGAAACATAGGCTTCTTCGTTGAGATTTTGTTTATTTTAGGTTAACTCAGATTTTGGGGGAGACTCGTGGATTGTTGGGTATCATCGGAGAAGAGAAGAAATGGGGAAGCAGCCGGTGAAGTTGAAGGCAGTGATTTACGCACTTTCTCCGTTTCAGCAGAAAATTATGACCGGACTCTGGAAGGATCTCCCGGAGAAGATCCATCACAAGGTCTCTGAGAATTGGATCAGCGCCACTCTCCTCGTCACTCCAGTCGTCGGAACCTACTGGTACTCTCTCTCTCTAGCTCATCCATTGATTGGTAAATGAATCTTTAGAGAATTCAGATCTGGTGGTTGTGTAATTGTTCTTCGATCTGTATAATCGAGCTTGTGCAACGGGAATGCATTTAGGGTTGTTAACTTGTGAGAAATTATAGAAGTGAGTTAGCTAGAGAAGATCGTTACGCTCTAAATGTTGGTGGCGAAGAGTGACAATTAGTATCGTTGGTGATTGCATTTGAAGATGTTGAGGATTTTCATTGCATCGTTATCATTAGCTAACAAGTTTTTTCTATTAAAATTGTTGAGTTCTTGCTTGTGAAACCATTAATTGGTTAATCAATCTGACCAAAACTGTTGCTTAATGCATCTAAGCAATATAGATGCTACATATAATGGTTTCGTCACCTTCTCTACTTAATCTTCAAATACATGAATGTGCAGGTATGCTCAGTACTTCAAGGAACAGGAGAAGCTTGAGCACAGATTCTGAAGCATCAAGTCACTCCTTTTCTACAAGAACCTATGACTTTGTTTGAAGCTTATAATTTTCTTATAAACTCATGTGATAATCTTCTGAGTCAGTTTTTCTGAAACTCTTTTTGTCAAATAAATGTTTTGATTTCATGAGAATGACTATTGATGTGCATCTTTCTTGATATGGTATGGAATCGAATGGATTCGTGTCATCTATCGAGGTTAAACGCTAGCCTTACATTTCCATTTATAGAGACCATGTTTGCTTCACATGAAGACTTCTTTTTTACTTTCACTTACACTGATACTCAGCACATTGTTATGTCACATACCAACTCGTAACAAAAAAAAAAACTTGCACACACAAAAAGAAAGAGGAGGTACTATTAACATTATGTGTTACCCAAAATGCGTAATCTCAACAGTTGATTCCACACTCCACCACGTCTGGTCCGGTGACTCTAGAAATAAATGGATCAACCCGAATCCACAACAATGAGAAGATCGAAGCAAGAAGAACCGACCAGACCACAATTATGGTCGGAGTCCGGTTCTGTCGCCCCATCAAACCCTTGAGGAATGGGTACAAGTGAACAATCACCCAAAAGGCAAAGAAGAGCTTACCAAAGAGAGGACCCCAAGACTGATATCCACTATTGATAGCATAAGAGAATCCTGCAACCACTCCTACAAGGTTTATGATAAGCAGAGTCGTTGGTGGGATTAGAAGCGTTGTCCATTTGATCAAGTAAAGCTCTGCGGAGTCACCATCTTCGTCTGAGGCTTTTGAGGTAACTGTGAAGTTTGTGTCGATACCGGCAAGAACTTTAAGTAGACCTTGGAAGACTGCAAACAAGTGAGCTGATACACCACCAATGACCCAAAACTGCTCGTTTCTCCACCATTCGTCTATGCCCACACCGCTCCATCTCATTTCCAGTATACCCGTAGCGAAAATCGAAAGAAAGAGAGACAGAAACCATATGCTTGCCAAGTTACTTATCTACAAAAAAAGAACAAACAACAATTAAACGGCGCTTAGCTATTGATGCTAGTTTAGACTCGAGAAATCAAAGTGAGACCAAACTAATATTCGAGAGCAAACCTGAGGAATAATGAACTGGTTGGTGAAGAGACAAACGGCAGGTAATGTGCAATACATGAGGAGAGGAATGGATGTGATTGGATAAATGGTTGTGTTCACATAAGCAAACCTCTCAAGAAATTTCAGCCTTCCTCCATAACCGTACCAGATAGGACAATGCCGACTAAAGAGAATCTCAACCGAACCTAGAGCCCATCTGAGTACTTGGTTCAGTCGATCAGAAAGATTAATTGGAGCAGATCCTTTGAATGCAGGTAGTTTTGGCATACAGTAAATTGACCTCCAACCACGGGCATGCATTTTGAATCCGGTGAGAATATCTTCTGTAACAGAACCATAGATCCATCCAATCTGAATAATAACAACAAAACGTAAAAAATCAGACTATAGGCTAAAGAACGCGCTTAAGAGTCAAGATATAGTAGAACAGGGAAAATACCTCAGTTCCCCACTCTGTTTTGTCCTCATATCCACAGCTAATGACATGAATAGCTTCTTTGAGAAGGTCTTCTGGAGCTGCAGATGGAGGAACACCTCCATTTTCCATGAGGGTAGATGCAACAAAAACAGCGGATTGTCCAAATCGCTGCTCCAGGCTCATTTGAGACATCAACAGTACCTTGTCATCGTCAAAACCAGCACCTGATTTTACAAATATTAATAGTTCAAAGATATGACATTCCAAATCTAGATCAATTTTGACAAAATATACAAATGCATTTTTCACTCAGCATGACAGATAACTGAAAAAAGAAGTAGAAAACATGTTTACCTTCAACTCCCTCTTCTATATCCTCGAGGTTGAATACAGGAATAGTTGAGTCTGTGTGCTTGCCAGATTTCTTTTTGTCAGAGTCTTTTTTAGATTTGGCATTCTTCTTTCTCGACATTCCACAAAGTCTAGATAAAATATTTGCTTTCTTGTGTTTTGGTTTAACTGGAGGTTCATAGCCATATAATGCAGTTCTGTTGAAAACACAACCAGTTCCCACATATACAGGTCCTTGAATCCCATCTAAGCCTCTCAAATTTATCTGAAGAGCATATAGCAACAAAGTTACAGCAGAAAATATCATAATAAAATAGGCATAAATTAAGACAAGCTCAACTTACATCAAAGAAAACCGTATTACGGTTAGCATATCGATCGTTTTTATCTATACCATCAAATCTCTGTGGGAACTGGACATAACACACTTGCTTTCCAAGGTTTGGGTCCATTAGGAAGCACATAGCTTCTCTCAAGGCCTTGCTATTATTTATATAATGATCACAATCAAGATTCAAAAGGAAAGGTCCATTAGTAAGGACTGCTGAAACTCTAACCTGTTCAAGTGAAGAGAGTATGCTCATTAGATGCGAAAATAAATAAGAATATGAAACAAAAATACATTGAGAAACCTACAAGTGCATTCATAGCACCAGCCTTCTTGTGGTGCTGGAAACCTGGTCGCTTTTCTCTAGAAACGTAGACCAAACGTGGAAGCTCGTTGCCCTCTGCGTCCAATCCGCCATTTTGTCCTAAGAAAACCTGCACTCAACAAATGATAAACCTCAATGACAACCTTTACTGGCCTTTAGAGAATGAGGGAACAAAGTTACTACTAGACCAATATTTCTATTCTCCCTCACCTGGATCATTCCTGGATGGTCTCGTGTGTTGTTTCCAGGCCATGGCGTACCATCTTTCATAACCCAACCTTCTTCAGGAACTTTCTGGGCCTTGGAAACAAGTGCATTTATTCGGATCTTGAATTCCTCATACTCTCTCTGCCAGAAATTATAACAGGTTATATCATGTGAAAAGGTAACTGTGGGTGTTTTGAAAGACTAGACTATAAACTTACCTTCATAGCTCTGCGATCTTTGACAAATGATGGATGAACTTTATCCTTCAAGTAATCGATTTTCAGCGCAAAGTACCATTCTGGTGCTCGAGGCTCAATATTATATTTCTTGCAGAAAGGCACCCATTTTCGTGCAAACTCGGATGTTTCTGCTAGTGATTCAAATGACAACATCGCAGCACCATCATCAGAAACATAACAAGACACCTTATCCACCGGGTAATCAACCGCCATAATAGAGAGTACTGTATTGGCTGTCACCAGAGGGGGCTCCTTCAAGGGGTCAACAGTACTCACAAAAATGTCCACAGCAGCTAACTGTGATGGTTCGCCTTCGTGATCATATCTGTGATGAAGTTAAGGATTAGCAGATATTCTCAGACTAGAACATAGCAAAGACTAAAAGGCAGTCAATTCATTGAGTTACTACAGCTTCACAACAGAGAAATATAGCATACCTTAAAGATAGTCTATCAAGGTATGTTTCCCGGTTAACAGGAAACCACTTAGGGAACTGATCCAAAATCCATGACATGGCAAACCAAATCTCACATATCACTGATACCAACCATAGACCAAATGCATGTGGCACTGGATTTGTGATACGGTAATGTAAGAAGAGACATAGGATAACGAGCCGCAGCATTATAACCATTCTGTAAGGATTGATCCGTGATGATGGAATCGATACTTTCCTTGAAAGAGGCTGCCGTGCTTCATCATTCCTGGACAATTTAGAATTTAAAAAGTGCTCCATGACCAACACTGAGTACCTTCAAGGACCAAATGAGAAAAGAAAACTAGTACTCACAGCAAAGTATCGTCAACAAAGACATCAGTGCTGGCATCAATATCCCCTACACCTCTTTCAGAAGCAGCTTGAGTGCTCGTACGACCAGATTTGTTCTCCTGCTTCATTTTCCAACCGTCAACTCTCTCCTTCCAGGCTACATTGCCTAATCCTATTGAGCCAGGATCTACAATCCTTCTGCTTGCTGCAAAGACAATAATATACAACAGGGTTTAGTTCTGACAAAATAGAGAAGCCTTGCTACATATATATGATACTCAAATAGTAAAGAAAAGCTAACTACGTGATTGATTGATATCTGATGAGTAAGGAAGCTGCTTTCCAGCAGCTATAGTAGAAGATACAGATAAGCGTTCAGGTGAAGCAGCAGAAAACTCTCCAGAAACCTATCAAAAAAATCAGATCCCAAAATTCACAAGATAACTCAAGCTATAGCTAGGCTTGATTTGAATGACACAAAGAAGGAGCATCCATAATAATGTCATACCTCTTGTGATATAGTGAGACGAGGAATAAGATTGTGAGAATGAGAAACATCTTTGTCATACTCAGAGTGCCCAATCTCTTCCCCTTTCCCACGTGTAAGATGCCATCCAAGCATCCGCTTTGATATCTTCTCCTTCTGTGGGGTTTCTCTATAACTAAATTCACCAACACCTTCATCAGCAACAACAAAGGCATCCTCATCTTTATCTTCAGGAATAGCAGGACTACCTAAAGAATGCACAAACTTTAAGTTCACAAAAGATATAAATGGAAGCCAAAACAAACACTAAAGAAGAAGAATCAAAATGTACCATTGTGTTTCTTGTATCTTGTCTTGCATTTAGGACAAGACTTGTTTCCATCTTTCCTTTCATACTCATAGCAAGGTCTACAAACTGGGAATGAACAAAAATCACAAGCTACAAAGAGGTCTCCATTCACAGTCTTCCCAACATTGTCACTACAGATCTGACAAATCTGTTCACCAGCGTCACTCATCGGTTTCATCTACAAAATCAAAGACAGCTAAAATTCAGAAACCAAATACTCAAATTTGAGAAACCAAACAAGTTAACCACTACAGCTCGCCAGTGACTTGAAAGAGATTTTGCATGCTATATAAAGAGTTCCCAAAAAAAAAAATGGAAGATGAAGAGACGAAGCAAAACTATACAGCCGTTCCTGTTTCTGATTCCATCATTAATTTATTTTCTTCTTTCCACTGAAACGTCGGAATAGTTCAAATCTGCTGGAAACACACACAAAAATCAAAGAATCATAATTTAATCTAAATGTTTGACTGTTGTCGGAAAATCGTGATAGTCGGCGACAAAGGAAGTCGAATTTAGAGAAATTCTCACCATGAAAATGAGGAAGATGGAGAAATGTGAAAATAGAGAGAGAGTGGTTTATTCTTCTCAATGTAAGATACACACAGTCTCTCTCTATATATATATCACTATCAATTCTTCTTCTCCAGAAAAATTTATGGTGAAAGCTTACAAACTTCAACCACTACACTACATTTTCTTTTCTGATTACACTCTTTACTTATTTTGCTCCGTTTTACATTTCTACACGTTTGCCGATAATTTAATTCGGGTTACCCGGAATTCAATTCTGTACTACTAAAATCCAAACTAACTTTAATATAAAAATGAGTTTTATGACGCAATCGAAAATTTAACTCAACATTTTTATTTCAAAACCACTAATAAATACGAAATAGGCATTCAAAATTTAAAATAATACTAACGATAACACAAAAATCGATCACTTAAACCGGTTTTTTAAAATCAACAACACACATAATGTTTTAAATAGAACCGACAGAAACGGCAGCTTTGATGAGTAAACCGAAGAGAACAAAAGGATTAGAGAAGAAAGGGCAATGGTCGCTGTCCAATTCGTAAGCTTGGTTCGGAGGCCACCGTTTCATCATTGCCTCCTGCTGCTCCGGTTTCATCACCCGGTCATGTAACGTCTTTATGTACACGCGCGGCACGTGCTCCATATCTTCCTCCTCTTCTTCGAATTTTGCAGTCGTTAACGCCAGAATTGGTGCTGGTCTCATCATTAATGCAGCCAATGAACATTCCTTGACGCCAGCAGAAAAAAAGAAAAAGGAAAATTAATTTGGATTGGTTTTAAAACAAAAAAATTGTAATATTTGATTTGATTTGCTGACCACTCCAATTCGGAATGTAACATCCTGACAACCATAATTCGACAGAGCAAAATAGCAAACAAAATCACAAATATTTTAATTTAACAATGCAGGTTTTTCTATATGTATAATATATTAAATAGACACATGTAGTTGTATATTTGTTTATGTATTAAATTCAAATTGATCATATATTTTTATTAAATTTATATGAATTACTACTTTTCATTTTAATATCTAAACACCAAATACTCGGCTAGTTCGAGAGCATATATAGATCCTTACAATAACATTCAATCTTGGAACTTTGAGCTTTTATATGAAATGAAAGAGCGAGAAACCTGTTGAGGACTCATGTGGTAAAGGAGTTTTCGTCGGAATTCAGGTTTGATAATAGCACTGGTCGGAGGATTCTCGGGTCCTAAACCGAAACCGAGTTCATAGACATCACCATGTTCTGATAGATCAGGCACTCCCTGTGAGAAAGAGCATTAACGTCACACACAAGTTAACTTGATTTTTTAAGGAAAATGGTATATATATGTTTACATCTTTCATATCTTCGTCGGTCTGAAGCCCGTATCTGAGCATCGAAGCTCCGATAAATACAGCGAGACAGATCTTCTTAGGGAATCTCTGTATCGCGCTCGTTAGGCTAAGCCCTCCTGCACTGTGTCCTACAAGTATCACCTGATGACAAAAAAAAATAGAACAGAGAAATCAGATTGAGTATGATCCAGATTCAAGAATGAGTTGAATTAGGTCTTGTTTTGGTATTTTGACCTCTTCTTGTTCAGGGAAAGATGAGAGGAAGTCGACGAGTGGTTGATTATATTGGTCGAAGGAAGTGAGAGAATCGGCAGAGGAAGAATCGATGCCGGAGGATTTGAGGTCGATGCAAGTGACGGTGAAGCCAGAGATTTCGATGAGACATTTGATCTTGTACCAGCACCATGATCCTAAGCTCATGCCGTGTATTAGCACAAAGTGTGGTGGTTTTCTTCTAGGTTTCATGTTTAGGGTTTCTTCTTGCTGAGTCTCTTCGGCCATCGGTTACGCCGGAGATTTTTATGGGTTTTCTTCCACAGTGTGCTATGTGTCTTTGTCACATATGTGAAGCGCATATATAGTGAAAGATATCTCCTTTGCTTATTTTCTTCTAATATAAATATTAGCAATTAATGATTGTATTGCATTTTTTATAAATTAAGAAAATGACCAGTACTACACCTTGGATCAAATTTACCAATGTATAGAACAAATGTATCCTTACGTAGAAAGTGTAAGGATTTTTTTAGCTCAAACAATCCTGTTTTTTATTTGGTCAACAGATTTTTTCCAAATTATTTTGAATAATGGATAAGTTTAAATTATGTATTTAGTAAAATATCTAACAGAATAAAGCAATGAAAAGGTGATTTGTTTTTTTCAAAAGATATTCTAAAAAAAATAACCAATATTTTTGTAAAAAAAAACAAGAAAAGAATAAACTTTATTACCATCAAATAAACATTGGTTCTTTGTTTTGTACAGTACAAGTTTCTCCATTTTTTGGTTGTAAAGACTTTTTTTTTTAATTGCAAATTTATGAATTTGATGCCGTCATTAGTTCTGTCTGTATTACGTTGCGAAGCTTGTGATCAATGCAATCTCAAAATTAGTGTTTGTTACGAGAATTAAAAGGAAAAGAAATGCAAAGTGGTTTATTTTATATTTTATATTATTTATCGTTTTGATTGTGGATTCGACTTTTGTGTATATGGTCACTTGGTTTAATGCATATTCCTATAGTTGGGATAGTCAATGAGTAATAATTGTCCGTCGTGACTATATTCTTATAGTTGGTACCATCTTCTAAACAATTTATGATATGTCCATAAATAATTCTTAATCGGATTTTCAAGTTTAAAGTTGATTTCGAGATTTACGATTACAAAGCGTTGAGAAGGACAAAATGATACTCAATCTCAACTAGTAAAGTAGAATCATTTGATAGCTGGATTCAATTATAAAGTGTGATAAAGAAATAGACTACTAATAGTCATCGTTGTTATAAAATGTTAGATAGATTCAGGTATGTCACGTGTGTTATCAAGACCCGTGCTATGTTTTTGTTTTGTAATTTGGATTAAAGTTATATCCGATAGCTAAATTAATTAGGTAGGACAGTAATAGTTTTTTTTTTCCGGTAAACTTTTCTAATGCAAAGATAATAAATTTCATTGACCAAGTTAGTGGTCGTAGCTCTAGAGAAAAACTAAATTTTATGGGGACCAATTTGGTGTTAACTAAAGGCATGTACCATATGAGTTTCCCCCAATAATAAAGTTCAAAACAAATGGTTGTAATTCAAAGGTTTTAGTTTTACCTTACACATCAAAGGTTTTTTTTGGTCTCATTTACTTGGTCAATATCCAATCTATGTAGTTATGACTTATGATTCTCTAGACTATTAGTTTTACAAATAAAGTGAAACCAAAGTTAAATAAGTAAGTAAGCCATTACGTTATAAAATAAATAAATTAAATAATTATAAAAGAGGTCGAATAAAAATCGGATCAGACAAATCTTAATTGACTTGAGAAAAAGTTTATGACTTTATGTCATGAAAGTTTTACGTAGAACCATTAAATAAAAAAAATTAAAGAGTTGTGACTTTTGTGCAATTTTTCTCCCTTTTTTTGTTTTGTTTCTATGTATTTTTTTCTTTAAATTAAAGAACGATAAAAGTAAAGAAAAAAGGATTTAGGTGCAAATAATTAAATACTGATTGAAAAGGGTAAAAAGGAGAAATGTCACAAACAAAGATGAAGATATCTCCTGCTTTTCAGTGCGTAACGAACGTGTCTTTTCTAATTTTTTTTTTTCACATACCTCCCTAATTTTCGGTTTATTTTGTAACCTATATTGTAAGTTGTAACTCAATTTCTTTTTAATTTCCGTGCTAGACAAATGAACGTGATAGGATAATGACATATACAATATACATGACTTTTGGTTAATTCCAGTTTTTATTTTCTAGTACGGAAAATAGTCCATATTTTGAGGATTCTTTTTCCAAACCATTAATTAAAGTTTTCACGAAACAAAACGTGTACGGTTTAAAGACCGGGGAAAATCCAAAAAACCGGTTAATAATAAATTTTATATTTTTAAAAGTTAATCTTTTAACTTCTTAGCAATACGTGATTAATTAATTCAAATAATTCGATATTTTATATTTTGCTATTACAGCATTCACTATTTATCACTAAAAAAATTGAGATGTAAGCTAAAGCTAGAAAAAAATGATACTTTTGATAGAGGAGAAAAGGGAAAAGTGTGAGATGACATGAAATGGCCAGACGAGAGACATGTGCCGAAAAAGAAAGCCTTTGCCAATTGTCAGTGTCTTTGTGGACAAGAGAATCAGATTCATCTTCATTAAGTGTTAACATTTTTGCCATTTTATAATGTACTTTAGTTTTATAACCAAAAATGTGACTAAATTATTTCATCTCAAATAGTTATGTGAATGTTTTGTGTCGTAAACATTAGAATGGATGGTATTGTTGCTCTTGTATCGATGAAACATAAGATACGCTCTTTCTATATTTGTTGAGATATTTGTTCCATCCAAACAACAATTTACACCATATTGCGAAAGATGAATGGTCGAGACATGGCAAACCTTCAATTCATTTCTCCCAGTTAGTCAACCAAATTTATTGATTAAAATATTCAGAATAAATTATCATCAATGATATGACAAAGAGATGGAACGGTGGTTTGTTACCCGATGAAAACAATAAGCTCTTAAAATTATTTGTATCAAATTTCAATATTTGAAACATTTAATGTAAAAACGATTTTTTTTTAATTTGAATATAATTTAACAGTCGTTTAAAAAAACCATTAGTATGGCTGTATAGCCGAACAATAATTGATGATAGTTTCGACCAATTAAGGTTTGGGAAATGTGTGAGTCGAACTAAATCATTATTTCGAGTCTAGTTCGTTTTTTTTGGAATCATCAACTATCCAACGAATTAACTAGAGCAAATATAAGGTATTGGAAAAAAAAACTTATATAAAATAAAACGTATAACCGATAAATGCTAGTAGTAAATTTGTTTTTGTTTTTTTTTCAAATTTTCAGGTTTAGATACGTAGATGTAATTCATATTTTTCTATTTTGTTAAAGTATGGATTCATATATTTTAGCAAAGAGTAGTGTCTTAAGATCAGTCAAAAGACTAAAATGAACCCATATTCAACTCTGTATGATGCACAAACGATTTGATTAAATTAAGAGGCATCACTTGAATGTTGAATCGAAACTGCAGTAGCATGTGCTGATGTGCACTAAAATATGACATAATTGACATGCATACTATTTGGGATTAGGATAGTGATGAAAAACCATTTCACTCTGTCTGAAAAGTTCTTAGTGACGCTTATATGTATTCTTTTATAACTGTTCAATCATTGTGGATTCTCTATTATTATTAAACAGCTTTTCTTATACAATAATCATGAAACGTTTTAATACGTGCACTTTCTTAATTATTTATTTCAAAGAAGTATAAAACTAACTTAAAAAGATACATTCAAACAAAAACTTAACTAAGAAAATGTATGCGAATTGGGGCGTCCATGTTAGACCTGATCCTGTCTATTTTAAATTCGGTTTATATATTAATCTTGGTCCTAATCTTCGTTTTTAATTTAACCGGATACATTCTTCAAATATACTAATCTGAGTCTGAAAATTATTTTTAGTGCGTTCATGTAAAGTAATTAAAAAAAAAAAGGAAAAAATTTGGTGAGATGTTGATATATGTGGTTGTGAAATGCTTATCAAAATTAAATTTTGATAATATTACACGACACTAAAGTCAAATTGCATATTTATTATTATTTTCATTTTTAGGTTTTTAGTTTTTATAATAGTGTTGGACGCATTTGAAATTTTGAATGGAAAAAGACCGCCATTTTCTCTTTTTTTTTTTTTTAACTCACAAAATCTTTTCAGCTTCTCCATCGTCGTAACTCGTATCCCTAATTTCAAATCCTCTTCACACTATTCCCCCTGAAAGCTGTAATCGAGAAATCTGGGTTTCTCCTCTCTACAAAAATCAAGTCCAGGTCAGTAAAATCTCTGGGAATTCAAGTATTTAGTTAGAGATCATCCGACTTGTCTCTGATTAGGGATTGTAAATCTACTGTTCTGAAACTGTTTTCTCATGTTTCATTTCCTTTTGTTCATGTATCATTAGATGGATTCTACCTCAGAAACAGGACCAGAGAATGTTGTTTCATCCTTATGGCCACATAATTCAAAGCCATTAGCAGAAATATTAACTGGTACAAAATGATCTATTCTGTTCGTACCTTGTCTTTAATTGGTTAATATGTTCAGTACACAATTTACATGTATATATTTGCATCCACAGAGATAAATCAGAATGTCCAAAGAATGCTAAAACTGATCGAAGATGGTGAACCTGAGTCAACAGAGAAATTTCTTTGCTTATATCAATCTCTTGGCGAGACTTACAACGATTTGAACCAAGAGCTTCTCAACGGTCTTCTCAAGTTTGATTTTGCTTCAGATCACAACAATGCAACTAAATCCTCTTCCTTTGTATTTCCAATGGCGCATTTGAGCTCCTCTAAGTCTGTTATTTCTCCTTCTCTGGAGTCAGGAACCTCTTACTCATCTCCTAAGCACCAACTGGTCTCACAAGGGACTATAACGAGTAGCGAGATGTTGCAGAGCTTAAGACTAAATGGTGAGGCTGAAAAGAACCCTTCTGCATTTCAAATTGCTGATATCTTTTGTGCTGAGCTTGAAACTGCAAGGAGAGAATTAGAAGCAAGAAACATAGAGATTGAAACTGAGAAAAGGCGCGTGCTTGAGTTAGAAACTAAGCTATCAGATTCAAGTTGCAAGATTGAGAATTTAGAAAGCAAGCTCGAGGTGATCAAAGAGTGTTTAGGTGTATCAGAAGTTGAGGTTTCAAAGCTGTTGGAAATGTTGAGTGAATGTGAGACCGAGAAAGCAAAACTGCAGACTGATAATGCTGACTTGGTAGATAGCTTAAGAGCAGAGTTGAGATCAAGAGACATCCAAATCGAGCAAATGGAGGAGTGTTTGAACCAGGTGTGTTTTAAAGACACTGAGATTATGTCTGAATCAGGAACCGACAAGAGTGTTGTGGAAGAACTTAGAGCTAGAGGTGAAGAGCTGGAGAAACAAGTGGAGTTGCGGAGAAATGAGATAACAGAAAGAGAGGAAGAGAAAAGAGAGGCTATAAGTCAGCTCTGTATCTCTCTGGATCATTACAAGAGTAGATATTTAGAGCTTGTAAGATCTCTTTCAGACAAAAATAAGGTATGTGCCTTGTAGGAAAATCCCAAACTTCTAGAAGAGTTTATGTGCTTGAATTATGAAAACTATTATTATCTGACTTAATGTTATAATCAAAGTTAGTGCAGAGTTAGTTGCATCATCTTCTTCTATATGTTTTCTCATCGAAAGATTTATACACTAATGCTGATATAAAAGACTAAGATGATATATATTAAATATCATTTCAGTGAATGTATATAACTGAATTTATAATTATTTTATCATTGAAACATAATACTTTTATTGTTGCAAACAAATGCTATAAGAATTAACAGAAAGACCGTATATAAATCTTAATCTTTAATTTTGCGACTTAACTTTCCTTTGCCACCAAGAAAAGCCATTTTTCGTGACTGCTGACTAATAATATTAACCGCCGATGTGTTGTCACTAAGAACAATAGAGAGAGCATCTTTGAAATTTTCCATGCCATCGCTAATAACGGGCCAAAACAATGCTCCTGCGGCTGGACCACCTTTTTGCGCAGACGCGTAAATGGTGTCAAACGTTGTGGTGAAGACAGCATCTCTCTGAGCCTGAGTGTAGCCTGGTGTGTTCGATGGTTTCCCAAATTCTCCAAGGATTAAAGGTTTTTTAAGAATGTTCTGCGCATCTTCGATGTGGCATTCGAGCCAATTTCTTAATAGTCCAATCTAGCTTTCTCATCTAAGTTTGGAAACCTGTAAAACCAAAAAAGTTAGAATCCGAAGCCTTAAGATGAGAATCTCAAGTGATGGACTATAAGAGCAAAATGCATGATTTTTATAAGTTGTCATTATACGGGGCATTATATATAACTTTACCATAAGTCAGGGTAAGCATGAATCGATGCGAAATCAATGGCATCGAAATTATGATTAACGATGAAATCAGTTCCAAGAACGTTGGCTGCAACCGGATTTAAAGAAGTCTTTCTTTGAGGAGATGAGTCACCATAGAAGCCTTCAAGACCAGTAGAGGGTAGATGGTTTGAGTGAACTTATTTGACATAAGGAGCCATTTCATAAATCCAATCCATAAGGGTTTTTCCACTTGGATCTGCTCTGTGTTGTGGCTCGTTCATAAGCTCCCAACCCATAATTAACTAAAAATAACATATATTTAGGTTGAAAAGCTTCACTCCTGATGAGAAAACCAAAAAAAAAAAAGACAATAAAAATTTAACAAGAGAAAAAAACGTAACCAACACTTTCATTTATCAAAGCCTTCTTGTTTTTTTTGAGATCATGTGGTATAGTGAAGATAAAAACATAATATGTCAGTAGTAAGAAAATTGATAGTGAAAAGAACGAGTGTAACATGTAGATAAATCTCCCTATGTTTTATAAAATTTGGAAACAATAAATTATCTTTTAAGTAAATCTCTCTATATGAAAATCTCTATTATATAGTACTAAATCTACTTAATTACCTGAAAAGTGAGTTCATCGTAGGAACCAGGTGCGAGCGATGGTCATACCATGAATGGTCGCATTTTGAAATGCATAAGTGATCTTAAACCTTGTGGTCGGATCGGTGGCTTCGTACGCGAGCCAGTAGGCATTGAAACCATTGGCGTAAAATGGTTTCCCATTGAGAATGAATTGGACATCTTTCCTACTCACGAACCCATCACATGACGCAGCTTCTACTACTACTAGATCACTATAGTTTTGTGCGATCACAATAGCTAAAACCGCGATAAACACACAAATACTTCATATTCTTTTTCTACTTTCTTTTTGTTTTGGTGCTCTCATTGTATTCAGTGAGTATATAGGGATTATATATAGAGAGTACAAGTGATATCTTACAATTACAATGCATGAACATTCACTAATTGTTGGATTTACATAACTATACACGTGACGTGACATCCATAATACATATATATTGCAAGAACAAATTAGAATCTAATTATTAAAAAAAAAATATATATATATAATTATTATTTTAAAGAATATATATCACTTTATCATTAAGTTAATGGTAGTAGAGGTTATTTTAACTGTAATATTTATTTGAAAAATGTTAGTTGACTAAATTTCATTGTGGTCAACATAGTGATTTTCTTCCTAACCAATATCGTCTAATTTATTTTGGTCTACACTTTTAATATTCTTGTGATAACTTTGTTTGATTTTTCCCCCTTGATATCAGTCAGCTAATTAACTAGGTGAATTTTTTTTTTTCATACTTTACAATGTATAAAATTCTCATATTTTTACTTTTAACATTATTTTTATAAAAAACGCGTATACATGTCATCTATCAAAAACTGTTTTTCTTTTGGTCAAACTCATCAAATTTTGTTTGCTTTCAGAATTTCTTCTAATCATACCTAAAATAAATAAAAATATTTTCTAGAAGGAAATTTGGGAAATTAACATTTAAGATATTATTTTATAAAGAGGTCATAAGTCGTAACATTGTTTCAAACATTAATATTATTTATCGTTTATTTTATTTTTAGATGCACTTTTCAAATAATAATATTGTATGGCTCCCTAAAGACTTTAAAAATGAATAAAAATGGGGGACTGGTCGATGGTCTTTCAGAGAGTGTAGCAAATATTGAGCAGAGAGTGTAGCAACTTTGCTACTTGTTTTTTTTTTTCTTAGATATTACATTTAAGTATATTATAATTTATTACTATTGTAAACAAAACTCTAAACACAAACGTAAACGCAAACATCAATGTTAAACATAAATGCGCACAAAGACAACTGATAACAGAACACAAATGCAAACGCTAAATACCAAATGTTAAGAAAAATTCAAAAGCACAATGTTACCAAACACTTTATCGAAAGAAAAAAAAAGACTGTTACCTTAAACGCAATCACAAACGTGAAATGTGAAATAGAAATGCAAAAGCAACACTTACCTCTAATGCATACGCAATTAAAAGAGATAGTGGAATGCCAATGAACTTAATCACTTGCATAAGAGCACTTCTTCACCAAATTACGTTTAAGTTTAGCTTTAAATAATAGTGTAGAATGTAAAAGTTGAAATAATTCATGTTTTTTTCATTTTTTTTTCAATCAAAACACCACAAAAGCAAAACTAAAAACGCAAATCGGCTTCCGAAAACTAGTTTATAGGTGGTTTATACAATTATATACGTTAACAACAAAAATGAAAAATGAGTTTTCATAACCGTTTATGAAAATTTCTAAACGTGAAGCTATCCCCTCGAAATGACTTTGCGGGCCACCAAGAGAACATTACATAATCATTGGAAAGTTAGGCCCAATAAGGCCCGTAGATTGCCACTGCCACGTGTCAAACTAGAGAATTAAGCAGTCCTAGATTAAGGGAGTAGTAGTTGTAGAGAATTTACACGAGAAAGACCGTTGATCCTTCCCATTATATTTTTAAGTTTTTTAACATATTGATTTGTTGGCCATTACTTTTTACCAAAAGAATTGAAAAAAATAGAAGAAAAAAAATCCACAAATTTATGAAGTCACTTAGATCGTTCGTAATTGCTGCAAGCCGAATTTTAAGAACATAATTAAAGTATCCTGAAAGGTGTACAGCTAGACCAGTTTAGCTGCCGACACCACATCTTCTAATTATAAAATTGGTAAAAGTTAACCCAAACCATAAAAAAAAAACGGTAAAGACTTGCTTTGGTTTAAAGATCCAATCACATTAAATTCACCAGCACAAGAACATGTGTACATAACATAATCACATTAGTTTTCAGTTTGCACACACAAAAGAAAACAATTAGTAACCAACCAACAAAAACCAAGCCCACCTAAGACACCATAAAGTTGTGTCCCTATATAACGGAAACTGCCACGTCATCATCCCGCCGGGAAGCAACAGCCATCGGCGACGGTTGCTCAAGGAGTAGCGATTGTCTACAAGTAGGACAAGAGGAGCGCGAGAGCAACCAAGTATCGATGCACCTCACATGGAGGCCATGGTTACATTTAGGCAAAACCCTAACTTTCTCTCCATCCACGAAATCTCCGAGACAGATCAAACACTCCGTAATTTTCATGTCAATGATCCCTGATCCGTAAAGTCCCACGGGGATTTGTTTCAACGCCCGTTTCTTGATTCCCGTGGCAGCCGCTAAAGGTCCCGAACTCGCGTTTGTGTTTGCGTTTGAAGCGTTTGCGTCTTGATCCGATGTGAATCTCCGTGTGATGCGTAGCACACATCGCAAGGCTGAGTTAAGGCTGAGAGCACAGATTAAAGCGCAGAGTAAAGCAGCTAAAATGATGACCATGTTAGTGTCGAAGTAAGTATCGTTTAAACCTCCTCTGGATTTAGGGCTTGCTTCGGTGGGTGCGCTTGCTTCCGAATCAAGTAACAAACGACCCATCTTTGAGGTGTGTTTGAGAAACAGAAAGAGAGAAGAAAGCTTGATTACTTCACCTTCAAGAATCGTCTTGTTGCTCAAATCAGATGACAAAAGAGACGGAGAAGAGGGAATCAATAATATCCCTCATGCTCTTAAGAACCCCTACAAGGAGTTTTTCTCTTCGCTATTTCTCTTGGAGCTTTGATTCGATCTGAAATCAAGTTTTTATGATTTTGTTTCTTTCTCGTGACTTGTAAGTGAAGATGAGGGAAGACAAAAATATTTACGTCAAGCTGTGATAAAA
The DNA here is from genome assembly GCA_028015245.1 of Cardamine occulta. Lineage (NCBI taxonomy): Eukaryota > Viridiplantae > Streptophyta > Magnoliopsida > Brassicales > Brassicaceae > Cardamine > Cardamine occulta. Next base: position 16,398,794 of record CM051371.1, on the reverse strand, counting down.
GAGTCATAAATGGAATTATGGGCGACTCTCTTTAGATTGTTATAGAGAGATATGATGTGGTAGGTCCAAGAAATTCTTTGGTAAACAAATTTATATGTAGCAAGTGAATCGTCACAATTAATTTTGTTTTTATTCGCTATACTAACCAAAGTCAATTTTCTTGTCCTATATATTGGTATCAATGATTTTTTTTTTCTTGTTCGTAGAAGCAAAACACAAGATGTTCATATTGTCATTGTTCTTAGTACAACTTGTTTTATTTCCCCTGGAAAACATGCATTGTTTGGCTTGTTAGATTCCTAGATTAGTAGGAACTCTGGTTTGCAATTTCTGCTAAACACACAAATTAGAACATGTATATTGAGCCACTATATAATTTACAACGAATTTGCATATCCGGAATTTGAATTTTATTTTGTTAAAGTCCTTGTTGTAATCGGTGTTTGTTATTAATTTGGATAAGCATAAAGGATATATAGCAAAGAAGAATAAGACAAATAAGAAAACGATTAAATAGTTTAGTATGTTATCAGAATTGACAACTAACAAACTCATTATTAGTGGTTTTAAGAACTTTGGAATCAAGCTAAAAGGAATTAATTATCAATTAAGAAGAAACTACAAAGAGATTTGGTGTAGAAAAGCAATACTGGATTATATAAACTGTATGGTTGTGGTATCATATTCCCTCCCAACTAATCATGACGAATATAATTAACATACTGTAATCAATATGGGTTTCAATGCAATTGTTAGGCATATAATGTTATTACTCTTGAGAGAAATTATCAAATGAAAGTTATATAATGTTGGTTACCATATATGTGGAGTTGGTCAAGGTGACATTCCAATGTTTGGTCATTACAAATTTTACATGATGGTGTGTAAAAGTCGAAGATTATATAGATTCCGAAAATGAAACCTTAGTTGTGTGTATGTAGTTGGCTTACAAATTGAATGGTCCATAAAAAAAGTTCATGTGGCAGTTACGGGTCCACAAGTATAAGGAGTCCAATTCAAACACACTAATTAATGTAGAAATACAAACGACATAAATAGAAATACAAGTTCACGCAAAAGACACAACACTTGTCTCTCTTAGCCTTAATAGTTCCATTAGTTGATAACAACACTACAACGTGTGTGATCCATCAACCCATACACGAATCTATTGTGTGTATTTACTATTTCTGTGGATCATATGCTTGGTCAGAAAGTTAATACGGGTCTCACTCTCATATATATTTTACATTCAGAAAATTGAAGGTACTCCTGTTTAGTCAATTCATATCTATAAGTTGTGACCAGTATATATTAGACATACAAAATTACAAATGATACAGAAGTTGAAGAAAATAAAACGAAATAATGATATAAATTTTCAATAAAAGAAGTAAATAGAATATAGTGTGTAATGTATAAAAATTTAAATATAGCATACTACTATGAAGTGGATATTTTACTGACGTTTATTATTATTTTATTTTTTTGTTGAAATGGTTGTGAAGCATGTCCACCTTTGGATATCAGTAATATTCTTTTTACTAATATAATATATAGTAGGTGGACATGGGGACGGAGGACTATTTTACTCTAGGAATTCTATTTTGAATATATATATCATATTACAGTTGATACTTGATAGTAGTTGGAAGAAAATATAAGAATTTTAAACTGGAATCATAGGAATATGTAATAGAGTTTCTAACTCATCCTTATGGAATTGAGTCAATTGACCATACATAACAAAAATGACTTGGAAATTCATAAAGTAGTGATAAGTTGTAGACTTGGAGTATTTTAGTAGTCCAATTAAATTGAGTAAATGAGATTCTTCTATTGATTATTTCGTACAAGCAAAAGCTTACGTGACATGGACACGTTACCTAACATTACTGGACATATGGGCTTTTAACCTTGGGCTGATCAATCCCCAAAGGCCAAATCTAAAAAGTCTTTGTTATGAGCGACGACGTCGTTTCGCAAACATAAGCCATCCATTCTCACAACCTCAGGCTTCTCTACAGAGTAAACTACAGATGAAGCCACACAGTGAATCTACTTGAACAAAGAAACCATCTTATATTCATTCTGGATATGGCGTTTAGTAATACTACACATGGTCAATAACAAGAAAACCAAACTAGTGAAAAGCTAAACGAAAATAAGTAAAAGCACTTTCAGAATCACCAAAGAGTTAAGCTCATGAATCTTTATTCTTGTTTAAGTTCCATGAGAATCTGCTTATAACATTTTCGTCCACTATTTTGTAGTGATGAGAAAACCGCCTGTGAATCGACCCGCAACACTTGTCTACTTTGCTTTGATATTTGCTGTACAAAGCCGGTACTGTTACAGATAGGATGGTCCCTGTTCACACCATAATAGCATAAACATATAAGAGTTTAAACACTAACGCTAGTTCTTTCATTTGCATTTAGGGATCAAGTTACTAACCGATATAAACAAGAGTGCAGAAAGATATATAGCTACCAATGGCAGAGAGAAGCCAGAGACAAATCACCACCTGCTAAAGGAAAATTATCAGACCAATAGTTCAGATGCTTAAGGGGTTCCCATGTCATTTCAATCAATAACGTTGTCAGTTACATGAGAGGGTTAGCTTCATAACCTTGAAGAAGAGTCTAAAATCATTGCCAACTGTAACATCATGAGCCATTACAAGTAAGTGATTAAGTTTTATACGGAAAGAAGCTGCAGCACTATTAACCATTTCCTCTGATAGAACAAGCTCTGGTAATGAATTCGGCTGTCTGCTTGTAAGGAGAAAACAAATAAGAGATCAGTCACATTAAGAGCAAAGAATTACGAAAAAAAAACACAAGTGTGGTGAAAAAGTAGTGCACACCTATTCCTAAAAGCAGAAACTCGAGCATGGATGAATGATATGATGATCAAGATCAGTAAGACATCTGAAGAAACAGATAAGAAAGGCAACCCGGAAAGCTCGAATATAAGCCAAGCTACAGTTGATACAATGATAACCCCCAAAGAAAGATGTCGTCTCCTCCATAAGAGCAAGTCAGCAGCTGCATATAAGAACAAAGCCATAGAAATAGTTGAGAGTCACTTTCAGAGGTTCTAAGAACTCCACAAACAATGGATTTTTTTGCTTGACCTATGAACTCACGCATTTCTTGCCTAGAGGAAGTGCTATCCAAATTTGAATCCATCTAGTTCTCATTCAAGATCAAACCTTAACCTAACTCTCACCAGCCAAATTTCTCATCTTGCACGCATGAAAACTACACAGCCCGCTAAAATCAGAAACCCTAACTATTCTAAGTTCCATCTCCAATACGCATTTTTGTGTTCTGTAAATCCGGAAACTTGTCATCGGAAATGCAATTCTCCAGCAAAATCAGAAACCCTAACTTCCCAAAGTAACAAATCCAAGGGGTCGATAAATCCGAAAAATTCTCACCGGAAACTACCCAAATGATGAAAAAAAAAATCTGAAAAAAAAAGAACTCGCCTTTGCCACCACCCATGAACTGATGAACCGTAGTTTGGCGACCCAACAATCGATAATCCGATGAAGATCCTCCTTCATTTCTTCCGTCGCAATCACCATCAACATCACTTGAACTGTCCATCGGAGATCCCAAACTTCCCGAATTAAGCAAATTTTCCGACCTTCCCGAAGCCAATTTCGATTCTCGCTAACTCCGGCTTCAAAGATTGCACCTTAAATCTGCGATCTTAGATTTTCTGGGTACAACAATGGTGGCTTCTGGAAACTAGATTGATCGGAGAATATCAAATCAATGTGGAACCAAATATAATTGGCTTTTACATGCATCCAAATTCAACCATTTGTAAATTCTCCAATTCTAGTCAACTTTCTTCCTTTCTTTATATTTTCCCTTTCGACTCACTTTTGTCATTCATCTAATAATAGTCAGAAAAAATCATTTAAAATTTGCAAAGAAAATTATAATATCATGGGCTCGGGCTCAGTAGTCCAATATTACGGCCCATTTATATACAGCGACACATAACCACGATTACATGTCTACGTGTAAAGCTGTCACGTTCTTCATATATGACAGGCAGTGATTTTATCACTCACCTCCAATTAATCCCATTTTCATTTTGGGTGACCACTAACCACAACATTGACAAGGAGAAAGATTCTCACTTGTGTATCTATCAACAATGGCGATTCGTTCTGTAGCGAGTAAGAAAACCCTAGCCGGCTTGAAGGAGACATCTTCGAGGTTATTTGGATTTCGAGGACTTCAGACTTTTACGCTTCCTGATCTTCCTTACGATTATGGCGCATTGGAGCCGGCGATTAGTGGAGAGATCATGCAGATTCATCACCAGAAGCATCACCAGGCTTACATCACTAATTACAATAATGCTCTTGAGCAGCTGGATCAGGCTGTCAACAAAGGAGATGCTTCCACTGTTGTTAAGTTGCAGAGTGCCATCAAGTTCAACGGCGGAGGTTTTTTTTTATTTCCATCGACTTTCTATTTTTCGATCTCGATTTTATTGAGTTTGATCGATCTCGATTTTACTGTTCGATGAAATTTAGGTTCATTTGCTAGCTACGCCCGTGTGATCAATCGAATTTAGCGAGAGAGGTTTAGCAATTGAAGTATTTGATTTAGTATAGAAACATATACCTCTCTCAGATTCAATATGAAATTCAAAGTTTTAATCAGTGACGCAAGCTGGGTTTGAGGTTACTTAGGTTAGTGCCTTGCTGGTGATGAGCTCAAAACCACTTTTGATTCATTGATGGAATTCAGGAACAAATCGAATTAAAGTTTTGTTTTTTTTTAATCTTTCTTCTTATTGTGATGACAGTAAAATACGGGAAATGGATTGAGGTTTATTTGCTAGAGAATGAAACTCATTTGGGTCTGTTTCTATATTGTACAGGTCATGTGAACCACTCAATTTTCTGGAAGAATCTTGCTCCTATCAATGTGAGTTTGTGTTTTGAGTTTCTATCTAATTCGTCTATTTGATTGTTTTGTGGTTAATGGTGTGTTTTAACATATAACAGGAAGGTGGTGGAGAGCCACCAAAAGGATCTCTTGGCAGCGCCATTGACACTCACTTTGGCTCCCTCGAAGGTTTGGTGAAAAAGATGAGTGCTGAAGGTGCTGCTGTGCAAGGCTCGGGATGGGTGGTCAGTAGTCTAGTTTCACTTTTAATAATCTTCAAATCTTATTGTTGACTTTGGTGCTTCACATATACCATGGTCATTGATTAGCTTTGTTTCCATCGATTGATTCAGTGGCTCGGTTTAGACAAAGAACTGAATAAGCTTGTGGTTGACACAACTGCCAATCAGGTAACTTATCCATGATCAGGAATACGATATCGGTTTGTCCATAAATATAAGTGAGTGTTGATGGATTTAAAGAAAAAAGAGTTTGTTTGGGTGCAGGATCCATTAGTGACAAAAGGAGGAAGCTTGGTTCCTCTGGTGGGTATAGATGTTTGGGAGCACGCTTACTACTTACAGGTAAACAACACTTATGATCCCTCAAGGTTCATGAGTTATAGATAAGGCTTTAATCACTCTTTTCTATCTTGCAGTACAAAAATGTGAGGCCGGAGTATCTGAAGAATGTATGGAAAGTGATCAACTGGAAATATGCGAGTGAAGTTTATGAGAAAGAATGCAAGTGAATCGTTACAGGATAACATAAACAGAGGAACTGGTTCTAGCTCGGATTTGTTTTAAGGTTGTTTGAAACAAACTTATAATGTCTTTTTACACTTTGAGTTAGCTCAACTGAGCTGTGTGGTTGCGATGGTAACGTTGTATGACAATAAAACTTCCAAGAATAAAGTTTTGCTGTTGTTCTCAAGCGTTTTGTTCGTTTTCATGAAAACCCCAATATGTTGAGGTCTTTTAATAAATAGGTAATACTATTATTGTGGGAAAATGGATCAAAAGTCAAGGGAAACGCGTTAAGTCAATTTATATAATTTGCTATAGCATTCTTAACGCCTTCGGCTCATATACAATTTTAATATTTTTGCTCTTTCGTGGAACCACACCATACAGTTTCCGCGAAACACACATTCAAATGGTGATATCCTGACCATTTTGGATAACTAATAAAATTAAATAAATAACCTTAGGAAATAGAGAGCAACTAATTAACATTTATCAGAAAAAATTATTGATAAATCATTACAGGATGAGAAACTACCATTCTAGCTTGATCATTTCAATCAAAAAATACCAAATAAAATCTAGTGGATTCTAAACTGCTAATGTAATTTCTGTAACATATGTAACATTTACAAAAGTTTCTATTGGAAAATCAAATCAAAGAATCTCTATAGGAAAACAAAACAAAAAGAAGAATTAGGACAGAAAAAGTCAACAAGATGAGACAAAGAAGAGTTCTTCTATTAAGTCTTGATGTCGTTAGTTTTCTTGCTGGGCCCAGACGCTGGACGGTTTCCTCTCGGAAGAGCATTCAACACCAAGGACCCGAATTTTCCGGTGACAACTTCAGGAACAAAAGAAGAATATTCTGTCTTCGTCTCCTGATCGCCTCCGCAACTCACCACTGCCTTAGAGCCAGGAGGGATTTCTCCAGAGAAGATGACGCCGTCGATGACCGGAAGAAACTCTCCGGGTAAGATCCTAGCCGTCGATAGAGAAACAGAGATGAAAAGGACAATCAAAAGTAAAGATCTGCTTTTCGCCATTTTTATAAATCTTTTTGTGGACTGGATCTGTTTTCTTGGGTAAATTAGTATTGCTTGGTTTGTAAAATGAAAGTGGGTGAAGATCAAAGAGAGTGTATACAGGTATATATATACGGAGTTTATGATGGGAGAAAGGTCAACGGGAGTTGGAAAACTTACGCGGCAAGTTTCGGACTCGAAAAGAGTTGAAAAATTAGTTCTTTCGAGTTTATGGTCCAAAATATATAATATGGTCAATTTTCAAAAATAGCAGTAAATGATGTTTTTGTTCAATTCAAATAGCACAAATTTTCATTTAAGATAAAAATAATATTTTTATTAAAGATTAATTTTTTTATATAGTACAAAATCTCCTAACCTCATATTTTTAAAGTTTAGAATTTAGGGTTTAGGGTTTAAAAATCATAAACTCTAAACCATATATTCTACCTCAAATAAATTATACCATAAATTTTAAAATACTTAACCCAAATGAAAAATTAAATTTTTGTCTTTTATAAAAATGCTATTTTTATCCTAAATAAAAATATGTGCTACTTATAGAACAAAAACTTCATTTGGTATAATTTTATGGAATTTTTTATATAATATTATTATCTTGTTTTATGACGATTTAATTTCATTTTTCATTATAAAATTCTTAACGTAGGGTTAGCTGAAAAAAAAAATATCTAGGTAGACATTTTTGTTAGTTTATTTTCTGTTTTACAATGTTATTTTGACGTTTATCCAATAAAACCAAATTTTTTGCGACTATATAGAATTTTATTTTCTTATAAAAAGTAAGTTAACGTATTGCTTGCTCAAAATATTATTCCAATTTTAGCAAATATTTGGATGAAATGCAAGCTTTATTGTCACCAAATATGTGCTAGCATACACATGAGGCCACTAATGTTTTTTGTTTTTGTTCAAATAAAAAAAGAGTTAGAAAAACAAAGACTGGAATGTCTATTGAGAAGTAGAAAATAAACGTTTTAGAGCTGAGTCTGGCAAATATGATATCAAATCTTTGTGCTGAAATTGATAGATTTAAAAAAAAAAATTGATAGATTTCGCATGATCCTATATTAGTTATTTTAATTTTGAATAACAACATTCACGAGTTTCATCTTCGAATATAAATATATAATATTAAGAACAAGAATATAAAAGTGGAATACATCTAGTTTATCGAAAAAAAAAATGGCAACTGTGGAAAAATTTCTATATGCTTAAAACATTTTGTAACAACTGTGCAAACAGTTCTTATATGGTTAACATTTTCTTGAAGACTATTTGGTCCAGTTTAAAACATGCACATATCTAATCAGAAATTTTAAAAGAATAAGATAAGATTCACATTTTTAACTCATTAATTAATATATTTTTCCAACTGCTACCAATAAAAGGGAGAAATCAAAGCCGGAGCACCGTCACTTTTGACCGTGTCCTTCTTGATCCCCAAGTCTCTCCCATACGCTCACACTCACCGTCACACCCAAATTACACATACACATGCATTTACACTCTATTAACGTGTATGTGAACATACATCACTTTTGTCTACTTTATTAGATGAGCCAATTTTTCAACATTAGTTGTAGATAACACTATTGTCATTTATTGAATATTACGGTGCAACTTTATAGACTTTATTGTTGCTCCAAAGAGTTGAAAATATTATCTTTGAGTGTAGAAAGCAAACATATTTTCTTGTTGTCATGTTAAAGGTGTAGAAAAAGCAGTGTCTATAGTAATGATAGATTCTCTAACTAATTTATTTTCTAGTCGTTTGGCCAACAACACATAGACCATAGTTCCATAGGCCAAGAATATTGAAACCACTATAAGCTACTTGTTCCAGTCATTTACATGAGCTGATTCTCTCTTATGAAAAATCTCTCAAGATCCGATCACCATTTCTAAGGAAGACCAAAGTCAAGAACTGTGAAGAACCAGGCCAAATACATCACTGTTGAGTTGTGCCATTACTTTGTCGAATGTCAAGACTGCAAGCTACTTCATCTAAGTGTATGTATATAGACTTCATCTTTGTAAATCTTCGAGAAGAAGAACTACAGGGTTCATGATGATAACAAGGCGGCTTAACTCTCACAAGAGGTTTTGTAAAAATCTAGTAGCTTTAGAATATACAAAAGTCCAGATTCTTTATTCGATACAATACATATGCTACTCTACTGATTTCAGGTTCCACGGATGGCTCGAACACGTTCTTGAATCAATTTCCTTTCCCAATCTGCAATGTCCTCAAATGCGTTCTCAGGGAGACTCTCAAAGGGTTCTTTCCAAGGATCGTTCTTGGCTAGATCATATGTTGCGCCGCGGATGGCTCCTTTGTTAGGTCCACATTGACGCTTTGATACCAATTTGTCATAAGCCGTGTTCAGCTGTTTGAAACACAGAATCAGCTCGGTAGAAGTTTGAAACTTTCATGGAGTGAATGAAGTTAAGTGAAACACTGAAACTTTTTAACTTACGTTCATGTCACAGAACCAATACATGTAAGCAATGGAAACCGCTGGAGCTCTTCCCAATCCGGCTGTACAATGCACGTAGACTCTTCCTTTACCTTCTGAAACCGCCCATTCCAAAGAAGAAACAGCTTTGGGAAGTTGGCTTCTTAATGAATCTGGATCAAAGTCTTTTGCCTAATACAATTGTAAACAAGAAAACATGATTAATAATAAAATTCTTGGATTCACATGATTGCACAGGTTGAGATGAAGACAAGAAATGTTCCTTACAGGCCTTCTCATGTGACGAATTCCAAGCTCTTTACATCTTTTAACAATGGACTCTAGATCGATTCCCCAATACTCAATGTCTTTGTCCTGCTGCAAGTTAAGTATGTAAGCAACATTCTCTTCTTTCTTTAAGTGATCGATATCCTCAGGTTTCTGTGGCTGTGATCCAACGATCAGTTCATCTCTTATCAATGTATAGTTCATGCCTGCAAAAACAGGAAAAAGACCAACAATGTTAGAAAACATCATCACATAGAACCTTGGGATCCACATGAATATTGATCAATTGAGTTTAGATTTGTCATCACCACATTCTTGACAGTGGATGAGTGGAATCACCCATCTAGCTTTACTTGCTTCACAGCTCTATCAGAACTTAACTGCGATGATAAATTTTTACTATTTCAATCCAATAAAGGTTCACTTTATGTTTAAACTTTAGAAATTAGGATCGAGTAAATAAAACACTAAATCCTTTTAACACAGCTATCAATTTCATAATTTTGCCTCTGTAACCTCCAAAATTCTAAGGAACTCAAAACAACTACACTCAGCTTCCTTGACAAAACTCTCTCAGTTCCAATCTAATTAGAAAACTTTTAGATACACAGAGTCAAATGAACACTTTATAGTCTTGAGAAACAAGAAATCATTAAATCGTGCGCAATTATTGAAAAAAATCGATGGAAAAAAATGTAATACCGAGATCATGATGATATTCATATGGGCTCCTCATCAATCTCTTCATAGCTGTATTGTAATCTTCCATCTTGTTCTTGGATTTGAGAGAAACACCATCTGTTCCTGGGTTCTCTCCAACTCCACTCCCTGAGATTATGTAGGAAACTGAGACCGTTTTGCCCAGATTTCTGGGAAATCTTGGATCAAACGATGATTTATTATTAATCGAATTGAACCAATTAGATTTCTCAATCTCTCGAGAGTAACAACTAGTCACGGAGAAGATACAGCTCTTGCTTCCGATGACACTCATTGTCTCTCTCCCAAATCTCTAATCTCTCTATCTCTTGTTCTTGTCTCTGTTTCCTTCACCTGACAACAACATTGGAAAAAATGGAATCTACAGAATCATTACGTTTTACAATAATGATCACACAACCTTTTCGCACGAACGAAAACGACATTGGGCTACTATTGGTTTTTTTTTTTTTGGTTTATCGGGCTTTTGTTAGCCCATTAGATAAAACCCTAATTTTACTTGCCTGTACTGTATTTAACAATAAAAATCAAACCTCAAAGTCTTTCTTCTTCGCCGGAGCTGCCAAATCGTCTGCTTACCTTCCCAAGCCGGCGAAAATGGTGAGTTGATCTTTTATCTCGTATACTCGAATTGAATCTCTTCGTTTTGAAACTCTGTTTTTAATATTCTAGATCATAAGATAGAGAGAGTCTTTGTATTTGTTTGTAGATAGTGATTAAGTTAAACCTTAAATGGTAGATTTGATAGACATTGATCCATCAGCTCTATTGTTTGAGCTTGTGTCGTGTTTAGATTGTATCCTTATGTAAACTTATCTGTCTTTGTCTCTTTTAGACCAAGAGAACGAAGAAGGCTGGAATTGTCGGCAAATATGGTGAGTATACACATAAACTCTATTAAAAAAATCCTCATGATTCATAGGGTTGAAATCGTAAACCTTGTTTACTTTAAGAATTAGTTTCAGATAATGAACAGAGAAGTGAAATGTCTCTGATATAATATAATGATTGAATCCTCAATACTCATTTGTGTGTTTGGAAAAGGTACACGATATGGTGCAAGTCTTAGGAAGCAGATCAAGAAAATGGAAGTAAGTCAACACAGCAAGTACTTCTGCGAGTTCTGCGGAAAGTACGCCGTAAAGAGGAAAGCTGTTGGCATTTGGGGTTGCAAAGATTGCGGCAAAGTCAAAGCAGGCGGTGCTTACACTATGAACACTGCCAGTGCTGTCACTGTTAGGAGTACCATTAGGCGTTTGAGAGACCAAACCGAGAGCTAGACCATCGAATCATCATATACACTTCATTTTTGACAAGTCATCAAATTTTGAGTTCTTAGAGCACCTCCAATGGTGAAAATGAGGGGTTCTTAGCATTAAAAAATTATAAACTGTATTGGTAAACGCGCGTTAAGAATCCCTCCCTTAAAAACCGGTTCTTATTTAAGAGCTTTTAGAGGGGTTCTTAGGAGGGGTTCTTAAATTTATTATTAAAAAATGCTAACAATAGATAAGAATTTATTGTTGGAGATGCTCTTAGAGCACCTCCAATGGTTAAGAAACTCTTAGGGGTTTTTAACAATATTTATAATCAAAATATTGCAAAAGCAAAAGTTAAGAAACTCTTAGGGGTTCTTAGGAAAAATTTGCTCCAATGGTTAGAATCTTTAATGAGGTTCTTAAAATTTAAATTGTAGATTTGATCAAATAAAAAGTCATGCATTCACCTAATTGCATTTCTTAACTGTTTCAGTTTATAAAGTTGATAAAAAACTTGATTAAACTTGATAAACTTGTAAAAAAGTATTTGATTAAACTTTATAAACCAACAGAGTTTTACATTAACCAACGGAGTTTTACATTTGAGAAACCATAAGCAGATTAAAAACATAAACAACACAACAAATCAACACACCAAATTTGTAAAAACCAATACCAAGTCTTCACACTTCTCATCACTTCTCATCTTTGTGCTCATCATCTTGCAGAAACAGAAACATATAAGAAACTGATTGTAAAACAGAAACATATCAAAAACGATTTCATTAACCACAAACTTAATTATACAAACAAGAACTGAAGCATACAAACGGAAGCAAACATTAATTAAAAGCTACATTAAGACATTACACAAAGACAAAGTATTATGACAGTGAATTGAATTCAAGAGTTTGACGACATGTCAGTTATTAGTTTGTCCTTAAGAGTGACTTCCATTTCAGAAAGTGGCTCTGTTTTAGCAATGAGACTGTCCAACAGCTTGTTCTTAGAGAGCCACTCTCTCATTGTTAAATCTTTCTGCTTAATCTCCTACATTCTCTGAAACTCCAATAGAGCCTTGCCTTCTTCTTCCACAGTTGTTGCCTTACTCACAGATTTTTTACCTTTGGCTTTTGATGCTTTAACACCAAGAAGACGAGCTTGATCCTCTTCATGGCTTAGTGGCACAGAGCTTGATGACTGTGCAGAGTGCTCATCAAACTTCCTTCTCTTTGATGGTGGCTGATCTTTTATAGATGAAGATCCACACCATTTCTGATCATGCCTAAGCTCTCTCCAAGCAAGTGTGAACTTCATCTTGTAATCATTGAAGAAGATCTGATAAGCCAGCTTGATGACATTATCCTCATTCTGGCTACTGGATTTCTGTTTTGTTGCAGCCTTATAAGAACTTACAAACTTGCATACTTGATCGTTGATCTTCTGCCACCTCTGCTTGCAGTGTGTTGGCTCTCTTTTCCAAACCAGTTAGCTTAGGGCTTGCACCATAATAAGCTGCAATGTGTGACCAAAACGCATTTCCTTTTTGCTCATTCCCAATAATAGCATCCTTACTAGCGTTGAGCCAAGCACTGATGAGCACCACGTCTTCAATCTGTGACTATTTCCTTCTTTCTCTACGCTCCTTAGGTTTGTCTTGAGATAAGCTTGGATCATCATTACTAAAGAAAAGATCATCATCATAGAGATTGGTTTCAAGAGGATGGTTTGATTGTTGACTAGTTAAGAGGTTCACAAAACCAGAATCATGACTATATGGATCCATAGATTAGGTGTTGAAAGGAGAAAGAAGAGACAAGGAAGAGACAAATGGTCTCAGTTGAAGTGTGTTTAGGTGAGGTTAAGCTGAAGCCTCTAGTTAATATATAACTAGAGGTGAGGTTAGGTGTTAAAGTCTTCAAGAGTTTAATTCAAAGCAAAGTGACAGAACACTTTGCAATGAATGGCAACTACCAAGCATCTATGATAAACACTAACTAGACAATCACCTAATCTTTGTCTTCAAGTTTGATGTAGACAATCAAATCAATTAAAAGTATTTCATTGTGTTCACCTAATCTAAATCAATCAATTATTAACACAACCTAAATCGGAGAATTCAAGCTTAACATATCGAAATCAGAGATTCAATTTAAATCAATTTACAAACTAATCTAAATCAGTTTAAATCTAAATCAGAAACTAATTGAAATTTAATCACAGATTCATGTTTAACATAAACTAAATCAGATATTCAAGTTTCTCCTAATCTAAATCAGTCAAAAGGTGTTAGATCAGAGATACACACCTTTGATACCACAAGCCTCGTGCTTAACCAGCTCCTTCCTTGTCGCCGGGAGAAGAATCTCGACGAAACCGCCGAGCTCAATCGTTGGCGGTGCCGTCGATGTGGGTGAAGCTCCATTGATCAATTTGTCGACTCAAATCTTCTATCAACTGGAAAATTGAACCGATTCTGTAATGATTTGGTGAGTTGGAGCAGAGATTGGAGAGGAGAATCGAGAGGAAGAGAGTCGAGAGAAGAAAGAAAAGTGATTGAGACGGAGAAAATAATGTTTTGTTTTTTTCTTGTTCTTTTTTTTAATGTGTCAGCCAATGAGAAACTGACACACTATGAGTTTTTAAAAAATCTTAAATCTCTTAGCTAAGAACCGATTCTTAGGTTATTAATTATTTTTGATTTAATTTTAATAATTTTATGGTAAGAAACTTGTTAAAAAAACCTCTTAAGAAACTACCATTGGAAATGCTCTTAGGCTTCTGTTTTGTTACTTTCTAGGTGATTAATCAATCCTCTATTCCTTTCCCTTCGTTATTCAGATACACAACAACAAAATTTACAATTTTCTTTATTTTCTTCTACTTTTTTTAGACTGTTCATTTCAAAAAAGTCTATAGAGAAATAAATCAATAATCCATTCACTCGTCCTTTCATCCTAGGGAAGAAATCAATAGTACCAAAAATGTAAAATCAAAATTTTTTTAAAAATAATAGAGAAGAAGAAAAAGTTCTAAACGGTATCAGTCTCACTAACTTTGACAACTCCATTATTATCCTCTTCTTCAACTTTCCTTTTCAAAAACCCTAATTTCACCATACCTTCTTCTCCCCAATCCCATAAATGTAGCACGACGTAGGTCCCTATCCCTCCGATCAATCCATACGCTACGGAGTAAGTCAACGGCATCAGAATCATTGTCACGAATGCCGGAATCGCCTCCCTCATATCTTCCCAATCGATCTCCATCACCGATTTCATCATCATCACTCCTACTAATATCAACGGTGGACCAACCGCCCACGCCGGAATTGAAGCTAGCAGCGGCGTGAAAAACATCGCTAGGAAGAAATAAACCGCCACTGTTAACGCCGTGATCCCTGTCCTCCCTCCTTCACGTATCCCCGTCGACGATTCGATGAATACCGTCACCGGAGATGTTCCTAGCAACGATCCGATCACAATCGCAGACGCGTCGGACATAAACGCGAAATACTGACCGGCGAAATCTCCTTTCTCGTCGACGAATCCGGCGAATCTAGCCATGGAGTAAAGCGTCCCCGTCGTGTCTAGAATATCGACGTATAGAAAAGTCACCAGAGCTTCCCAGAAATGTCCTTTGTTTATCCCGGAGAAGCTTAAAGCTCCGGCGGTTTCTTTGATGACGTGTACATCAACGATCTTTTTGAAATACTCGTGAGCTGCATCACCGGCCGATGTGTTCGGAAACGCCGTTACCTCGGTGTTACGGAACCACGAAACGGCCGTTACAAAAACGATCCCGTAGATCATCGCTCCTTTGACGTTCTTCACCAAACAATAAGCTATGATCACGAATCCGACTATACCTAACCAAAACGTAGGGCTCTCCATTCTTCCGTGAAGGCACATAATATCGCCGGAAACTGATCCGCCGGCGAGTAAACTAACGGTTCCGTTACCCGACGTTATAACGGGAGCTAACGATACTCGTGATGAGGTTGGACATGCAGCGAGAGTGACGAGAGTTGAAGGACTGTAACCGACTAAACCGATTCCTTGATTGTTTTGTAATCCGATGAAGGCGAGGAAAAGTCCGATTCCGGCGGAGGAACTGATTCTGACTGGTTTAGGAACGAGTTTAGCGAGTTTTGCTCTGAAACCTATGGCGGAGATGAAGAGGAATATCAATCCTTCGATGAAAACGGCGGCGAGTGCAGTCTGGTATGAGATTGAACCGGATCCGTGAAATCCAACGACGGTGTAAGCGAAATAAGCGTTAGTTCCCATTCCCGGAGCTAAAGCTAACGGGAGATTCGCCATCAATCCCATAATTACACAGCCGATTAGAGATGCAGCTACGGTGGCGACGATTAGATCTTTTCGAATTCCTTCAACGCATGCGGCGTAACCGGGATTAACCGGATCAAATTTACAAGACACGTCGGGTTGGATTAATCTGAGACCCGGTCCGGTACACTGGGAAGGTGAGATCGTTGAGTTTGAACAGAGTGGAACACAATCGGAAACAGAGCAAGTTCCACCGGAATCAGAGAGGATTGAAGCGTTGACAGCGAGGATATAAGCCATGGTGAGGAAAGTCGCCGTACCAGCACGAAGCTCCGTCGTGAAAGTTGAATTACGTTCGGCGAGTTTAAACCGCTTACCAACCGGGCTTGAATCAACATACGTGTTGATTCGGTTTAGTAGCTTTGGCTTGGGTCTAGTGGTAGAAGGTAGTTGTTGTTCTTGCTCCATTAGAGATCGATCACAGGAGAAAGAAAAAAAAATACAACTTTTTCGGTTTTCCTGGTTTTGTAATTTAGTGAAGAGAACAGGGTGCTTATATATATAGAGAGATGGTTAGGCAGCTATGATATGATTAGAGAAAGTGGAAAAGATTCTGATTAGAGGAAGGGGATCTTTAGGATTGAAGTATCTCACATGTAACCATGTGTCCATGATTCTTCCTCTCTTTAATTCTTTTATTTTTCTTAACCTTTTTTTGGTTACACTATTTAATTTGTTCAGATTTGAAAGCTTATTTTATAATTAAGGCAAGAGTATCTTCGACGTTTTGGTAATTTAGATACGAACTAAACGTGTAACTTTAGTGGTCAGTGACTCACTGGTCTTTGTTTTTGGGTTGAAATATTTATAAAAAATGGTTCGATTGACAATTCATATGTTAATGAACTGATTCTATATAGTTTTTAGGTTTTTTATTATTATGATTATGGTGTGTGAATACGTGGTAACTACGGGCAATTGCGGCCGTAGGTAACGTCACAAATTTGGCTTAAAAAATACAAATGTGAACAACTCTTAGCTAACTCATCTTTATATATTTGACCAATTGACTTTGCATCTCATTATTCTGATTTTTTTTTTCTTTCAAATTTTCAATCAAGATCAAAGTTAGCAAAATCAAACGTAATGATATTACAAGTCACAACACAGCAAAAAATTTCGCGTAACGATATGATCGTTTTTTTTTTTAATAACTTTATCATACGATAATTGATAATTTATTTTCCGAGTGGACCATCGTTTTAGTCATTTTAAACTCAATTGTTAGTGGGATTTGGGAAGTCAAAGATATCGGTTTGACTACAACGATCTGTGTAGCTTGTATTGTTTAATCATACGTTATTAAAGAAATCTCATAAAACTACACCAATTTTTTTACTAAATCACAGAAAATAAACTAAACAAGATAAAATTCGTTTCACCGATGCTGATAATTCGATACAAAACACTAGTACAAAATACTAGTAGCTTACATATAATTATCTCAAATTTTAAACCATTGACAAGTTAAAACTTTATCTTCAAATAGTTGCATTGTATGAATAGTTTCATTAGTGCTCTACTACTCTTTACTAAGAATCGAACAAGTACTTCTATCTTTTTCAAATAATTGCATTGTATTTTCAGAAGTACTTAACATAATTTCTCTCGTTCAAATTTATCATCTTACATTGATTCATGAACTCTTACTCTATATACTAAATCGGAGAAAAATAAATTATACATCAAATATATGATCAATTCTCTTATATAGTCTTACTATGTGTAGTTATTTTTCCCTGGCGTACCATTTAATTTAATTATTGATAAAACTAACATAGATCGGGGAAAATGTCATTTATTGACTACGATATTCTGTTCACCGAAAAAAAGAGAGAGTAGTTTTCTTCTTATTTACATAAACAAGTACTTCCAATTTTTTTAAAAATATTATGAATGTGACATCTGTTTATTATGAATAGTTGGAGGTATATCTTTCCGGGTCCATTCATTCATAAGTGCAAGTGTGTGTCTTTGTTACGAGTGCCATGCTATTTATTGTTAGGGTCTGACTATTATTAAATTACCAATTGCAAATTTACAACTACATGCTACAAAATTTACAATTTACAAATTTGTATATTGCCAATTTACAATTTACAAATTTTTGTTCCTCGTAAACTAGTATAGCAAAAGATTATAGCCTTATAGGGAACACATACATGTTTATCGTGTTTATTGATTTACCTAAAAATATTAAAAAGATGAAGGCATTCATAATCTTAGGTACGTAATTTTTATATATAACAGAGGTTATTATAAGCCGAAATTGTGACTAGTCTCAAAATCTATAAAAACTTGAGTTTTTTTTTTTTTTTTTTTTACCATTTGAAGAATTTACGGATGACCAAACATAGCCTGTGTATTTAGTGGAATATGAATCAGGAAAAGATGACAGTTATGTCCTACCTCGACCACAACCACTTGGTAAGTATTAAAATAACTGAATTCCAAAATGATATGTACGTGATTCTATTGCATATATATTACCTATTAGTATACATGTATATATACTTATTCCAGTTATAATATTTTTACATTTAATGTACAATTATATATCATGGTCCAGAACTCCAGATGCCCCAAATCATGTGTTATTGACCTAGTAAAGTAGTAATCTCCTCGCACGTAGGAATTCTTTATCAGACTACACAAAATCTGCATAAACCCTAGAGTACTTATTATAGAATGTTTTAAATAGTTCGTTCTAGCTACCATCTCCGTCCAAATATTTTGAAGATTCATGTTAATATATAATATAGTTCTTCATTAAAATATTACCAAAAAAAAGAACCAAAATCTTTTGATAAAGATATAAAATAAAATAAAGTAATACTAATGTGGTTTGTGAAATCATATCAATTATTGGAAAATAAATTGGTGGTGGCCAACTTCACGTGAGGATATGCCCTCATTGGACAGTCATTTTGCTATTGGAGAAACAAATTTGCAATTAATAAATGCAATTCAACCACTTGACAACAGTTTCATTAAACAAAAATTTCGTAAAAGTTCAAAACATATTTATGTTTCTCGATCATAATTCAACGGCTCCACCTTGGCTGATTTTATCTCGTCCACATAACTAAAGGTTGGTTTCTAGATGATACAAGTTATTTTTGTTTTTTAAACAGAAATATATTGTTCTAGTTGGAATGATAATTCTCAATATTTTTGGTACGAGTTATGGGTTTTCAATAGGAAAGTAAATTATTAAAAAAAGACAGAAGAATATCGTAATCCAGAACCAAGAGACCATCAAGGTCTCGCATATAGCGAGCAGAAGGTTGATCATTCCTTGTGGATTAGAATCATTCTTTATAGATATTGTCACATTAGTTGATGTACTAACACACTAAAGATAAGAGATATACGTAATATGCAAGGTGATAGTCATTGTTAATATTATTCTAAAAGTCAATTCCTCATAGTCCAATTTATAGCCATGTATATATATTAATCTATATCATTTGAAACCCACCAAAGACGTAAAAAAGAAAGGTCAAAGGAGAAAGAAACCCAACAAGTATCGGTCTACCATTTTGTCTCTAAATGGTTATCATTTTTTGAGGTGTAAATTGTCTTACCTGTTAATTAAAAACTAATTGATGCAAATAAAAATAATAATAATTGAACGATGTTTAGTCTTTTAGATGAATAAATAATGAAAATGAAATTTTTTTGGAATTTTTACTACGTGCATGCGCAATATCCCGTAAAGTTTTTAATAACATTTTCTGTGTTAAGTTTTTAAGCCAAACGCTGTTTCGTTTGTCAACTAATTTTACTGCGTTACGTTGATGACTGATAATTGTATCATTTTCTAAAATGATATTATACTTACCACTAAGATCAAATATACAAATAAATAGTAGTGTATCAAACATCAAATTATTACATTTTTTAATGCTAACAAAATAAAATTCCGTCGCAAAACATTAACAAACCGACCATCCCTACTTAATATAGTTTTTAGGTCGGTAAAAGGAACACAATTCGACATGTTTCCACTTTGTATCCAACTGACAAATATACATTTATTTTTCTTTCGGTTCCTTTTCTATTGGATAAGTAACAAATAGATTTTCAACTTGTGGGTCCTCCTTTCCCTCAAATTAAAAATCATGAAGCGTTGCGTTATTTTCTTAGAATCATTATCGTTTTGTGAGACGCATTATATAAACTATAGTCATATTTTCGGAAAGAAATGAAATGAATGGAAGTTTCATGGGAAAGTATCGTTCGACCACTCTTTTTGAGCTGTCAGTTTTTTTTGTTCGCTTCCACATGATCTCGACAACCAACAAGCCAGCAAGGAGATTCATCTATGTTTTTTTATATGTTTTAGTTATTAAATTTCCCTTAGATAACCAAATAATTTTATCTTAAATTTCTACGTATACAACTATATTTTTATTAAATCAAGTCATTTTTTCTTATAAAAAATCAAGGTTTTGCAAGATAAGAATATTTTTTAAATAATGGACAAAATGGAATCTGAAAATGGAAGCTGATGAGTAATAAGAGAGGAACAAAACAAAGGGAGCATCATGGAATTGAGCTCAATCAATCACTTTAGGATACTTTTCAACAAAGCAACCCCCTTGCCCTTAAAGTCTTCCTACGAACATTTTATTTGTTGGTCGTGTCCTCTTCTCAAACAAAAATTTAAATCCGAAAACTACTTAAACAAATAATTATAACGTTCGAGGCATTAAGGGATCTAACAACATCTTAGATATGT
Source organism: Cardamine occulta (assembly GCA_028015245.1). NCBI lineage: Eukaryota > Viridiplantae > Streptophyta > Magnoliopsida > Brassicales > Brassicaceae > Cardamine > Cardamine occulta. The sequence goes on along the minus strand of CM051371.1, from coordinate 16,378,264 downwards.
ATGATCAGTGTGTTGTGAAAATAAATTTTAAATATGTATGATTATTAGATGCAATGGATTAGAAGGAGGTTAAGAAAGCTTAATCAGTGGAGGGGTTTGAACTTTTTAATGATGGAGTTGGCCAAACCAAAGTGATTAGTGGCGAAGTATTGGCCTCTACTTTTTTGCCTCTTGTGTTTGATATTTCTTCTTTTCTAAAATCCACTAAAAATCATTAAATACATAAAAATTTATTGGTCACTTGATAATCATTAAATATTTGAGTGAATATTTTAGATAAGCAATGATACAAACAACTAAATTTTCAAGAGCATAGGTTACACGACTGGCACCATATTTTATTCGAAGTTGGTTATTTGTAGTTTATTGGCTAAAACAAGATTAGGTTTTAAAAAATGGATCGATTGTAAGAAAATACTCCTATTTACTTTTTCAAGATTGCGAAAATAACCTGTTGTATATTCGTATCCCAATTTTTCTAAAGTGTGTAGGCAACACAAGCAACATCTTGTCCTCTTGTGTGTTAGTTGGATTATTTGACTTAACCGAAGATCTCTTTCTTTGAAAAATATATGTGAGGATTATGTGTTTCTTTAAAAAAATATCACCATAGGTATCACTGTTTTAAGTTTTTTTTTGGTTAGAAATTAAGATATTACAATAATACTTCATCATTTGTACATGTATCAGAACTCAGAAGTCATTATTGAACAATTTACCTCATATATTTGGCGATATAGGCTATCTTCTCTTTGCCCAAAAAAAAAAGGCTATCTTCTCATTAAAAAAAAAACTTAGTTTATTTATCATAAAGTTGGCAAAGAAAGGGGAAAAAGCTAACTAATTGTTAAAAGAAATAATGTGGATGATCAGCATTAATTTTAATTATATATTGTTTTGTTTTATTCATTTCTATATTATCCTCTCTCTTATGTGTCAAAATCAACATTTTGCTGGCTGGGGAGAAATGGACCCAATATTTTTTTGTTCAAATTTGTCCAAAAGTAGCATTACAAGCACACACCCACTTAATTCATATGAGAATAAATTAATATAAATTAAAAGCTCCAATCCAACTGGGTGAGTACAAATTTCAAATTCCTAACTTTCTTATTTGCATCTCCTTTTCTCCTCCTTTATTTTACTGTATTTTTTTTATAAAGAAACGTGTGATTTAACCTGTAAGCAAAAAAGAGGAAAATCAAAATAAACTTTAATTTGTGTAGAACATCTTCGACATATTTTTTTTTGGCAAGAAAACAAAATTAGGATTCAAACAAACACAAAACCAATTTTGTTGGACTAAATTATACTGAAAACTTTTTCAATGCATTAAAACAAAATATTAGCTAATGACATTTAGGACATTGGAAATCTAATCATTACAAGTTTAAGTTATGCACAATGGAACAAAAGAATAAGTCTTACAAAGAACATTCTGATTATGATTAGTACAAACTTAAAAGAGACCCACTTTTCTTTTTCTTTTTTAAAAACCCTGCCAATAAGATGTCGAAATGATTTAAACACATTCATTATCATAAAACATACATGAGAAACTTTATAAAAGTTTTGCTATTTATGCGATTCTGTGGAATAGAATCAATAGGGCACATGTCAATCAAATTCGCAAATTGAATCGAAGGCCTTGTTGGATTTACTTGGAACAATCAAATTGCTCCACTTATCCATTTCCCAAAAGGATGACCTCTTTAATTTATTCTCTTTTAAATTCGACCTAATATGTAAGCAGTTTCTATATAAATCTAACTTCTACTATGAGTCTATGACTAATGAAATGACACTGAAAACTCAAATGTTTGGGTATTTTTCAGTTTCACCATTTCACCTGAACAGTCACTGTTCCAGTTTTTGTCTTTTAGGTTCTACTTTAAAAGTATCTGATTCGTTTAAACAACCCACCATTGATGCCATTTTCCAAAGTTCCAAGAATGTTTTATTGGGTCCACTTTCACATCGCTTTCTCAGGATAACTCCAACAAAACCAAATATGTACTCTGCAACGAGTTATAACATTGCTATTGCAACAGCCAAAAACTCAAGAAAACAATCTCATAATTCCACTCGATAAATCTGGTTTACATCTTAGTATCAAACATATTTAGACCCATAAATACAAGAACTTAAGAGATTATGAACCTAACCTAACTACAATATGCCATGATCCAATGCTTAGAATATGGTATCAATGGTTAGCTTTCTTTTGGGCGGCGATTTTTCAATAATTTGCTTCTCGTGATCCATAAATGTAGAGCCTTTGTTCGCAAATAATCTTCTGAGGTTTATCACCGATAGCTCGTAAAAGTTTCCAACTGCAAGATCAGCCTGAACCAGATCATACCTGCAGATTTGTTTTTGATAAAGTTAGATGCCAGAAATGCTTTTGGTTCCTTAAAAAGGTATAATTTCTATACTTACGCTCGATGAGCACCAATTAATCCAACTGCCATCATTGTACAGTTGTGAGCTGCAGTTATACCCCTAGGATCATCCTCAAACACAACACATTTCGACGGTTTTCTATCCAACTGCACAAAAGTTTAAAAAATTTCAACAACATTTCTCAGAAGTTGGCTTGAATTCACATTTGAATCACAAACTTACCTTCACAGCTGCGGAGAGAAATCTGTGAGCTATTGATTCCATACCATCTTCCTCGGAAACCACTGCCTGAAACAGAGAAATGAATACAAAGTGTTAGTAAATATGAACATTTATAAACAAAAAAGTAAGATGATTCTCTGAAGCGGTATTACTCGCCTGGAAATACTTTTGAAGTCCCATACGTTCAAGAGCATTAATCATGGTTTTTCGATCAAGATTTGAGACAACCGCACATGGAATACGAGCAGTTAACACAGCGTCGAGCCAATCTCTAAGTCCTTCTTTTGGTTCTGTGAGCTGAAATGTTGATAGCAAAACAAATCAGGGAACCAAAAAAAACATGCATTTTAGTAATACAAAGATTGATAAAGAAAGGTCTTACTCTGAGAAGATTATCGTAATATATTTCCGATAGCCTGAGTTTCAATCCGTCGACTTTGCTTTGCGTTTTCTCCCAAAACAACACCTGAAATATTTTGAAATCAACCATCAATTGAATCCTTTTCCTTATGATATGAATCGCACACACATAGAGCTTATGGCTATCTTGTAAGTATAAAAGAATACCATGAGACAAAGGTTTGAATTCAAAAGAGAAATACATGTCATTGGTTGTTTAAAATCTCATATCAAAGAAATATGGAAACTGAGAAAAGAAATCTCAAACCTTAGTCAGCACATGGTCAGCGCCAGCATAAAGCATCTGTCTTTGGATGTCATGCTCCTCCACAATTTCTTTCCCTGCCAAACAATTTAATGTACATATCTAATTAGAGGGTTGATAAGTATAAGTAAGAATAATTCAATGCCTCCAAAGGTTAATACATACAAGCAAAAGAGCCAGTACACCATAGTATCTCAGTAGAGCAGTTGACATATCCGACCTCTACATTGTCATATATTGCAATGAGCATCCAGAGCAATTTGTATACCAATTAAGGATTTGATTGTTTCAAATACATATTTTTCCATTTGGATTTACATGCATTTTAAAAGGAGTTTCTTATTATTTTTATATTTTTGATTTACAAAAAAGTCTACAAAGATTGTGAGTTTGACTGAAGGAAAACACATTATCATAAAAACAAACAACTCTAAATGAAGGTAATCTAACGTTTGAGTACATTGATATCTCTGGACACTCTCACCATTCCTTAAATGTGTGTATGGGAAGTACTAAATATATATGAGTAGGTATTGCACAATATCTCTTTCCACTCACACTTACGCAAAAGAAGTTAAATCGTAATGGGTTAAACTTTAAAAGTAGGAGAGCAATAAAAGCTTACCTTCTTCTGCAGCAAGCTGCTTCCAAGCTTCCAGCTTAAGACTTCGAGTATCAGCCTACAAAGTTTAAACCATCAATGGAAAAATGAGAAGTTTTGACTTCTGACTTCAAAAGTAGTAAGCATGGACCATTCAATTCTACCATAGATCTCCTTGAGACTTATCAGTAAACATGAAAGCATCATCTAAAGAAGTAATTCTATTCTACAACTTTTACCAAATCCTTGCGCCATACAAGAAGAAAAGGAAAGTGTACCTAAACTAGGCCCTAAACTAGTATGCATGGACCACACAATCCTATTCTACAACTTAAGCTACAAGAACTTTCAACTAACTAACTTGAAAGAATAAAGATGGTGTCAAAGAATTACCACAACATTGTCCCATGAGAAAATAAGTCCATAAGCTTCATCTGGTTTCATTGCGTAACGTATTCTTTGAAGAAACCCATCTTGCAGTTTCTCATTCCAGAAATCCTACTTACAAGCAAAAAAATGAAATCACAAACCAAAAACAAGCTTATAGTTAGTAAAGATTCATAAACATCAGTGGAGGTCTTACCACATCCACTTTAAGAGGACCATCTTGTCTAAAAGTCTCAAACCCTTCTCCATACTCAGCTCCAATCGCCTAAAATTTCAACAAATCATCAATAAATTCATCAACTTTTCCTCTTGTGAATCTATAATATTAACTAATTAACGAGAAAAATTACCTCTTGCATAAAGATTTTGTTTGGCTTGAGAGGGAATCCATTAACGTCACCGTTTTGATCAGACCCAGAAGAGCTCCTCACTACCAGACGCTGCTTCGCCAACTTCGTATCTTTCTGTAACTGAAACAAAAAAACAAAAACCCAGAAATTTAAAATCATCCTTCGTCAATTTCGAATCAAAGCTAAAGCATGACATTAAAATCCTTATACAAACCAAGAAGCTGAGATTCGAGGCGAAATTGGAACGGGGAAATCGAAAAGACGGTTCGGAAGAGATGAGCAGAGATGAAGGGTGAGAACTGCATGAGCAGTCCATGATAATTAATTAGGGTTTCTTCGGAATCAGAACCTGGAGGAAGATGAAAGCATTCGTTTTTGGGGTAAAGAGAGGTTTATTGAATAAATTAGGGTTCGGACACGGGAACTATCTATAAGCCTTTGTTCTGCTTCATACGTTTGGAGCCAGACAGACAACGTAGAGAGAGAGATGGTGAAAGCGAAAAGATGCGATTATCCAGTGGATCACACTATGGATGCCGTTTTACTTTCTTGTTGTGAGACGTTAAGTCGTTTTGAAGGATGTAAAACACCACAAAGTCTGCTTCTGACAAATGCTAACGCTTAAAAACTTTTCTGATCAGTGACTACTATGATGGACTATAGTTTGGTATTAGCATTAATGGGCCGGGCAATCAAGATAAACTATGTATTTATGGTCATTTTTATTATTATTTAATGGTTTAAGAGATTTTTTTTTACTTTTTTCATCAAAGCTATGAAAGAAATAGAGTAAAAAAATAAAATATTGCTTAAAGATTTAAGCTTTGTCGAGGATATTAATGCACATTAGATTCGTATGTGCGGTATACCATGTGTCAATTGTTTTTATATAAATTTGTATTTTCTTTGTTTATTTACTATTATATGTGTATTAATATAAATTTGTATTTTTTGTTTAAATTATTATTTATAATTAACCAACGAAAGTTGATGATTAAGATGACCTAGTACAAAAAATTCATGTTTAAAATGGCTTAAATTTAAAAAATTTTGTTTTTATACACGATATCGTTTTATCACTAATGGAATCGTTAACGATATATTTAACGGTTTATCTAATTAATCGAATTAATGATAATTTTGTGTATAAAAAATGAAATCAACTAAAGTTGATAATTAAAATGGAGTTTTTTGATAAATTTCCGATTTAAATGATATTTTTTCGTTAATAAATCTGGTTATATATGCGAAACGTCAGTGTATATAATATGTATTTATTTCGTCCTTTATTGATTATCTGTGTATACAATATAGTCAATGACTCAATGGGACCTGGCGGCCTGATCAATGCCAAGTTAACTGCCACCAAGAAGAAAAAAAAAATAAAAAATAAAAAGAATCTCAGACTTGTCTTCCTCAACGACCAATCGAATCAATCTCATACCACAAGCCTTTACCTTTTTGATTACGCGCTTATTTACTTCTTCTTCTTCTTCTTCTTCTTCTTCTTCTTCTTCAAAGTTTCCCTTTTGAAAATTCGTCGTCCGTGTACTCTCTCTCTCTCTCTCTCTCTCTCTATGGGGTTTTCTCTGTAATTGCAGCTGATTCGAATTTTAGGCGTTTTTTAAATTCGATTCAACGAGTTTCCAACTTAGGGTTTGATTCTATGTCTTCTCATATATATATTTTAAGTCAAATTCGAAGACTTGGGTTGGTTTTAATGTGCTGAGAAGTTTCGTTCGCAAAGTAGAATCTTTTGCCGCTTTGAATCAAATTCTTCTTTCTGGGTTTTATATTCTTTGCCAACAATGTTTAAGCTTGCAAAGCATATTTGCCTTTGAGCAGCTTTTTCCTCCACGAGATTTGATATTCAATAGAGAGAGAGAGAGAGATAGAAATGGCATCGAGTTGTGATGGGAATTCGAAAGCAGAGATTGAAGAATCTAATGGTTGTGGAAAAACTAGGGTTCCTCCTTGTCCTCTTGATCTTTCAACATCTAGAAGAAACCTGATTGGTGATGGTAAACCTAAGAGATGGTCGATTAGTACTTTACCTGATGCTTCTAGTAGAGTCAAGCTTCTGAAATTTGGTTCTCCTTCTGCTAAATTCAAGAAAATGGCTGAGGATAGAGATGAGGTTTCACGGTCAGTCACGAGCTCTAGCAACGGGAGCAGTCATAATTTCAGGGAAAGAATCAGTGGTGTGCTTCACCGGAAAATAGATTGGAGTTCTTTGATGAAAATGGGGAAAGAATGGATTAGGAATCCAATTAACATGGCTCTCTTTGTTTGGATACTTGTTGTTGCAGTCTCCGGTGCTATTCTCTTCATGGTTATGACTGGTATGTTGAATCATGCTTTGCCTAAGAAGTCACAGAGAGATGCTTGGTTTGAAGTTAACAATCAAATCCTCAATGGCTTGTTTACTTTGATGTGTCTTTATCAACATCCCAAACGGTTTTATCACTTAGTGCTGCTTGTTAGATGGAAGCGTGGAGATATTGAAAAGCTTAGGAAAGCTTACTGCAAGAATGGGACTTATAAGCCGAACGAATGGATGCATATGTTGGTTGTTGTCATTTTGCTTCACTTGAATTGTTTTGCTCAGTATGCGCTTTGTGGTCTTAATGTTGGATTCAGGAGATCAGAGAGACCTCCCATTGGAGTTGCTATATGTATCTCTGCTGCCATTGGAGCTCCTGCCGTTGCGGGTTTGTACACTATACTTAGTCCACTTGGGAAAGATTATAATGAATCAAATGAAGACGAGGAGAATCAGCTGCAGCATGAAGAAGGGTCTGTGAATCGCCGGGTTACTTTAGAGAGGAGGTATTCGTTTGCTTCTGCTTCCACAGGGGTCGGGGATGAAATGGTTCCAGTGAGTGATCCTCAATGGAGTGGTGGAATTTTGGATATTTGGGATGATATTTCATTGGCTTATCTTTCTCTTTTCTGCACTTTCTGTGTCTTTGGATCGAACATGGAAAGAGTTGGGTTTGGGAACATGTATGTTCACATCGCGACGTTTATTCTCTTCTGTTTGGCACCTTTCTTTATATTCAACTTAGCTGCGGTTAATATCGATAATGAGACGGTTAGGGAGGCGCTAGGGATATCTGGAATCCTTCTTTGTTTGTTTGGTTTGCTCTATGGTGGATTCTGGAGAATACAGATGAGGAAAAGATTCAAATTACCGAGTTATAAGTTCTGCTTTGGAAGACCTGCAATTGCTGATTGTACACTTTGGTTATTCTGTTGCTGGTGCTCTTTAGCTCAAGAAGTTCGGACTGCAAACTCTTACGAGATAGTGGAAGACAAATTCTGCCAAAGAGCTCAAGAGAAGAGTTTGGTATCTCCTTTGCCTCGTGAAGACGGTGTGTTTGATCCTCGGTTTGGTCTAGGGAACTCCCCGAAGAACATAAGCGGAGCTAGTTCTCCTAGCCCGAGCAGGTTTTGGAAAGAGGCACATAGTCCAAATGTACAGACACCTAGAGAAAAAGTTGAAAGTAAAAGCGAGGTTGCTCTGACTCCACCTTCTCCTCTGTTTATAAACCGAGAAGCTTGATTTGAACGACCGTGGAATCCTCGAATCCATTGGTAATTCTTATTCCTTTCTCTTTAGGTGTTGTATGAATTTAATTTGGGGAAAACTTTTGAATACAAGTGTCTTTGAATGTTTTGCAAAGTTTGATGAAGATGGTTTCTTCATGTGAGTTATATATACCATTTCAGTTTCTGGTTTAGAATTTTTTCCCGTTTCTTCTGTAATGTAAATTTGTCTGTCATCCTTCAGTGAGACTTTTGCAGGATCTATGTGCATTTGCAGACCTTACTTTTAACTTCTAATTCATGATTAGAACCTGGAGGCTTTGAGAAGTTGTTGGCTTTGTGGTAAAGTAGTAAAAATCAGAGATTGATTCTCAGATGAACCAAACCTAAACCGAAGTCTTCAAACTGAATCAAATCAAACCGAAATAAAGTTTTACAGTTTAAAAACGTAGGCTCAGTGGATTACATAAGGGATTTCACGTATCTATAAGCCCACGACTTACTTTAACATCGATAATGATATTATCATACACCTGCTTTAGGCGAGATTCCACAATGTTAACAAGTAGTAAAATGATACTACATAATTGTCATTTTAGCGAAAGATCAGTATCAGGATGCAATAGTTAAATTAACCGTTGCTGTCTTAAGAGTTATTTTCGTGGAGAACCACATCACTAATCCACTAATCCACTTATGTATATAATTATTTGTTTATGCAATCAACTTTTTGTATTTTCTTGTTTAATCAATCAACTTTTGATGTACTATTATCAAAGCTTTATATTTTAAAAGTCTACCTTCCTTTTCCTTTTAAAAGTCTGTATACAAATATCAAAAGAGATTTACGAATTACGACAAAACAAATTGTTTTCTTTTGTCATAAAAGCAAGTTGTAGTGTTTTTTTATCCAATCAAATTATTTACTTTCTAATTATTCAATATTTTTAAAAAATAAACATGTACCATTATCGACCACAATTCTATCCTTATTTCTAGTTCTGATCGACAAAAGAAAATAATATCATAGGTAAAAGAAAATAGTATCTTTAACCAATTTAAAATTTTATACCATTCCAAATATTATTCAAATTTTCTTTTAAAATCTCTACTGCTATTTGATTCTTCTTCACCTTCTCTGTCAATGCTTTGCTCGAGCATCGAACTCGACACGAGTAAGAACTTAGAGTGCCTTCGCAGACCAAACGAGCTAGAAGAGGGTTGGCCCTCTGAGGGCTATTATATACTCTCATTTTTTTGTTATAAGCATACTATTCATATAAATGCTTTATAAGAACGTGTCATAGGTGCAGTAAAGTCACAGACTAGATGGCGCCATAGGTGGCCATTCTGCTATACGTGGGACTCTCTACATGACACGTGTCAAGGTGACCATGCATTATGCTCCCTTTGAAACTTCTGTAATATGGTTGGCCCGACCAGCACACTCGTTGAACACGTTTCAAATATTATTAACCATTTTCCCCAATAATATGAACATTGATAATCATCAAGAATATCAATTGATTGTTTTTCTTCTAAAGTTATTCTTGAGAAGAAATTAGAGACTTCACTGATTATTAGATTTTAAAATTTTAAGAAAATCATGTATAAACGGATCATGAATTCGAGTTTTTTTTTATCAAAAAAATAAAATTTGTTGCTTTTATAATTCCAAATCTTACTTAAGAAGTATATAAATTCATAAAAAAAAATAAACAATAATGCCCTTAATTTAGTGACATAAAATTCTGCTATCTAAGTTTGGGTAAATAGATTTCAAACAGCACCCAAGTTTGGGAAAAAAAAAATCGCATTCCTTCTCAAATCAACAAAAGTCAATAGATATTTATCCACCATTAGCAAAATTAAATTAACCTATAAAATATTTACCTAATAGGACGGTGGGGTCATGCATTAGCTGGCTCGATGTTTAAGGAACTTTATCTCAGGGTCCCATAAGTCAGTTTAACCCATTAACAAAACGACACGTGTTAATCTAGACCACAAAATCCGAAACCCTGAAAAATAGGACGGGTCATAGAGAATCAAATCCCAACCCCATAGCCTTCGCTATATAAATCCCACATTACTCAACGTTTTAAAAATAGCTCAAAAGAATCATTTTCTTCTTCTCCACAAAATCGAATCCTATCCGTATAATTTTTAGATTCCAGAAATTTGCCAAGAACTGGATACTCTGGCGGATTTAGAGATTAAGAACCGAGACGTGGTTCTGAAACTGTATGAAGCCCTGAGATCTCGAGACGTTAAATCTGTGCACCAGATCCTTACCCCTGATCTGGAGTGGTGGTTTCACGGCCCTCCGCCGCATCAGTTTTTGATGCGCATCCTTACCGGAGGTGTATCTCCGTTGCCGTTTGAATTCGTTCCTCTCTCCGTCGTTTCCTTTGGTTCAACCGTCATCGCTGAAGGCTGCGACGCCGCTACGTCGATTTCTTGGATCCACGCTTGGACCGTAGCGAATGGGATAATCACACAAGTGAGAGAGTACTCAAACACTTCTCTCACCGTCACACGGATAGGTAACGTCGTTGCTGGACGACGCTCACCTGAGATTGCGCCGTCGCATTGCCCTTCTGTCTGGGAAAGCCAATTCTCTGGTCGGGCCGGAAAATCCGTACCGGGTTTGGTTCTGGCGATTTGAGTGACAGCCACGTCAGCGAATAAATAACTAAATAAAGGCTGCTTACGTGTCAGTGTGTGGTTGGTTTGTTGTTTTATAGGTTGAATGATTTGTGCTGTTTAAAACGCGGTGTGGGCTGGTGAGAGGCTAAAGTCGCGTTTTGCTGATCGCTGGTTCTTCTTTGTTTGATATTTTGTTTTATCTTTTAAATCGTGCTTTTGTGTGTATTTTAGTGGCAGCAATAATGGGAATACCCATATTGACTTGTCCCGTTGCGTCTGATGTAACGTTTGGTTATATTATTATTATTGAAATAAAAAAATGCTTTTCCGAATTCTGCGTTTCTTTTTCTGGATTATATCTTAATTGAATTAGCCGTCAGATTGTTTATGTTTTCGCTTTATTTTAATCAGTTTAGTTTTATGTTTTAGCTTTACTTTAATCAGTTTAGTTTTATGTTTTAGCTTTACTTTAATCAGTTTAGTTTATCAACACAATTTGGATTTCCGTTCGATTTGATAAGTTAGAGTTCGGTTTCTTAGCTACTCCTATCTAAGATTGCTCTCTGCATTAGGGAGTTGGATGTGTCCTAGTACTTATCTGCTTTGTTGTTTTTTTTTTTTGTAGTTGATAGGATTACATCTTGTCTTTATTTAAAATAGAAAATCAAATTACTGAAATGTGCTTATATTTTTCAATGGCATTCGTCAAATGTAATCGTGAAAAAAATAAATCGTGAAAAAGAAAGATTCGGAGTGGGAAGCAACGAGGAAGGTCACTCGTGCGTCTTTACGTGGACGTGGACACGCATTTTAATTGGCGTGTTACATCTTTTGGCGTCGTGTGGTCAAAATGGTGTGACAATAAAAATATAATAACAAAACAGAACTAATTAAAAAAAAAACATTTATTGGTTTGAAGATAACAACTAATACTACTAAAGGTCTACATGGGCGTATTATATTCCTTTAAAAAAAAAACTTAATCGTGATGCAGTGACGCAAAAATTGACATTCATTGAACTAGTTGCCTTTTCGATAATGTCCCATGCCCAAAATAATCACTAAATTCTGAAATAATCGATATTGTATAATATATGTAGGGATGTTATCCAAAAGCTAAGTTTCCACGAAATCTTATAACTTCACATATCTTCGTATTGAATTACAAGTGATTATTATCGGTTGTATTAAAGTTGTAAAGACTTTTTACAAGTGTACTTAAAATCTAGACAAACCTCAAGTACACACAAAAAGAACAAACAAATACAATATTTCTTATCAAAAAAATACAATATTAACAAACCCTTTTGAGATTAGTAGAAATGTTTCCTAACGTAGATTGGAAGTATCATCTGCGATTACAAGTAACGCAATGACAAATGCAAAATCTACATATGGATTAACTCTCACTTTGAAGCTGTATTTCCCTATTATAAGTCCCCCCCATGAGAAACCATGAACCACCTGCATTTAGGCTCTCATTTATCACATTCTTCAAAATCAAAATAACCATAGTGCAGTTTCTTCAATCATGAGTGCAAGTGGTTGTTAGCTATAGAAATAAGTCGAATACAAACTAAAACATCACAAAATCTACCGAATTCTATTTTAATTATCGAACAAATCCCTTTCATTTTGATGAGCTATCAATTACTTTCGGCAATAAGTAAAGAAGGTAAGAATAGTGACGTACCTCAGCAAGAAGAGTATTATGAATTGGTTCAAAGAGTTTGAAAGAAGAACCAATGTATCGACCAAATGTTTGAAAATCTGGCTCGACACTACTGATATTTGTCAAAGGTTGTTGTGGCGGTAAAGAGACATCAAGTGATGTTTTGAAGGATAATAGATTTGGTTCCTTTACTGAGAATAGAAGATCCTCAGATTCTGTGCTTTCTCCTTTGTATACTTCCCATTTGTATCTCATTCTGACAAGTCCCTGAAATATTTTACACTTGTTCCTTTCAGAAAATTAAGTTCTTAAAAAAAATTAATTAGATGATATCGCCCATTGATTAATCGGTTGCGTTTCGTTCAATATATGATCAGTTAAGTGTTTTTGTTTTTTTTTTTTTGTTTTTTTCAGTTAAGTGTTTGATAAGGTGTAATGTGTATATAATACAGTCACATAGACACCAAACCTGTTGAAAAGGAATTAAAAGACAAAAGTTGGCAAGAAAATTTGGTTTTAGGCCATTTACCACTAAGCCGGTCATTGATATATCCCACCAATAATCTAAAAAATGAAATTAGGCCTTACTATCTTGTTTAGATATGTATAAGCTAAGTTCTATATACATGACAATTAAGTACTTATTTGGCCTAATTTTCCTTAAAAAGATTCATATACACTTGGAAATCACGAATTAATGTGTTTAAGAAATTGAAAGTATACACCTCTAAACCACGTTGTTTTAAAAGTACTTTTATTCAGTCGTCCCATCAAAACCGAAACTAAACTTTCATGTAACAATTAACATGTGATGATCCTCAACAATACAATTAAATAATTTTGTAGAATTAATATTATAGAGGTAATTAATGAGGTGTGTGACCTTGGTACGCATAGAGAGAAGAGGAATTCCGGTGGCGTCACGAAGGACACGTTTACGACGGATGTTCCAAATGCCACCGTCAACGGTGAAGATGAGGTTGTCGGAGAGATCAAAAACGTCAAAACGATCCCTTTTCAGGCTCTCTCGCCGCCGTCTCACCACCAGCTCCGTCGTATATGGATTACAAAACATCTCTCCCACAACACTCACCATTTTTGTTGTTGTTGAACAAGGCTATCTGATACAAGAAATCTGATTAAAAGATGATTCTATAAATCAAAGGACCGCACTGTCTTCTGATTTGTCCTCTTGAACATGTTAAATAAATAAAGAAAAGAAAAATATAGTTTATTATATAAAGTCGATTAACGCGGTTCTTACATTGCTTGAGGGAGAAGGGAAGGATTATTTCATTAACTCTTATTAAAGTGTTTTTTTTTTTTTTTTTTCTCGGGGTTTTGTGAGTGTGACACGAAGAGGAATTATAAGCTGTTCTAACTATATTTTATTAAAGCTTCTTGATCATGTCCAAATCCAACCGTCTCCCTAGTCATCATTTTTTTTCATTGACTAAGATAAAAGAGAAGACATTTTTATTACTTAACTCTTGTTCTTAATTAAAGTCTGACGATCAATAGTCTTCGGAAGATTAATTAACTTCATTAGTGTTATTGATGAACGTATATGTTTGCTAATTTGTTCTCTTTTTTTTTCTTTCTCTCCTCTTCTAGTATTATCTCCCTTTATTCGTGAAAGGATTAATTGGCTTCCAAATTTTTTTTTTCTGATTGAAAAAATGGAAAACAAACACAACAAAGTGTTCCGAAGTTCTTGCGAAATCTCTAAACAATAACTAATTGATACTCCCCACATAAAATGAAAAACAATTTATTATATATTGTGAAATGGAGAACAAACCACATAAGGTAAAGCCAAAAAAAGAAAGAACTACCACATAATAAGAGATAGGAAATAACCTAAGACCCAATGATCCATGACTAGAACTTAATTAATAGCCTTAACGTTCTCTACATGCATGGTTTAAAAACATGTAACATTGTTTACCTTCAAACCCTTCTATTCCTTGGATTTCAAGTCTTGTGATGGTGTTTTTCTCGATATTGTAGTAGAAAACGTAGGAATGCTCATAAACATATGGATAGTGCGACGACAACACAACTTCATGTGTACCAATCATTCCAACAAAGCGTAGCGTGGTCTCTCCAACTACATTCTTCCACAAAGGAGGCAACACGTATACATGCTTCGACCGCTCAAGTTTTCCAGCGTTTTCGAGAATCCACAGCTCAAAACTTGTATTTCTTCCGCTAATAATAAGTTCAGAGTCTTCAGTCATCAACATACCTAATTTGCCATTGTAGTTTATGAGAGTTACGTTGTTCTAGACAGTGCTCTATTGACTTTTATAAAGATGAAAGTCTCAGATCTAACATCAAAACAAACAACCGTAGTAACCTGATCTGAAGACTGTTCTTTGACGTAATACATATTCTTCGAGAATCCACAGCTCAAAACTTTCGTTTTTTCCACTAACATCATCGTCATATTCATCCGTCATTAGCAAACCTAATTTGCCACTATAGTTTATTACAGTCGTTGCTCTAGGCAATTCTCTATCGAAAGTTTTCACAAAGGTGAACTTGTCAGATCTAACATCAAAACAAACTACCATAGTAACGCCATCCCCATCAAACATATTCATCCCAGCTAGATAATACAAAACACCGCTGATGCATATCTTGCTATGTTGATGACGTGGAATATGTGGTATGATACATTCAATCCTTCTCCATGACAGTTTTACGTTCTGTAGCCGCCTTGATTTCATGGTAGAACCCTAGCTAGGTTTCTCCCCTGAGTTACAAGCTACAATAAATAATAAAGCTATTAACAACACTGATATTGTTATCAGTTATGTATTTCCCGTCGGTAGGCAGCAACTATGCTAGGGTTTCTCGTTCGTTTTGAACTGATTGAAGATGACCATCTGATTATTTGGTTACTAGTTATTGGACTTGGGCTTATATTTCATTTGGTTTAATTTGATTTTTTGTTGTGGGTTTGGTTATTTGGGTTTAATAGGGCTTTTTTTTTTACTAATGGCTTTTGTAATATGAGCACTTTTGCCACAAATTTTTATTTTAATGCACGAAAAGTAAAAAAAGAAAGAAAAAAAAAACACTGACATGTAAAGTTTATATCTCCCGTTCTTACGAAAAATAATTAGGGCCCGTACATCGGAGGTTCATTAAATCTGATTATATTGTAGTGATTTTGTATTAATTATGAAAAATCTGGAAATATGAAAATGAAATAAAATATCGTTCTCAATGTCAACATCTATTTACTGAACCGGCGGTTAAGTGTTTTGTACATATGATATGTTTAAAAAAAAATACAATATAGAAAAATTAAAAAACCAATTCTGTTCTTAATGAGGTCCATTATCCGTTGATAATTCCAATAAAAATATGTAGTAATTGTTTCAATTTGTTTTTGATAACTTGTTCCAGATTTAGGATTTTAATAAACCATTTTAAATGCAGAATATAAATGAAAAAGTAATGGTAGCAATTATTTAAAAAATATGTTTTTGTCAGGATCTAAAACAAATCTTTTACAAACTCTACTTTATTAGCGCAGAGCATTGACGTGATGGCCGTGCAACTGCAACGTCTCTCTGCATGCACCGATAAATGATATTACGAAAACACCCCTATATTTTTCCATTTCTAGTATCAAAGCCCAAAAACCCAAAAGGGTATAACCGTCTCAGAAATATTTCTTTTTCGCGCTTCTTCATCCATTTTCTTTTGTATCGGAGAAATTGCAGCGTTTGTGCTGCAGCGTTTCAGTCTACCTTCTTTTAACTATCTCTTTCACATTACCCAGTCCCAGGTAATTTCAACCGATTCAACCCTAAGATTTCAAATTTTAGATTCAGATTCCATTACTCTGTAGAAATTTACTTAATCTCACACATTTTTCGAGTGGAATTTTCAGGAATCTTAGTCTGTGAAGATTCCGACGCTTCGTCTTCGTTTTCCGATCGCTCCGGTAAGGCAATTTTCTCACTTCAGCAGATGTTCCTGTGATTTTTTCTCGAGAAACGTGCTCTGATGTTGCTCTATTTCCTTATTTCTAAGCTAAGAAACCTTGTTTCTCTTCGGTGTGTGAGATCGTCGCCTTCAACCTCAAGTAGCTGTTCGCGTAAGGAATTTGAGGTATCATGTCTCACCTTCACAGATTTAATTTCGTTTCGTCTCTTCTAAAGCTTTCGATTTTGCTTTGACACTGACCGTTTTGGGGACGAACAAAATGTGCGTATGAGATCTCTTTCTTTGGTTTCTGAAATTAGGAATTGATATTATCGTTCAGTATCTGGAGATCCTTTTGAAATCTTTCTTGCTTAGGGTTTCTGAACTTAGTAGACAGAACATATTTCATCGTGGTTGCTCTTCTTAATCATGATTTTGTTAGGGTTAGTGCTTTGGGTATCGGAAAGTTGAATATCTCTAGAGGATAATTGCAAATTGCTTGATGATTTTGCAGACATATTTTTGTTGGACGATTCAGTTTACTCAGTATCGCTTTCTTTTGATTTTCTTAAGATTTATTCTGACATATACTATCTTGATTCTTTCTGGTGAGAAGAAAGCAATGGGTGCTGGGAGGAAGACAGAGACGTATACATTGGCTCCAGATGGCCAATATGCATCAGGGTATGGAATGTGTACGAGGAATCTTCAAAAAGGAGATCTTTGTGGGGTTATATTTGGATGCAAGTTCAGTACTATCAAAGAGTGCTATGCTAAGAAATTGTTTGGTAAGTTGGCTATGCAATTTATACAATCTTTGAGGCTAAAGGCTAAAACGATAGTCACGATCATGTTTTGACAATGATTCTTGTTCATGACCAGGTTTACCAGCTCCTCACATGGCGTATATCAAGAACATTGATCCCGGTCTGACGCTGTTCTTGTTCAACTACAGTGATAGAACACTTCACGGCATCTTTGAGGCTGCAAGTGAAGGACAACTGAACATTGATCCCACAGCTTGGTCTTCAAATGGGACAGATCCAAGTCCTTATCCTGCTCAGGTATCTCTACTTATTATCAGTACATAGCATTTCCTTTAGTTGATTCACCCAAATGTTCTCCAAACTAAAATGTATCTTGTTCTGCAAAAAACATTTCACAGGTAAAGGTACGAGTCCGAGTGTGGTGTGAGCCCTTGCTTGAGGAAAAGTTCAGCACAGTAATTTCCGAGAATTACAAGGATGAGAAGATGTTTTGGTTTGAGTTAGACAGAGGTCAGACAAACAAGCTGCTCCGTTTGTTTTCACCATCACCATCACCATCGACATCCAGAGATGTTGCACCACCATCCAGAAAGCCTATTCCAGCGTGTTCTCTTGCACAGATAGGTGACTTAGGTGCAACCCGTGTTGATAAGTGGAGCAGTCTTTTCAAGTCTTCAGATGAGTCAAACAAAAACAAAGAAAAAGACTCAAACGGAGCAGGTTTAAGGTTAGTCAATCTTGGAAAAACTGTTAAAACATCGGAGGAGAGAAAAGCTCAACCATCAGTGTCACAACATGGTGCATCTTTCTCATCAGTTGTGAGAAACATGGACGATTCTTCAACTCTGGAAAAGAAAACTTCTTCGACAAAGGAAGTTCGAGCTCAAGTAACTAAAGGAGTTGAAAATCCTTGGTCATCTGCTTCTCGAGTTGTATCTTCACGCCAAGACAGTAGGGGACCTAGCAAGGAAGTTCCTGCTGAGGATACAATTTCAGAGATCGATTGGGATGCATCATCGTCCTTTAAAGTCCACCTGGATGGACTGAACAAGATTTTGGAGGATCCTAAGGATAAAGATTGTTTCAAGAGATTTGAAGGTAACATGGGACAAGCTTCTTCATCAATGGTGCCTAATAGTTGGGAGGATGAGAAGATTTCCTGGGACTTTGATGAAAGGAATATAGCTAAATCACCTTGTGGATCCTCCTATGTATCTGCTGCTACAGGAGAAATGGGATCCCCCAATTTCATGGACATATTGACTGAGGTAAGTTTAAGTCATCCATTGTTCTCTGAACTTAAAACAGTTCTTGCTTATGACTCACTAATGGAAATACTATGAATACGTTTTTCACTGCTAGATATTGGCGGAAGTCAAGGAGTTGAAGCATACTCAGATGAGACAAGCTGAGAGGATGATTTCTTTGGAGATGGATCTAGTAAAAACACTTTGCAAAACTCTTAAATTGATATTTTTTTTAAAATGAGATTCAAATGCAAATTCTCTTATCTTTTGCTTGGGTTTTATTTTTTGCAGATTGATTCAAGAAGGGAGATACTTCGGCTAAAGGGGAGCAACGGAAGTTATTAAGCACATGTGGTAAGCATGAATCAAGAAAGAAACTCTTGGAGTTTGCAATGCTTCTCTAGCTACTTCTTTTCTTTTGAGTCCAAGTTCGAAACTGACTCTAAAGGAATAATCTTTCCTCTTTTGTTGTGAATCCGTGACTTGGTTTGCTTTAGTTTCAGTATGTATTGCAAAAAATTGCTTATTTGGGATCAGAATGTTTGCGTCAGTGTTTAAATGGCCAAGAAAGTTGTTAACTAGACAATTGAGAAAGAAAAATCTTTGTCCCCTCCAAATTTGGTCAAGCAAATGATGATTTGATCCTTCTTTGAATAATGGAGAAGTAATGAGAGCACTTGGATAAATCAAACCATTAATGATCTTGGCAAGAGCTTAATTATTTTCATGCCTCATTATTGGTTGTTATGTTGTACACCTCAAAGCACCGAAGGAAATAACTGATGATTACTGAGTTTTTGGATGCAATTCATAAATTAAATATATTGATCAATTAACAATATATATATATATATATATATATATTCTATGTTATAGACCCATTATATAAATGATCTACTTTTTGCAATAATATTTTTTTTTGGCGTCATTTTTGCAATAAATTATGTATAACAGATTGTTGAAAAGTCAAAAGGTTTTCTCAAATTTATTTTAATTTATTATATATATCCTACAATCTTTATAATGGGACTTTCTTAAAATTAAGTTTTCATTAAAAATTCAAATATCTTTGTTGAGAAAATAATATTTAAATATATATTGCTCAATATATTTGTTTTATTTTTAAAATTAAAAGTTGGTTTAAATCCAATTTAATTATCAGTATTGAGTCTTAACATGTAAGACATTGCTATTTTGTAAATATAATTTAAATCTTTAATTAAGTATTTTTTTTTTTTGCCAAATTGAAAAGCCCACTAAGTGGCGAAATACAAATGGATCCAATAAAGCTCAATCTTATAATTACAATCTTAGCCCAGTAATGGCCCAGGAGAATGGCCAATTAACACAATACGTAAATGCATACGACAAAACGTGGCAAGGATTGAAGGCAGGACAACATCGCCTCACTGTACATCCGTTGTACCGCACGAACCTTCTGGAACAATCTAGATCCACCGCCTGCGGCCAGTGATTGGAGAAACAGAATGTATTGTTGAAGAATTGGCATCCTCTTGTTGAAGATCCACTTGAAGAGTCTCCTTTGCCGACCAATATGGAGATGAGCAAGCAATTTTTGCCGACCACTTAACCGAAACACCGTTTTCAACCTATTCACGGCGAATGTACACTCCACTCCACAACCGAAGAAACGGCCCATGACCATCTATGGAGGAGCGAAGACTATATTACCCGGACCAAAAAAGATTAAAGCATATGATGGAACGGAAAAAAGTTCTCACCGCCGCCCTATCGGAGTTTCTATAGATCAGACAATGAAACCCAAACCAGATCGACATAGGAAATAATCATGTTTAGAGAAAATCAAGTAATAAACACAGAGACATGATGACAAAACAAGAACCGAACGATGTCGGGACTTGAAACCGGGCAAAGCCGGAATTATTACCCGATCGAGGCCGGATTTATTACCGGTATAACAACCGGAATTTACAGCAAAACGGAAAAAAAAACTCTCTTACTCAGAAAGATAGAATTGAAAGAAAAAAAAGAAAGGAAAAAAAATAAATTCGGTGTACCGGAAATCTGCTAGAGAGAATTCCGGACACTTTTTTGAGTTCCACTAATTAAGTATTGAGATACATATTTTTATCTGGTCAAAAATTTTTTTTTCTTGAATTAAATATTTTTTTATGTGTGTGTTTATCAACTATGGTAAGGTTTCAATTGCTTACCCGTATTGAGAGCGTCGTAACAATTACCACGTGTCAATTACCTGGGACGTTACTGACTAGAAAACGAATTATTGAGTGCCACGTCACTACTTATCCCTTAAAATCTCAGAAATGTCTAGAGAAACTTATAAATGCCCCCAAACCCCTACTACATATCTCAGATATTTGATTTCCTTAAAAATTAATCTGAAGAAAAATGATAAAATAAAAAACGCTAGAAAGAACGCGAAAACTTGAGAAGAAGATTTGAGGAGACCGTTAAACAAGAACAACTGCGTGAGAAAGGAGATTGTTGCGCTTTAAAGAAAAGATTCGACTCTAAATCTGGAGTTATCATTTCCGATAGGTATGTTCATCTCCCATTTCTTTTGCAAATTTTTTTTTGGCTTGAGCTAATTCATTGTTTTCTTATAAATCTAGTTGTATTTCTCTCACACGCTTTCTTTAATTTAGAGTGGCTTTTACAACCGTACACTAGCTTTCTCCCCACGATTCGGCTGAAAAATTTGGGAATTCATATCCGAATTTTCCTTTTCTAAATAAAAGAAAAACTTGGTCACCAAGCAAAACAATCTTGGTCTCCAAGGAGTTTATACCTATATATTTGTCGTGACTTGATAATTTTCTAGTTTCTAGAATCATTTACTCCATTGTTCCTCTATCTTTGAGACTTGAGAGACGAATTTGTACTGATTCAACATTTTTGGGTCTCTTGTAGATTCTGTGATTACGACTAATAAGAAGATGGCAGTTTATGATAAAACCGAAGTCGATACATCAAAGAAAAGGAAATCTAGGGCTAGAGCAGATGGTTCAACTGTGGCTGATAAGCTAAAGAAGTGGAAAGAATACAGCGATAATGTTGAAGCTTCTGCTATAATACAAGGACAGAAACCGAAACGCAAGGTTCCTGCGAAAGGGTCTAAGAAAGGTTGTATGAAAGGTAAAGGAGGACCAGAGAATTCTGATTGTAGTTATAGAGGAGTTAGACAAAGGATTTGGGGTAAATGGGTTGCAGAGATTCGAGAACCGAACAGAGGAAGTAGGCTTTGGCTTGGCACTTTTGGTACTGCGGAAGAAGCTGCTTCTGCTTATGATCAAGCGGCTAGGGTTATGTATGGTCCATTGGCTCGTCTTAATTTCCCTCAATGTGTTGGGTCTGAGTTTACTAGTTCATCGAGTCAGTCTGAGCTTTGTACTGTTGAGGATAAAGCGGTTCTTCTTCGTGGCGGTTCTTGTGGGAAGCAAGAGGATACTGATTGTGAATCTAAACCATTTAGTCAGATGTTAGATGTTAAGGAAGAGTCTAGTGAAACCAGGCTGGACAATTGCGCCGCTGTGAATAATTTGCTGAATTACGATTTGATGAAAGAGTTTGATCAGTATTATTGGAGTAGAGATGTGAAGGAGAAAGAGAAACCAAAGCAGGAAGAAGAAGAGACACAGGAACAGGAACAGGAACAGCATCAGTCGGATTTGCTAACTGTTGCGGATTATGGCTGGCCTAATGATATGGAAAATGAGCAGAGCTTTTGGGATTCTAATGATTTCATTGATATTGATCAACTCCTTGGAGATTTGGATGAAGGCCATTTACCTGGTCCCGATCCAAACCAGGACCAAAACTTGATACATTCTGGTAGTGATGATTTGCATCCGCTTCAGCTCGAGCCACATGACGGTCACGAGTTCGATGATTTGGCTACTCTGGATTTCTGAGAGTTCTGAGACAATGAATGGTCTACAACAGAATCTTTGGATTAATCATAGCAGAAAAAATATATAGAACTTTGTATAACTTTGTGGTATTTTGCTTCATTGAGTATTGAATCTCATTCATTGAGTTTAATATAGAGAATAGCAGAGGAACTCTTTTCCTTCTCTTCGTATAACAATAGTGTACATAATTGATTAACAAGAAAATTAACCATAATTTACAACTACAATACAGCAGTAAAAAAGAATCTTGAAATTTGAGAAAAGAATCATGGATAAAATAACTTAGCAAAAAAAAGCTCGTTCCAAGTATCTTGAAGACCAGGCAAGCACCAATGTATACAGTCTGAGTAGCTAACAGGATTTGCTAGCTGCTCCTTCGTTAATGGACTCCATTGCTTTTTGTATATCGACGTGTGAGCGTCTTTCCTATAGCCTGAGAGTTGTGTAATATTCAATACCGTCACAGGAAAATCCGCTCTCTTGTCTAATTCCTCTCTGATCACTTTCATTAACGTTTTGCTGCAGTCCGATGGCCAATGGTCCATGTCCTGGATCGGTGTCGTTTGATTGTAACACTTCTTTCCTTGCTCGTCTCCCCAATCCTCGCTCCTGATCATGGAGATAGAAAAGATGGAACCTTTGTATTCTAGAGCTTCGTTTTATTCAAAATACCAAATCCGGACTAGATTTTTCTAAGCCAAATGTCCCCTTCTCTTTTCAGTTCCTAGTTTTGAAGTTGAAACAAGTGTTTCTAGATAACTTGAAATCACAGAAAAAGATCAAGAATTTTACTGACTTGTAATGAGTAGGAGACATAGTAGCAAAGAAAACCCTCGTCTTCAATGGATCCATATTCTTCTTCACCCATTTCACCATAGTCTTCAACGCCATTCGATATGCATCTTCGCTTTCCATCTCAACGATCCTCTTGTTCTCATCCTTGAATGAACCTTCCCTTCAAATAACAAATTGAACAAAACAATCAAATCACAAGTACATTGGGGTATACGATAAAAAGATTCGAGAACCTACTATTAGAAACAATGATAAAAGTTTTAAAATTTCATGATTGGTACATACAAGATCTTCATTTTGAAGCCAGTCCTCCACCACAAGTATGTGTTGAACACGACTATATCAGCACCTCGCCAATACCTACCATGTTTGTTGATGGAGCCTTTCCTCACAATCCGATCTGTTACTCGATGCACTGTAGCGTTATCTGAATTTGATTCTAGAAGAAACGGTGCCCAATAGAACTCTATCGTTGCATTGTAATCCTACATTAATATACCACAAGAATCTATCATAATCCTAGCAAGCAAATTTTCAAATCCAAAGCTTAATCTTTGTCATTCTTCATACTCAGATCTCTACAGAGCAACGTCAATGGCTTGTACAAGACTTTATAAATCTGAACCAAAAGCCTAGATTCCAAGTACCTTGAGAGAGAAGACGGTGAGTGATCCGAAGGTATCCATGGATTTAGAATTTTCTGGGATTTGTGAATGAAGAAGACAGATTAGAGAAACATACATTCCTCTGTTCAATGAATCTCCGACGAACATCATCTTCTTCCCTCTTAAGCTCTCCAACATCACCGTCGCGTTAAACCTATAACACATTCAACAACCACTGAGCTAACGGATCTGAAGATCAATCACCAAACTGGACCTAATTGAATTCGAAATTTAGAGAGACTAACGAAGGAAGCGAGCAGGATTCAGGCTGCCATCTCCATGACTGATAATCGCTATCGGGACGGCCATGCGTCCGGCAAGTGAGCTGCGGCTGAATGTACGGACACTCTGATTCTCGGTAAAATGGCCGCGTTGACCAGTCTTTGACCCAACTCCCTTTGAACACATCGCATCCTTCCGGCGTTTTCCCCACCGCAAAAGCTGGTGGTGGAGGAGACGGAGGTGGAGGAGATGACGGTGGAGGGGATGACGGTGGAGGGGATGGTGGTGGAGGAGATGGAGGTGGAGGTGGTGGAGGAGATGGAGGTGGAGGTGGAGGAGGTTCGTCTACTACAACAACGATTGTAGATTGTTGTAGGATCGTTGGAGAGTGAAGAGATCGACGGGAGAAAGAGATGAAATCGTGGCCGTAGATGAGGGCGGCGAGTATGATGAAAGCTAGTACGGCGTAGAAGAAGTGAGTAAGACGTCGTTTTCTACGGTGAGACGGTGATAACAACGGCGACGTCATTTTTTTTCCCTTTAACGTCTACTTACTTTTTATGCCTTTTTCTCTTTTATGTAGTTGTATTTTGTAATGACAAATTTTGATTTGCTTAAAAATGAAATTTGGAATCTTAGACTATAGTGATTAGTTAAAATTAATAAGTTAATTTAATATTTTTATCAAATTATAAATATTGCAACACTTGCACGATCCAAAACTAGACACATGTTGTTGCCCATAATTGGGCACGATTGTTTATAGTTAATTCGATCTACAAAAGTTCTTCGACTTCAATTAAAATAGACAAGACTGTTCTTAATTAATTGCTTCTTCTAATATATATATATTTTTTATATAAAGAAAAGAAATTACACAATTAAGAAGAAACAAGAAAAGGCCAAAAGAAGACAACTGAACCTGTCGGTAGATTACAAGATTATTTATCAAAATGATGAAAGAAAGGCACTACACTTTTTATGGATCAACAAAATTATTCAAAGGCCTATAAGCATTTTATCCGACCCAATAAAAAAGTATCCAACTTTAATTTGTCTAGGCCCATATAGAAATCTATATCTCTGCTTTCGTGCAAGGTTCCTTTATTAAAATGAAATTTTCATGCTGTGGATTCACATGAAAGACGACAAAAATAAAATAAAATAAAATAAAAGATTCACATGAAAAGAATGAAATTTCATACATGTATAACTAATTTTTTTTCGTTAATTTGGCGTACGAATAACGAAAAGAAGCATAAAAATAAAAATACAAAAAATTCGAAGCCATTGTCATCGTGTTCCTCCCTTGACCTCTCTCGAAATGCGAGACCTTCTTCGCGCCTATTTCTCTCGAAGAACTCTCGCATCTCTTTACAATCTCTTCTTCAACCTCTCCCATAAGCTCCTCACTTCATTCCCTCTATCTCTCATCTTGCCCAAATCCAATGACGGAGACATCGCCGTCGCAGAATCCGAGTCCACTCCGCTGCTCGATCTGTCTAAGCCGTCATCACCTATATCTTTCCCGATCAAATCTCTTCAAGACCTTAAATCTCGTTCTTACTTCGATTCCTTTCACTTCCAGTTCAATCGCTTCACCGTCCCTCTCCGGCGAAACTCCGACGACTTACCGAATCGTCCAAGGGTATTAGTCTGTCACGATATGAAAGGAGGGTACGTAGATGACAAGTGGATACAAGGGTGTGAAAACGACGCCGGATTTGCTATTTGGCATTGGTATTTGATGGACATTTTTGTCTACTTCTCTCATTCTCTGGTCACTCTTCCTCCTCCTTGCTGGATCAATACTGCTCATAAGCATGGTGTTAAGGTCAGTGATCTCAAAAACGTTTGGATCGTTCAACTTTCAAATTTTGATTTTGGTTGAGCTATCTCTGAATTAGTAGATTAGAATGAGGAATTTGGGATTTTGTGGATAAAAGTGTTTACTTTATTGTGTTTATGGAAATCTAAAGGTATTGGGGACTTTCATAACAGAATGGGATGAAGGAAAAGCTACCTGCAAAGAGATGCTTGCCACAAAGGTCTCTGCTCAAATGTATGCAGAGCGTTTGGCAGAACTTGCTACTTCTCTAGGCTTTGATGGTTGGCTGGTGAGGCTTTTTTCTATCTTGATAATATTCTAATCATCTGTAATTTTCAATTTAACAGATCTGTATCTGAAACTCACTGGTGAAGTGGTGTGAAGAAAGGCTTCTCTAACATATAAACTGTTACCTGCAGATAAATATTGAGAATGAAATAGATGAAGAGCAGGTTTCGAATTTGAAGGAATTCGTAAGCCATTTAACAAAAGTCTTGCATTTATCTACACCTGGAGCTTTGGTTTTATGGTGAGTTGCTGAGAAGTTTTTCTTTGTTCATTTTTTTTTGAACGTCTTGTTTTTCTTTGTTCATTTTGTAAACCACTTTGATCTGATAACTTTCTGCAGGTATGACAGTGTCACTGTTAATGGTAATCTTCAATGGCAAGATCAGTTGACTGAGATGAACAAACCTTTCTTTGACTTATGTGATGGTATATTCATGAACTATACATGGCAGGTCTGCCTTTCGGTTCAATCAGTCTCTTTAGTCTCAGTTTCTTCTATATGTCTTGTTTTTGATATTAGTGGGGGATGATATTGTAGGAGAGCTATCCGAAACTATCAGCTGAAGCTGCCGGAGATAGAAAATTCGATCTCTACATGGGAATTGATGTCTTTGGTCGGGGATCTTTTGGTGGTGGGCAATGGAATGTATGTCTCAGAAACTCTTTAATAATTGTGACAGGGTGAAACCCAATAATCTGTACATAAGTATTTGATTCCTCGTCTTATGCTTAGGTAAATGCTGCTCTTGATTTACTGAAGAGAAACAATGTTTCAGCTGCCTTGTTTGCTCCCGGATGGGTATATGAGACTGCACAACCACCCAATTTTCATACGGCTCAAAATAAGTAATACTTGAAATACTTTGCAATTTCATTGCTGTCTTTCAATTTTGAACTACCATTACTGTGTTTGAGCTTAAATTTTATTTTGCTATTGCTGTTAAGGAGATGCTGAATCTAATTATCATGCATGTGTTTTCTCTTCAGATGGTGGTCACTTGTTGAGAAGTCATGGGGAATAGTCCAAACTTATCCACAAGTCTTGCCTTTTTACTCGGATTTCAATCAGGTAAGGTGAGACTGATCAAGTAGTTCTTATCTTGTAACACTAACACCACAGTAAAATATGTATTAATTTTCTTGGTTATGATTATGTTCAGTTATGTTCTGAAGCTCTCTTCTCTTTTTTTTTCAGGGCTTTGGCTACCATATTTCACTAGAAGGTCGCCAATTGTCAGATGCTCCATGGTACAGCATTTCTTGCCAAAGTCTTCAGGTTCAACCATCTCACTGTCTTTGAATTTACTGCATACATCTAATGTTTACATGAACTAAAAACTTTTCCCGTCACAACACTCAATCGATCTTCTTAATCTGGGTTTGTCTCTCCTCTCATCTAATCTCCGTCTTTGTTGTGTTCTTCACGTCAGCCTCTCCTAGAATTCAATGAAGACAACAAAGATATCATCCAGGTCACTGTTGAGTGAGTTCTCGTCCTAATACTATACTAATATTTTCTTCTGGTGAGGCCAAAAAATGAGAAAGTTTTGAAATTTCTGGTCAAACATGTAAACATAAGTACTATGAATTTAATAGTGCTCGAGAGGCATCTTATAATGGAGGGGGGAACATCGCTTTTAGAGGAAGGCTTGAGGGAGATGTGTACTTCACAACAAGGCTCTTCAAACCCCATCTTCAGCTTTCTTCTTCCGCCATCACATTCTCCTACTCTGTAAGTCTTTGCTTCTAGATACATCACATTGTGAGATCTTCTTGTTTTTACTCATGTGAGATTTACTGTGGTGCAGGTAAAATCAGATGAAACCTCTAAACTTGGTATCCTGCTTTCTTTTTCATCTCCATCAAACGAGACTAAATCCATACTCTTGACGCCACAAGAAGCTATCCCCCGCAAGTTCAACGACATGTTCTTGCAAAATCTCGCCACATCAGTGCAGGCTGTATCAGAGTGGACGGTACACGAGACAAGCCTTGCCATGGATGGCTACACATTGACTGAAATCTCTGCCTTTTGCTACAGACCAGAGAATTCGACAAAGAGAGCTGAATATGTTGCATTGCTCGGCCACATCTCAATTAAAGATCATGTTGAGTACCAGCAGAAACCCGATTCTTTACCTCCACCTTCACTGTGGGAAATCGAAGCTCATAACACAGAGCTTGTACCAGGTGATTCCGGTTCCAAGATCCTCAGGATAAAGCTAGAATGGAGACATAAACACCCTGAAGATTCCTCCGTGTACACAAGGTACCATGTGTATGCAGAGAATGTGAAGTCGAGTGATCTAAGATCGAGGAAGGTACTAGAACAACCGAGAAGTGAGACAGTGTTCCTCGGAATCGCTCATGTACCCGCCTATTACGTAGCAGAATTGGTAGTAGACTCGGACGTGAAAGGAGTCCGCTTTGTGGTTCAAGCCTGTGCTGAAGATGGCTCATCAGGAAAGCTGGATGATTCCCCTAACCTTCTAGTCGAACTGGAAGGTCTCTCCTCTACAATGTCGTAGGACGTAGCTTGCTTCACGCCAAAATCTGAAACTGTGGAACGATATATTGAAAAAATATCGGAATAATGTAAAAACGGAAGAAACAAAAAATAAAAATCTGACCTGGAAATATATTGTAAGATCTGCAAAAGTACCCAAAAAAATGTTTGTGAAATTTTTTAAGTTTCACTTATCTTACGTTAGATAATACTAATATACACGACGCCTTAATTTTCGCAGGGCAATTCTAGAGACACCACGCGTATTCCACAAGCCATTTATCGTCTTTCCACGTGTCTAGCGAACAGACACCCACGTCATCCCATCACTAACCCACCGCCGTTTCTTAAACCTCTATTTTTAACACACTCGCTACTCGCTTACTCCGACGTCTACAAAGGATCTCCTCTTCGTTGCTTTACCTCTCTTGAGATCGTAATAACCAATGTTACTCAAGGCTTCCCCCGCGCTCTCTCTCTTGAGCTCCGGCGCCGGCAGCGGAGGAAATCTGTTTCCTCCGTCGAAAAACTCGTCGAATCTTCTATTTTCTTCGAGCGCGTCTCTTGGATCTAAGTTTTCTGTTCAGGCGGCGAAAGGAACGAGTAATAAGTCGTTAACCGGAGTTGTATTCAAACCTTTTGATGAAGTGAAGAAAGAAATGGATCTCGTTCCCTCCACTCCTCTGGTTTCTCTCGCTCGCCACAAGTTCCCGGACGATTCTGAATCTGCCATCAACGATCAGATCAAGTGAGTGCTCTTGTTTTAACGTATTCGGTTTCTAATTTTTCGAATCTCTTCTCCAGTAATCATAATCCAAACCGAAAGGATCAGATGATTCTATTGATTGATTCATACTGTTCACATGATCATTTCTCAAGCTCTATTTAACCATCATCCTTTGGTACAGCTTCGATTCACTGATCATGGTGAATGTCATTTCTTACAAGATTCAGAGAGTTATTAGCTTTGGTTGGGTATATTGATTAATACGTGACGATGTGTCTGAATCTTAACATGTCTTATTTGCTTGTGTGAATCACAGCGTGGAATACAATGTGTCCTACATCTACCATGCTCTGTATGCTTACTTTGACAGAGACAATGTCGGCTTGAAAGGTTTCGCCAAGTGAGTTTCTTTAGCCTAAAGAAAGCCGTATTTTCTGTCTCTTTAGCGGGTGGATCATTTTGTTGTTATTGTTGTTGGTTTCACTGGTAGGTTCTTCAACGATTCGAGTCTTGAAGAACGAGTTCATGCTGAGAAGTTTATGGAGTATCAGGTAATTTTCAAAAACCTATCAGGTTATATATGGATCTGTAGTAGTGGTTCTTATGTTTGATTGATCGATCTTCAGAACAAGCGTGGTGGCAGAGTGAAGCTGCAGTCTATTTTGATGCCAGTCTCTGAGTTTGATCACGAGGAGAAAGGAGATGCATTGTATGGTATGTAATTTCAAGCTCATCCAAATTTATTGTAGCAGCAGTTTGTTTATAATATTGCTTGAGAGTAATATAGATCTTAGTAAGCTTCATACTACACCACTGTAGTTCTTGATGATTTTAAACTCTTTCGTTTACCAGCGATGGAGCTTGCACTGTCTTTGGAGAAACTTACTAATGAAAAGCTTCTCAAGTTACAAAGTGTAAGAACTTTATCTTTTCATCATTACAAGTATCAATTCTATGTAATTTGGGAAATCTCTCTTGAAGAGAGTTGTGTATTATCCACATAATATATATACACAGAGTTGTTACATACAATTAGGGATCACCCTTGGTATGAGGAACTTCCTATACTAGAGAATATAATCAAATACGATTTGTGGAATATGCTATTTGATAATATGCTAAGCCTTAAACCCATGGTTTCAGTATCACAGAGCACACTTTGGCAGTAAAAAGAGGATTAGATTAATTTCTCTCCTGTCTTTGATCCTACAGGTTGCTGTGAAGAACAATGATGTTCAGCTGGTTGATTTTGTAGAATCCGAGTTTCTAGGCGAGCAGGTAAAAACAAAACAAAAGTTCACATCATCATTACTTTGAAATACGCAGCGATCGTCATGTAATCGGTGAAACAGGTCGAAGCCATCAAAACAATCTCAGAGTACGTTGCACAGCTAAGAAGAATCGGAAAGGGTCACGGTAAGTACTTAAAACCCCTCAAAAATCAACCTCAGAACTCCTATTTCACTTCCTTTTGGGTGTTTCACTTAATTACCTTCGGGTGTGAAAACCGCAGGAGTGTGGCATTTTGATCAAATGCTTCTCAATGAGGCTTAAGGAAGAAGAACTGCAGCTTTTGATGATGATAATACTGATTTGGTGACAAATCTTCCTTGTGCTATACGGCACCGTTTTCCTTTATTTTCCTTGTGTTGGTTAACCGAATGCTTATGTGTGTGTTAATACTTTAATAATGTAACTCGTAGTTTGAGAATAAATGTAAGTCCACTGCTTTAATGCAACTATCGCCATAAGTGGTGTTTATCGACTGAAACTTCGGATTTGGATATTATTAAAGTTTTTAAAATCCGAATTTTTAAACGTGGTTTGATTTTGGTTTAAATGCCTCGGCTGTTAGAGTAACGACGTGTCGTTTATGACGTATAGAAACGGTATGGTGTTGGAAGTTGGAACAAAGACTTGTCTTTTTAAAAACCCACCAAAACAGAGCAATTGGAGAATACTAAACGACCTCAAAGCTTTAAGCATTATTAAAAAAAAAAAAAAAAAAAAAAAAACTCTTCGTCAATGGAAAACGTTTCAGCTTCCTCACCGACTAATCCACATTTTTTCCAGCCTCTTCTTCCTGGATTCCACAGCCACCTCGTAATCTCTCCCTCTTTCTCTGGATATGCATGAATCTGTTTTTTCAATCTCTCTCTGAGCTTCTTTTGTTGCAGAACATTCCCACGGCTTTCTTCTCAAGGCACATAAAGGGAACAACAAACATGGGAAATGCGGTGGCGAAGCTGAAATCGAATGCCTCTGATATAACTTGGGAAGTGAAAATGGACGGTCGGAGACTCACGCAAGGCTGGCAAAAGTTCGCGACCAGTCATGATCTCCGAGTAGGCGACATAGTCGTTTTCAGACATGATGGGAACTTGTTGTTTCATGTCACATCTCTTGGACGCAGCTGCTGTGAGATTCAATACGCTGACAATGATGTCATTCAAATACCCTCTGGTACGATTTACCTCTCTGTGTTACTGTTTAGCTTTATTGTCTATTGGAGTAAACTTGCGCTCAAATTATCAATACTCCAAGATTCAGTTTAAACTCTCATTCAGATTCAGATTCGGAGAATAATCATTACACAACAGAAGGAAGAACTTCATCAGATCACTCTTGCTTTGTAACTTGTGTCACCATGTCAAATCTAAGCAAAGATATACTGGTAAATGATTGCTTCTGCATTTCTAGAAAGCTAGTGCTTGTACAAGATTTTTTAAATCCAAATCATATATACTCTTTGTAAATTTTGCAGTTTCTTCCTATCGATTTCTCAAGGTCTAATGGTCTGACGAACCGTCACTGTGAGATCATTCTGTTGAATGAAGACGAGAAACCATGGAGATTACTCATGCGTCACCACAAAACAAAAGGTGGTGTTTACATCAGAAGCGGTTGGAGAAGTTTCTGCTGCGCAAATCGACTGAGAGACAACGATTTCTTGACCTTTAAACTTGTGAAAACCGGCACAACACCTGTTCTCCAGTTGTTGCGTTCTCCATCTAGGGAGATCCAATACAGATTCTTGACACTAACTCTCAAACCACATAATCTCAAGAGCTATGTACTGGTAAGTAAGAATTTGATCAATCAATTCGACGTTGTTGTCAGAGTTTGTAATGTTTTTGAGTTCTTTGTGGCAGCTTTTACCGGGGACATTTGTGAGGGCGAATGGTATCAGGAAAGCGGAGAAGATAACTCTAGTGGATCGATACGGTATTAAAAGGACGACGAGTCTTAAACCTAACGACAAATATGGAAGAATGAGATTGGGAAAAGAGTGGAGAGAGTTCTGTGATGTTAATGGAGTGAAGACTGGTGATTCCTTCAAGTTGGAACTCATCAAGGGAAAAGAAGACACAGCGAATCCTTTGCTTAAGTTCTGCTCCAAAGTCCAAAACCCTCTCTGAGTTTGTTTTTTTTTAATTTCTTATGTACTATCTACTTGGTATGTGTTTTGTTTTTTGGTTTTTTGGCTGGCTTGTAACCAGGCTCTAGCAGTTTGGGATGAACAAAGTAAAACAAATACCCTTTCATGGTTCCTTAAAGTTCATTGGCATTGTAAACAATTTGTTGATCTCATCCAAAGCGTCTTTGGTGGCTTAGTACACACAGTTGATTCAAACAGATCATCACGCTTGTCCAATTCGATGGATGTCAATATTTGAGTTTGCTCATACATCCTATCCATACATCCATGGCCATGGGTGGTTCTGCAAGGCTGTCAAAGAACACATTTTCAAACAATCTTGCATCATGTCACCAATATATCAAATACTAAATCTCAAAGTAGTCACCTAATCCATCATATAATCGAATCTCTTCATCTTCTGATAACACAGAACATATACTGTTTGCTTGCATGGTTCTTAAGCAGGAAAGCTTTAGGATTCTCTACAAAGTCCATCTACTCAAAACAAATCCAAAATTGCTTTAAGCAAAATAGTTTTCACAGACAATGTGACCACTCAAGTCCAAAATATCTCTCTTTTGATTACTTTCCTAGTACAAATGTAACAAATCTATGCAAGTTCAATCCTACTAAATCTTTTGTAAACGACATCGTTTGGCAAGGCAAAAGGATCTATTCATCCGCTGTAAACCCTCGGTCCTATTTAGAGGATTAAAATAGACGCCTGTGGACTTTTCTAGTCATCAAATTGATTTCTCGATTCGCCGTGAACTCGAAATCGTACTCTCAGTTTTGCCATCTCTTGAGTCTCATGGCGAATTCCACGGAGAAACTTGACGCGAATCCACCAATCCGAGAACCAGAAGAGAAAGAAGAAGTTAAAGAACTTAACGGCGACGAAGAAAGAGAAGAAGAAGAAGAAGAAGAAGAAGAAGAAGAGGAGGATTACGAAGGAGAAGACGATGATACCGCGTCAAAATCTCAAACACGCGAAGGCCGATCCAATGTGGACAGGATCAAGGCGGAATCTCTATTCCGTCGGATGCGAGCTGCTCCTGTGCCGGTACGTGTTCACGACGTTATCCTCAGAGGAAACGAGAAGACCAAGGACCATATCATCGAGGCGGAAGTGGATGCTGTGAGAGAGGCAACCACGTTGCAAGAGCTTCTCGAAGCTTCTAGGGTTGCTAATTCGAATCTCCGAGCTCTCGATATCTTTGATTCCGTCAACATTACTCTCGATTCTGGTCCTCCAGAGCTTCCTGGCACCACCAATGTTGTAATCGAAGTTGTCGAGAGCAAAAGCCCTCTCACTGGCCAATTCGGCGCATACACTAGAGCTGAGGTATTTCTCTAATCGCAACAAATTCATTGCTATGTCTCAATTGAGTATGAATCTGGACTGATAATGTAGCGTTGTACATAACTATGATGCTCTTTGTAGGCTAGATCATCAAGCGTTGAAGCATCTTTGAAGTATAAGAACATTTTTGGCTATGGAGATATTTGGGATGGGTCTATAGTTTGTGGCTATGACAACTCTGCTGAGGTTGGCTTAGGGATGTATTTGCCAAGGTTCAAAGGCCTTTCTACTCCTTTTACTTCCCGTCTTTTCCTTTCGACTGAAGACTTGCTTAAGTTTTCATCTTATAAAGAACGATCCCTCGGTCTTTCTCTCGGTCTGCTCTCGACCAAGTATCACGAGCTGGTTTACACGGTTGGATGGCGTAATCTGATAGACCCATCACGAATGGCTTCAGTACCAATAAGGAGACAACTGGGACACAGTCTGCTTTCTGCATTGAAGTATACTTTTAAATTTGACCGGAGAAACTCATACGTGAGGCCAACTAGTGGATATGCTTTCATCTCTACTTCTCAAATTGGTGGTCTTGCTCCTGATAGCCGAACCTTACGCTTCTTGAAGCAGGTTCGTCCCCTCATCTTTCTTGTTGCCAACATTTACATGAACTTAATTTTCAGTTAGGAAAGTTGCATTTTTTACAGGAAATACAATGGTACTAGTCCCTTGTTTTCATACATATGCTCCCTAGTGTGTCTGAAACTTATGCTTACTGTGAGAGTGTATAACAAGAATCGTAGAGCTCTGATACTTTTAAGCATTCATTGTCAGGAAATTGATCTCCGGTATGCTGTTCCGTTGGGTTTTTACAATGCTGCTCTAAACTTTGGTGTGTCTGGGGGTGTCTCCTTTCCATGGGGAAGCGGATACCAGAGCCGCCATTCCTCTGTGTCAGAGAGATTCTTCTTGGGTGGAAATTCATCGCCTGTATGCTCTTTGGGTGGGCCATCTGCGCTATGGGGATTCCAGGCCAGAGGACTTGGTCCCAACGAGCCGAAAAGGAAAGGTGATGATGAACGAGATTTTGTTGGAGGAGATGCTGCAGTCACTGCATTTGCAGATCTCTCATTTGATTTGCCAGTGAGATGGTTACGAGAGAGAGGAGTCCACGGCCATGTGTTCACTTGTGCAGGGAATATGGCAAAGCTATCTGGGAATGAGTTTAGAAACTTCAATGCTACAACCTTCTTGGATACATTCAGAACTTCGGTTGGTGCTGGAATCGTCTTGCCAACTAGTCTCTTCCGTATGGAGGTTTGGTTCTCATCACTACTATCCTTTCTGCATTTTTATCGAATGAAAGTGCAATGATTAACATCAAAAATTATCCATCTTGTTTCCTTTTGTTATGAGACAGGTTAACTACTGCCACATACTGAAGAAACAAGAACATGATCGAGCAAAATCAGGTTTTTTCGTGACATTCTCGCCCCCATCCTGAGAAACTGTAGTTGAAGAAGGTACTCAATATGAATAGGCCTTTCATTTTTTTTTTGTTCCTCACGCCGTGCCACAATGTCTGGCAGAATCTTTGATTTTATTGTTGAACCTAAGAACTCTTGACAAAGAGTTGATTCTTTTTGCCATGTTTGCATGGATTACTCATTTGTGGATTCACGAGGAAGCGTAATAAAAAACAAAACAAAAAACTACCCAACCAGTCAACCACCATTAATTGGTTAAATTCCATTACAGCTTTTTATCCTAGCGCAAAATTGATGCATCATGTTGTGGGATAATTACTATAGGACTAGTATCAGTTATCAAGTCATTTCTTTTGTAATTCCTGACCTGATTTTCTTCTTCACTAAGACGTTCGTAATTGTTTATTTGTGTATATCATTTAATTTCGTGTTTTTGAAACGTCCAACCAAACAAGTCAACTCTCCTTGAATTAATTCCTCAGTTATCTCTAAGTCTAACTGTCTATTTATTGTGACAACTCTCCTTGAATTACAAGTCAACTCTCGTTTTCTTTTATAATATGATATATCTCCTAAAACAATGATATATCCTCACTTGATTTCCTTCTTCACTATGACTCTCGTAATTATTATTGTGTATAGCATTTATTTTGGTTGGACAAACAATTTATTAAATTATCTGTTCGTAATTAAAGCTAGACGAAAATGTGTCGAAATTGACTTTTCAACACAAAAACTTTAACTCCTTTTTTGGTTATTTATTGAATACTAGTTACAGTTATAGTTATTGTTATGGTTATAGTGAGTAGCTGAGTAGATTTATCATTGTGGAGTACTATGTATATAAAGAGATGGGCATGAAACCATTTTACTTACCGTATAAAGTTTTCTTTATCACTATTGGTGTTCAAGAAAGTTAAATTAGCGTAGAGAATGTGATGAAAGGCTCTTGGAACTCAATGAGTATCATTCCTATTACTCTTTCTTTTGTCTTCTTATTCATTTCTCATTTTGAGGACGTGCTTGCGGCTCCAACTAGGCACTTATGTCGTCCCGACCAAAGGGATGCACTTCTGGAGTTCAAGAACGAGTTTGAGATTGGGAAGCTTTCTCCATATTGTATTGATGGTCGTCCGAAGACGGAGTTATGGGGGAATAACAGCGACTGTTGCAAGTGGGAGGGTATCACATGCAATTCCAAGTCCGGTCATGTGATTGAGCTATACCTTAGTTGTAGTGGCTTCCATGGCCGGTTTCATTCCAATACTAGTCTTCAAAACCTTCCCTTTCTAACCACTCTAGACCTTTCAATTAATGATCTTACTGGTCAAATCCCATCTTTGATTGGAAAACTTTCTCATCTCACCTCTCTTAGTCTTTCTTTTAATCATTTTTCGGGTAGGATTCCATCTTCCATTGGAAACCTTTCTCATCTCACCTCTCTTGACCTTTCTCGTAACAGTTTTGTTGGTGAAATCCCATCTTCTTTTGGAAATCTAAACCAGTTGGCTAGCTTAGATGTTTCTACCAATAAGTTCAGTGGAAACTTTCCCATTTCACTATTGAATTTAACAGAGTTATCAGATATATCACTCTCCCACAATCAGTTCACAGGAATGCTTCCTCCTAACATCACTTCATTAACCAAGTTGGCGTTTCTTAATGCAAATGACAACGCTTTCACTGGAACCATCCCTTCTTCTCTCTTCACCATTCCTTCGTTGATTCAAATTCTTTTGAGTGTTAACCAACTAAACGGCACCCTTGAGTTTGGGAACATATCTTCACCATCTAACTTACAATTTTTAGGCATTGGCAGCAACAACTTCATAGGGCCAATCCCAAGATCCATTTCCCAATTAGCCAACCTTGCTCTACTTGACCTTTCCTATTTCAACGCTCAAGGCCCAGTTGACTTTAGTATCTTCTCACATCTCAAGTCGCTCCAACTTCTTAGCTTATCACATTTGAACACCACCACAACGATTGACTTATATGATATCTTATCATATATCAAGAGGCTTTCTCAGTTAGATCTCTCAGGCAATCATGTTTCAGTCCCCAACAAGAGTTCAGTTTCAGATCCTCCTTCACAGTTGATAGATTCTTTGTACATGTCAGGATGTGGTATCACTGACATTCCAGAGCTTCTAAAAACCCAACCACTTCTGAGAAATCTTGACATTTCCAACAACGAAATCAAAGGTCAAGTTCCTGGCTGGTTATGGACGCTACGAAACTTGAACTACGTAAATCTTTCCAACAACACTTTCACCGGCTTCGAAAGATCAACGAAACATGAGCTATCTTCTATCACAAACCCATCTATGAGGCATTTTCTTGGCTCCAACAACAACTTCACAGGCAAGATTCCTTCTTTCTTATGCATGGTGCGTTCTCTAAGCACTCTTGATTTATCTGAAAACAACTTTCATGGTTCAATCCCTCGTTGTTTAAGAAATCTCAAGACCACTCTTTCAGATATAAACCTTCGTAAGAATCGTCTTGGTGGAAGTCTTCCAGAGAATATATTTAAAAGTCTTAGGTCGTTTGACGTCGGTCGTAACCAACTTGTTGGGAAACTTCCAAGATCTTTGATTCATTCTTCAACTCTTGAAGTTCTAAACGTGGAAAACAATAGAATCAACGACACGTTTCCCTTCTGGTTGAGTTCTCTGAAAACGCTTCAAGTTCTTGTCCTTCGCTCCAACACATTCCATGGACCGATTCATCAAGCCTCGTTCCCTAAGCTGCAAATCATCGACATATCGCATAATCACTTCAGTGGAACTTTGCCATCGGATTACTTTGTGAAGTGGAGTTCTATGTCATCACTTGAGAAAAACGAAGAACGGTCAAATGTAAATTACATGGGAGATGAATTTGGCTATTACCATGATTCTATTGTTTTGAGAAATAAAGGTGTAGAGATGGAGCTGGTACGTATCTTAAAAATCTACACAGCAATCGACTTTTCAGGAAACAATCTTGAAGGAGAGATTCCAAAGTCCATTGGTCTATTGAAAGAGCTTCATGTACTAAACTTATCAAACAATGCTTTCACTGGTCACATTCCTTCATCCATGGGTAACCTCAAAGCTCTCGAGTCGCTTGACGTTTCGCAAAACAAGCTTTCAGGAGAAATACCACAAGAGTTAGGGAACCTCTCGTACCTTGCGTACATGAACTTCTCTGATAACCATCTCACAGGTCTAGTACCAGGGAGCACTCAGTTTCGAAGGCAACATTGCTCTTCCTTTGAGAAAAACATGGGACTTTCTGGTCCTTCTCTTGACGAAGTTTGTGTAGATAACCACAAGCCAGCACCACAACAGTACGAACCGGTGGATATAAAGGAAGAAGAAGAAGAGGTGTTGAGCTGGATAGCAGCTGCAATAGGATTTGGACCTGGTATTGTCTTTGGAATGACGATTGGATACATATTGGTTTCTTACAAACCAGAGTGGTTCATGAACCCTTTTGGCCGTAACAATAGTAGACACAGAGGCACCCCAAGGTAAATGTTCTTAGCTTCTTTCAAGTATTTAAATAGTTGATTTTTGTTTCTTCTTCTTCTTTGGAAAGATATTTTAGAATAATAATTAGCTAAATAGAATGATAACTTACTTTGCACGTATAAGGAGATTTTGCTTATGCTTTCCTTATATTTTGATCAGGAAAATTTTCCCTGGAAACGCGAGATGATCAAGATCAACGATATTGACAAAGAACCAGTAACGGTGGGGTTAAACAGAGAGATTTATCTGCAAATCTTGTTAAAACATGTAAAGTTGCTTCTTCTTTTTTTTTGCATTGTTAAAACATGTTATCTTTTCCTTTCCCAGTAGACTCGTGTGTGTGTATATATGTATGTCTGTGTGTCGAATGTTCATATCAATGAGACACAGAAATACAGAGCAGTTCTAGAGTTTGGAAATATATTTTAATAAACTAAATCTCATACATGGATATAAGTACATCTTATGTATATTGTTTTTAGATTTGCTAAGCTTTGAGAAGACTACAAGGATAACCTATGAGATTATAATCAGTAGTGGAAAGAATGGATGAAAGTATTATTTTTATAGGAATGACGATTTGTTAAGTTGTTATCAGCAGTTTGCTAAACTTATATATTACTTTTTGTATATTTGTACTCATCCACAAAGGTTCAATGATTTTAAGACTATTTGGATTTATTAGGTTGTTATTATCATTTTGTGTACTCATTTCAAGATTCTTAGGATGAATGTTGGATTTAACAAAAGAAAAATGAAGTTTTGAATTGATTTTTCTTGTTATTGGTATCTATTCTCAACCATAATGAATGATGAGTAGAAGAGGAAGAGATATAAAGATGTGAAAATGGATAGTGAAGGGGACGGTGGAGGTGTGGTGGGCTTCTCATTCTCTCACTTTTCTTGTCAAATGTCTTGTCTTCTCCATTTCCACACTCCAATTTTTTATGTAACCCTCTGATTTATTTATTTGTTATTTGACTTTCTTTTGCCTAAGTATGTATTATCTAAAACAACAACCAATTCTATTTGGTTTTATGCATCACCCACTATGCAAGAAATTTCCTCTTGGATTTGGCGCAGTGTGAAGTCTATTTCATATATTTCATTGATTGACTTGTTTCAATCGAATCCAAAGTCTTGCTTCTCTTTGTTTTAATGTCCACAATCTCAAAAAGAGAAAAATAAATAGCTAATTGGTTACTTTTACTCTCTCTATCTCATTACTACGTTATCCTTTGATTTTTCAACACTCAACGCTTAATAACCAAAAATCTCAAAGATAAAACCAGTATATGATTATGATTTTTGACATACGAGCTTGGATTCGAACTCACGACCAATCATGTAATTAGCAAGGAAAAGCTCAAGCCAACACAAATGATGAATAGGCCCATGCCTTGTCCCATTTGTTCCCTTCTCTTATCATCTACTAAAACACTCTTCTTCACAAAAAGTTAAAAGTCTTAATAATATATAAAGGAACCACCAGATAAAACTTAGAATAAACGAGAGCCTAACATTTACCACCCAAAATCAAAAATATCAAGAAAAAAAAAAAGAGTTTGAGATGAGAGGGCATGAGCCACGATCAAGTTCATCTTGTGCAGCCTGCAAGCTCTTGAAGAGACGATGCACACCTACTTGCATTTTTGCTCCTTATTTCCGTTCAAGCGACCTGATAACTTTTGCCAAAGTCCATAAAGTCTTTGGAGCCAGCAACGTCAGTAAGCTTCTCAGTGAGGTTCCTGAAGAACAGAGACAAGAAACCGTTAACTCATTGGCTTATGAGGCTGAGGTTCGTCTCAAGGACCCTGTTTACGGTTGCATTGGAGCCATAGCTTCTCTGCAGAAGAAGATGCTTGAGCTTCAACATGATATAGCCGTTGCTCGCACTCGACTACTTGCCCATTCTGGGGTCAACAACCACATGTCCCCTTTGGATACTTCTCCTGAGCTCGCTGCTTTTCTTGATCTTGTACCTTATAGTGACTTGATGTTGCTTGATGGGTCTAGTCTTGATCCTTACTTGTATGATCTTGGACAGCCTCCTTTTGTATAGGCCTTATGTCTTTATCAGCTGTATTTGTACTTTGCTGACAAATCATCTTCGAGAATTTAAAGTGTGTCCCTAATGTGTGAACTCCAATATGCAAATCAGACTCTTACTTCATCATTTGAATGAAAATTCGGGTTTAACTTCAAAAGTAACCATCATAGTCGATGAGAAAACTCAGGTGCATGATGAGCCTTGGAAGGTCAGCGTCCTTACCAGTTTTGGACCAAGTGGTAGGCCAAGACTAGTAAAGTGAGGTTATTTTAGATGCAGAGCTTCTTTGTAAGTCAGGTCTGAATAGGAGAGCACATGCTTATGTCAGCCCCAAATTCTACGAAACATCAAACACTGATAGATATGCTTCTGTGATGTTCCTTTTCGAGACTCCAATAATACAGCCTCATGTGTCACCTCGTCTTTCCTCAGGTCCCAAGAGTCTTGTCCTGGAGATTCCAGAGTGCTGCAAAGTCACACAAGCAAACAGCCAAATCAATAGCTTGGTTGTTTTTGATCAATTCCAAACTGAATCATGGAAGAATAAGAATGACTCTGATAAGTGAGTTCTCATCAGAAACATGATTAAGTCTGGTTAAGTCTATAGGCATTCCTGAAACCTGATTAAGTAAAAGACTAATTGCAGATCACAAAAAAGAGAGAAGAACGTTCTTTAGAACTGCAAGGCACTGATACACAAACCATCATACATTGATACTTCACAAAAGTACATTTTGATACGCCAGATACTAAGAGAGTTCTTTCGGTAATCTGCATTGCTACCACCAATGTACCCTCTACAAGCTAGAGAAGAGAATGAGAAAGAAGAAAAAAAAAGCATTGCTCTAACTTGAAACCTAAAGATTAATAATAATAACAGCTTCTTCAACTCATATGAGCTTTAGATCCAACCATAGCTCCTTGCTTCACCGTAGTAAGCTCCTCCACAATCTATGCTTCTACAACTTCTTACCTATACATCAACAAAGCCCAATTGAATTATCAGTAAACTCATCAATCATAGCCTAATTGAAATTTAAAAAAAGCACAGAAAAATGGAAACTTTTTTCCATATCCACAATTGCTTACCAGAACCAGCTCTTCGTTTTCCATGTTTAGATTTCTCAAGCTCCAATTGCATCTCCATCAACATGTTCATTCGTTGTAACTCTAGCTCTTTGGCAACTTCCATTCTCTGCTTCTCCAAATCAATCATCATCTGCTGCTTCGTACCTTCGATTCTCTCATAAGCTTCACCTAACTTGAGAATAGCTCTCGCTAGTTCCCTAAAGGCTGATCCTTC
Organism: Cardamine occulta; assembly: GCA_028015245.1. Classification (NCBI taxonomy): domain Eukaryota; kingdom Viridiplantae; phylum Streptophyta; class Magnoliopsida; order Brassicales; family Brassicaceae; genus Cardamine; species Cardamine occulta. Next base: position 16,335,787 of record CM051371.1, on the reverse strand, counting down.
ACTCGGATCTAAATCTTCCACTCGACGATGCTTCCTCACTACAAATCCCCAATCACCAGCTTCGTCATCTTCGTCATCATCATCATCATCATCATCATCGTCGTCAAGAGAGCTTCCAGTCGATTTAGATCCAGTAGGATTCAAATTAGGGTTCATCAACGCCGATTTAGCAGCACCAGCTCCAGAAGCTGACGATTTCTTCACAACCGGACCGATTAAGAAATCGAGTCTATCAAAGAAGCACCAATTCGATAAAGGTTTGGCCTTTTCCGTTTTATACTTCTTCTTCAACGTGTCGATCCGGTTTTTGCACTGCACATCCGTCTTTGGCCGGCCATTCCCGTGGCTAGAATTGACGGCGTCGGCGACTTCTTTCCAATCGTTTTGCCGGAGATTTCCACGGTTGAGATTGACGTAACGGTCTCCCCAGGCTTCGATCAATGTCGCCGTAGCGTCCTCGCTCCACCAGTCTTCTCTTCCCGCCGGTAGACGATGAGACCCGCTTTGATGGGGCTTCGACTGAGTCTCCGGCGTCATCTCCATATCGGAGGGGAGGAGGAGGCTAACGTGCGCGGTTGAGAATGAGGCTTCGGATAAGAATATTGATGGAAGAGGTCAGAGAAATCAGATTTTTTTGGAAAAAGTAAAGAGAAAATACGGTTAAGGGGATTTGATTACCGGCGGTGACGTCAGCAACGGCGATTATCTTCTTCTTGTTCCTTCTCTTTTTCTCCACTAACCGAACCAATCACTCATAAGTCATAACCAGAACCGGTTATCGAATACGGTTTGGTCTTTAACTGGGTCCTACTGAATACGGTCACTATCGAGCTTTGTTTAATGCGTTTCTACGGCTAATGATAAATTACATTTAATGATTAAACTCATAGACTTATGATTGATAATTACACATTTACACTGTTAGGCTTCCATTGTTTTCCTCTTAAACGTTTTGACTGTTTTTACTTTTTACGGTTATCAATTCAATCAGTCCATATCATTCTAAAATACTGTTAGTATTTTTAATAGAGGTCATAATTCGAAAGACATGTTGTATGATCGTAAGATCATATCATTTATATGTTTTTGTGTATTCATGTAAATCATATACGTTACGTTGTAACAAAATGGAGTAGGAGAGTTTGGAATTTGAGAGCGAAAAATGGTGGGATTTATAAATGTAATTAAGGAAAAAGGTGAGTAGGATAATTGTTAGGTAAGAGACTGATCCCAAACGTGTTAGGTCTTTTCTAATTGTCCTTTTGATGTCTTCACCAATTAATTTGCCACTCCATGGCTAATTTATGTTTTTGTTTTTTAATAACTACGAAAATCTCGCTGATATATAGTAAAAAAAAAATCTCCATTTGAATTATGTCATTTGCACTTGCAACCAAGTGATTTAATATGATTATTGCCAAACGCGTGTAATCAACCATCTTTAAACGTGACGTTTGCATGCTGCGGCCATATTATAAGAAGAACCAATCAAACATAGTAAAAGATGTTTAGTAAACATTAAATTAATCATTTAAAAAGGGTTTGAAAATAAATATATCGCTTTTGCAAGGAAATCTAACGCTTTAGTACCCAAATTTACATGTACAGTATAAATTTTCTAGTATATTTCTCTTAAAATTGATTTTTGAAGACATTAAATCACGTCACGTTTATGTCAATCACATTCTACTTTGCGTAATCGAACTAATACAATTTTCTACCCAAGTACGTAATCGAACTAAAGAACCTTCCAAGTGTCTACAGTTTTCTACCCAATTGTATTAGTGGAGGTTGACTGACAAATCAGAAAGTTTTGTTATTTAACTCTACTATTTATTTTATACCGTTATGTTGCTACTTGCTTGCTACCATTTATTTATATCTTCATTCTTCAAGAAGTGCATGTTGCATGCCTAATATAGTTCAGAAATTAATCAAGAAATAACTAATTACAACAAAATTTAAAAAACCCACTTTTGACTCTTACTTATTTTTATTACATTCTACATGCATATTTTTATTAAATATGAATATATGCAATCACGTGTGACGTGACTGACATTGACAACAGTATATATATACATCATACTATGTTCACAATCAACGCCCATAATCAAGAACTATCGATCGCTAACCGGGAAATGACGTCATCTTCACCATCTCCACAAGCCTCGATGCTTTTGTACTGGCACGAGAACCAATACGACGATCGGAACTTCCAAATCCATGGCCGGACACTCTTCTTCGCCGTGGCTCTATTCTCTGTCGTCCTCGTCTTCGCACTACTCACTCTCTACATCCAACGGAGCTGTCTCCCCCGCGGTTCCATTAATATCCACGCCGAGCCTCCTCCACTCACGCCTTGCGTTAGCGGAGGGCTTGACCCTGCGGCGATACGGAGTTTACCGGTGGTGCTTTGCCGGATAGAGTCGGAGGAGGAGGATGAGGAGAGGGAATGTTGTATATGTCTAGGTGGTTTTGAAGAAGGAGAGAAGATGAAAGTTCTTCCTCCATGTCGCCATTGTTACCACTGCGAATGTGTGGATCGGTGGCTTAGGACCGAGTCGAGTTGTCCTCTCTGCCGAGTCTCCATTCGAGTCGACTCGTCTGTGTCGTTACCAACGCAATGAGACTCTGAAAACGACGGCCGTCTTGAGTGATAGTGATTAAAGATATTAGTTTGTTTTTGTCATTGGTTGTATAACGATATTTATATGCAGGAATGGTTACAGTTTATTTGGGAAAAAAATATATATGTAAATTTGTCTATTCAAGTCTTTATCAATGATTGTGAAGTTTTATCACTTCTTGTTATCATATTTATTTTTTAATCATTTCTTCTCTAGATATTTTAAATTATTTTAAACAGATGATTACCGTTATAAGTTGTACCTTGATGACAGAAGTTCTTGTGGGATGATATTTAAGACTGAACTTTTAGTATTATACTTTTGACGAAAAAGGGATTCGAGTTTACAATCAATAAAAATCCAAAAATTAACATTACAATGAGAAGACTTGGGCTACTTATCACAATTTACAAAGCCATTATTACTATTCACTATGGGCTTTGTTGGGCATAAAATAAGCATCGACCGGCCCAATATTAACAAAAAAACGAGCTCTAGGGCTTTGGTGTCATATAAAGATGCAAATGAGTGTTATCAATATAATCTTTTTGATTAGTCGCCGCTCATATCCTGAAAGCTGCATAGAATCAGAGGAGCGAGTGGTTAAGCTTCTGTGAAATCACCATGAGGGCTAAGGTGAGTAATGGGTTTCAATATTTTTCGGGTTCTCTAATTTTGTATGAATGGGAGTATATGTTGGGTAAGATCTTAATGGTGTGTTTGGGTTGTTGTATCAGTGGAAAAAGAAGCGTATGAGGAGATTAAAGAGGAAGAGACGAAAGATGAGACAGCGATCTAAGTAGTTTCGAACAAACCTGTCTTTGTGTTTTCTCTGTTTTTTGAGTTTCAGTTTGAATGTTTCGTTGGACCAAAGTAATGTTTTCTGTTAAGAATTATGTTTGTTACATTGAAAAAATTCCACATGGGTTCTCTATTTTATACTTAATGTTGTACAATCTGCTTAATTATGGTTTGAGATGCTCTTAAGTTAGATTATATATGAGTGTTACGTTAAGAGCAAACGTTTGTTTAGATAAATGTGGAGACGAAGGATACCAACAGTTATTATATTAGATGATAGCAAGAAGAAATACACAACCTAGTGATGGACAACACATATACACTTAGATGTGATATCTCCATGGATATGCTTAATTTGTTTTGCATCTACTCACCGAACACAAAAATTTGAAAGATAATAAAAGTATCAATGTACCTGAGTTTTTGAGACTGTCGTTGGGATAACCCGACGGGCAGTTACCATTGGTAATAATACATTTAGCAGATTCTGCACAAGTTTTCACTCTATACATAACACGGCAGTTCAAATAGGCATTTCTCGCCTCAGGAGATGGGCAGCAGATTCTAGCTCCTTCTACTTGAATTTGCGCCATGACTAGACTCATTATGAGTATACTTAGAATCACAGTTTTGCCTTTCATCTTTTGATTGATTACTTGTTTTGATCATAAAATGTATGAAAGTAGAGAAGAGACTTGTGAGTATAAAAGCTTGTAGTGATGTTATGGTTAATACACGAGGCTTGTTTAAATACTAGTTGTTCTACTATTTGCCACCAAATAACTTCATTTATTTAATTTACCAAAAAAAAAAAACTTCATTTATTTAATTCCAGTGGGTTATCACAAAGGCACAAACTACTTCACGTACCTCAAACTTCATTTTTTTACAAGCTGTTAGAAAAAGGAAATAATAGTTTGTTACAAACGTGTGATTTGTGATTCTTGGTTTTTGCCCTTTTGGTTTTAACTAACTCTCTTGTGGTTGTGGGTAGAGATAGGATCAGCTCAACGTGTTTTGTGATTCTGTATAACTAATTCTCTTATGGTTCTGAGAGTTTTTACTTTTTAGGTTGAATTTGATTGATCAATGGTTCGATCTAAGAAAACACTTGTACTGATCAAATGCCGATGAAGCTAGACTACCTTAAATAGCAGTTTGTTCTACTGTATCAAATTTCTCTTGCCCTCACAAACTTCTTATTCCACCCCTTATCTCATGCTCAAGCAAATACAACACTGTCCACCACAAACTTCATTTGCCACGTTAATCTCATGCTCCAGAGTATAGCCACGTTAATCTCATGCTCCAGAGTATAGACAGTCAAATATTGTCTGTTATAAGGGAAATTGGAATAGATAAATATTTGGAAATGGAATTGTTAGTTTTATATAATTTACCGAGTTATGGTGATTCATCTAACAAGGTATTTCATACTCACTTTTTGTCAAATCCAAGAACGAAAGGAAGTGTCGTAAAAATAGGGTTTAAAATGGTGAAATTTAAGCGAAACATATGAGCTGAAAGAAAAAAAAGAAAACTCATAAGAGAAGTTCAAAGTAAAATGATATAAGACTATAAGGAGTCTCCTCACCTCCAAAGAAAAATAGTAAAATGGGATTCAACCAAAAATGACTCACCTAAAAGTAAAACCCCCAAAGAATATTACAAAACAAAAAAAAACAAAAACAGGTTTATTATCCACACATACCCTATAAAACCCAAAGGAAACATCAAGAAGAGTTCCGATCAGTCCTCCAGTAGACGAATACCACCCTGACAAATTGCTGACGCTATGGAGTTTCTGATTCTTGGATGAATAACTTCTCCAATAGTCTTAGTAGCCTCCCATTGGTGGCATTCCAAATGGTGGCATTGGAGGCATCCCAGGCATTCCTGGCATACCGCCCATTGGTGGTGGTGGACCATACCCACCACCTCCCATTCCTGGCATCGGTGGGGCTGGTAGAGCTAATGGCAATAATTGGGCGTACATGTTCTGTTTTGGAAAGAAGAAGAAAAAACGAGACGTAAGTGTGCATGTTGATTTGTTTTTAAGCATTTTAGACAATGATGTCTGAGTGTAGTACCTGTTGGGCCATGACATCCTTCTCTTCTTTCTCTTTGGCCTTCACCTCTTTTTGTGCCTCTAGCTTGTCCTTAATTAGCTCGTCCACTTTGCCTGAATATTCTCGGATGAACTGCAAAGATAAAAGGACGCGATAAAAGAGAGTTGATCATAGCGTTAGTCTGGTTCCTGTTTCATCCAGCACAGAGTATTTTAGGAATTTAGAGGATAAATCACCTGGAGGAGATACGGGAAGGCAAAGTCGATCATATTGTTGATCCAAGCAAGCTCTAGAGCAACGTCTGGTCGGACTAAGTCATAACAGACAAAGAGACATGTAGCAAAACATTCCTTCTTCCCCTGTAATCAGCAAAAAAATAAAACAAAGGGATAGTTCATTTCATCTTCAAGACCAAGAGTCTTTCTGTTTTACTGTATACGGAAAAAAACTAGAAAATAAACTAATGGCTTTCAATGTAATTCTGCTTGAAACCAAATCCATACCTGTTCAATGAAGTACACAAGAAGTTGTTCTGCAAGATCATGGTCGCCAGATTGCGAAGCAGTTTCCATACAGTCCTTGTACATGTTATCTTTCTTTGACAAAGCAATCGATTGCTTCCATCTACCAGCTTTCTTGTAGATATAAGCAGCCACACGCCTCATTTCGACAAGCTCGTGTTTCTCAATCTATTTCACATCATTCACATGAAGATAAGTAAGTATATAAGGGAAAATTATAAAACATGTACTCAGATAGATAGATTCAAAACTCTTACCTTCTGGGCCAGGCCTATCTGGTCAAAACTGTCATGCAAATCGATGGACTCGCGCAACCTGTCATAGTCTTCTTCTTCTGCGTATATCTCATTCAGAGCTTCATTTACAGCAGAGACATTGTTGCTCTGAACTGCAACCATGTATGGCTTGATAAGGCGCAAGTGACCAGCCTGAGATCAGAAGAAAAACAAAATCATCAGAAATCAATTGGTCAAGCCACTGCTGATAAGTAAAGGAAAATATAAAAATCAACTGTCAGTCCCTAACCTTGCGCATAATATCAACAACACGAGTGTGATCTAACCGCAGAGCGAGTACATTGAGAAGATCGTTGATTATATCAGGGTGCTCTTGCAAGTAAAAGTGGACAGCTTTATAGTAAAGCTCAACATTTGCAACCTTAGCAATAATATCTTTGAATTGCATGTGCTCCCATGCTTCAGGAGAATGATTCATGACAGTGGTTGCAGCATTATCAAACTCATCATATTGAATGTAAAGATAGGTAAGCTCCTGCCAATGCTGTTGTTCATCACAGGCCCGGATAAGCTTGGGAATATTGAGGCGAGTCGAGAACAACTTGATGTGTTCCATAAGCTTCTCATAACGATATCTGGCGTACAATACACCCAACTCGGTGAAGATCCCCATGTGAGCACGTTCCAGACCAAGTCCACTCTCCATAAGTGAGATCAATTCATTGAAGCACCCTCTGTTCTGGTAGTACTCACTGACTTCTTCCAGGTCATCCACCTATTAAAACACAAAATGACTACATAAAAGGCATACAAAATTGAAAATTGCAATCCAATTATAACAAAATAACTTTTGTCAGGAACTAGGATCAAGGTATTTATTCACCTGTATGATAATGTTGAGTCCACAGATCTGAGCCAGTCGGAATTCCTCTGCATCAACACAAGCAAAGCAGACTTCCTTCCATGTCTTTGCACTGTTTGCTTTCCTTGCAGCATCAACAGCACCTTGGTACTGTTGCAACTTCACAAGCGTGACGGCTAACTTGGCCCAATTTGATATGAACGCATATATTATTTTTGCAGCCTCATACAGAGCCTCGTCATACAAGCGATCACCCACACTTTGAAGGTTAGCAACGTTGGGCATCAGAATAAATTCTTCAATCTCACCCAACCTTTCAATCTTAGCATAAGCATATATGAGCTCACTATCCACCTTGGGTTCCTTCACCTTCTGTCTAACCATCAGAAGGTATCTGACTAAGTCATCATAGACATTAGTATCTTCAGAGGCGCGGATGACCTCCAGGAACTGAGTGGCATCATCAGCTCGGATAAAGGACTCGATTGCATCACTGACTAGTCCTTCCCTGAGTTGAGCCTTAGCGACTTGACTCCAAACTGCATCTTCTTCGACCCGGAAAGCAAACTCAACAGCACGTTCAATGCTCCTAACATGGTCCAACAATACGTTGACAGCCTGAACATTTAAGTTAAACTTCTTGAAAATCGCAAATGCTTCCTCATATAATTGAGCTTCAACCGCCACTTCTCCAACAGCTGGACCATCAAAATTATCCAGCCTGTTAATGTAATCCATAACTCTAGGCGGATCTGCCTTAATAGCTGTCAGTATAAGCAGATTCTGCAGATTGAAATTTCCACTGAAGGCAGAATTTTGAAGGACAATTTTTTCAAGAAGCTCAATAAGCTCATGCGGAAGATCAGCAGTCATGAATGCTTTAACAGCTGCAGAAACTTGCTCTGGGCTCTTGCTTTCTGGTAAAGCAGTAGACACAACTTGATCGATAAGTTGCCTCCTATATTCATTTTCTTCAGTAAGAACCTTCTCCCAGAGGTCACCATCCATTCTCTCCACTACATACCTGCAGTTGGAAAACCATGTATAAGCAGTCTACAAAGTAACCACTGTGAAATAAGTAAGAAGTCTGGTAAGCAAGAATCAATACCTGGCTTGTAACTTGAACAAAGAGTTCTTGTTGGTGACATTGATGAGTTCTTCGTCACATTGTCCTCTTCTGTATGCCACAACAGCCAGGGTGGGATCACGTTTCTCGCAGTACTTGCCCACAACCTTAGAGTCGTAGTAAGGATTGGTGGTCAGGAAATGCTCCGGGTTATTGTTACTGTCTATGATAATTTTACCCAAGGCATTATGGACATGCACATCTTGGCTTCCCTCACTAACTAGATGCTCCAAGAACTGAGTGAGAAGACGGAGTCGATTTCTGAAAAGATATACATATTAGCGCGTCAGGGACAAAGGAGCATACATATGAATGAAAAGCAAGATGACTAAAAGGATTCCCACCTCTTTTCACATTCATCAACAAGGGGTTCAACAGGAAGCAATGAACGAACAGAAAGAATGAGGCCTTTTATAAAATCTTCAGGGCATTCGTCATCAAGCAACTGTCCCACAACTAAGGGAGCATTCCCCGGATTCACCTTCAAAATGAATTGCATGTATAGTTATTTATTTTAAAACTTATCATATTCAGCAATCGTCTTAAGAAACCCCATACCTTCTGAACGTAACCTTCAATGTAACGCAGCATGTTGTTTGTGTAGAGGTAATGAGTAAGATCAGGCACGAAGCCAAAACGATCACAGACATTTATCAAAGGTCGGGCATCAGGAAGCTTAGCTTCCATCAAAAAGTTCTTCGTCTTTTCAGCATCATAAAAGTTAGACTCTCTAGTCACACGCTCAACCTCCTTTATTTGACCAGTCTTGGCAGCTGCTTCAATGTACTTGAAATGAATCTCAGGATCCTCACTATCACCAAGAAGAAAGACATTGTAAATCATCAGAAACAGAAGGATTGTGCTTGTTTACAGAAATGACAGAAGGTTCTCAATAACTCACCTCATACTCAAATATGAACCTAGGAAAAAGTATAGCCCCTCGTATGACTTGAACTGCTCAAAGAGTTTAATGCATGCATCAACACCAAGTTGCTCACAGTACTCCTTGCAAGCCTGTAATGATATGGACATGTCAGTGTCACATTAAACAATAAAATTCATGTAATACCACAAAATAACACATACCTGAACGATTATCTGAAGATTGCCTCTCAGGTTGACCAACAGAAGATCTTTCATGCACTCCATAGCCCACTCGCTAGAAAGAGTACCGAAAAACTCGACAAGAGCCTGCAAATTTGAGCAGAGGGATATTCAACAACTTGGGCATCCAGGAGTGTAGCAACAACCATTTAGTTCAAAGGTATGTTACCTGTGGCTCGATAGCATGTGTGTTCACAATTACACGTTTAATATCAGGTAACTCTGAGTAATGCTGCACACAAAAGGAAAAGAAGTTACAGATGAAAAGATAATGCATATATTAGGCCAAGAAATTAAAGTAGACATTGAGCAAAAACCTTTAAGGATTGGATATAAAGTCCAGCCTTTTCACAAAGCTGAGCAACACGAGGCCAGTCATAGTGGCTGAACATCCCATTTGCTAAGATTGCATCAGCCACATTAGGAAATGTTACCAAATTGATCTCCAAAACCTGTCAGTGGACTAAAATGTCTGAGAAAGAAAAGTGAATAACAAAAGCACCGAGAAGTTCAAGGTGGCAACTCTTGTCAACCTTAGTTTGCAGAAAAGCATGCTCAGGTAAATTTGGCTTCAGAACATCCAGAAGGAAAGCAGTCGCTTCACGGATCAGATTTCTCTGAATGTTCACAAATAAGTAAATTAGTACAAGATAACGCTCATGTACAACATAGTTTCAGTATATAGAAGTAGATCAAATTTCTCTGAACATTACTGTATACAATACATATCCTACGAGTTCACCTACCTGAAGGAAAAGATCAGTGATAGTGTTGTAGTCAACTGGACAGCCTCCTTCCATTTGGGACATCATTAGAGCAAAATTTACCGCTCCCTGCAATTAGCAGTTTAAAGACTATTGATCTTTTACAGTGCAAAATATCAGTTGCTTAATAAACAACAAGGTCAAAATTAATCAATAAACAACATGACTCGTCTTGTGCTAACAGAGCAAGATTCATGTAGCCAGTCCTTCCATAGTTTAATATGTTGCAAGAATCAAAAGTGCACGACACTAACCTGAGGATCCGTACGGAGTATGGTTTGCAGAAGAAACATGTAATCAGGTGTGTACCCAACCTAAAGTCACAATATGAAACAATGGTACTTCTTGAGCACAATAACCTTTAGGGTAGCCATAACAGTAGAGCGGGCAAACTTTAAAACTCATTCTTTACCTGCTTTGAGTAAATCAATATTTTGTCAAACTCCCTTCGCTCTGCAAAAGCTGCAACGACTTTTGGAGTAGCTCTAGCTTTGATGTAAATTTTTAAAGCAAGGTCATTATCCACAGTCTGAAACAGAAGATTATCGTTAAAACATATTAAAGGAGACATATGAGAAATTTTAAATGACAATGGTAATTATAAGATTACCTTGACAAGGTCTCCAAGTTCTTCACTGCATTCTAACTTATCCTCTGCCAACCAGTTTTCCAAGAGGTTCTTCTTGTTTTGATTCACAACAAGCCTAGATAGTTCCAAAGACTCATATGCATTGAGCTTCCCTCTAGTCAAAAGGGTCCCAAAATACTGTAACAATGGTGGAGTTTGCCCTGCTTGTACTGGAACACTCTGCAAAATTGTATAGTGCGATGTTGTAGTATCAGATTGGTGTTACCTAAATAGAATAGTAGACAACATGTTCACCGAGGATATGGAACAAATACCTGGAATTTGGCCACAGTATCAGGTGTCCGTAGAATGCCCTGAGGAGATTCAGCAGCAAGCTCAGCAGCCTCCTTGTACTTTGTTTGAGCAAATAACTCTTGGAACCGCTGGACAACCTGCAACATCCAAATTGAATATCAGAAACTTTGCATCAACGAATGTGACAGACGCAGTGGGTTCAGAGGTCTAAGGAGTTTATGACTGTTTACAAAGTGTTCTAAAGTTACTAAGGTTTTACAGTGTTAACTTCTGAAAGAGCATGGTTTAAATAGGTTAGGATCTTTAGTCTCTATCTACATAAGATGTCTTGGGAGTTTGGAAGAGGGTAATCATCAAATTCCTCAGGTTTTCGTACTCCCACCATATTCATCTACTCCCACTTTTTAGACTAATTTTTTTGTTTCAAAATAAATGTAAATTTGATGTGAAATTATCTATTTTAACCCTATGTAAATTAAAAATCTATAATAGAATAGAAATTTAAGAGAATGACTCTTTTCGTGAAACTGGCATTAATCAAAAATAATTACTTCACCAAGAGAACAGGTCCACACATCTGATCCAAGATAAATATTACATACCAGATTTTCGGCACCAGGGAGGTTTCCTCTTTTAGCAAGATTGACAGCAAGTTCCAAATTGTTCAACTGTCATACAAAAGCATGGAGTTCTTAGCACGTCATTATGAATACATAGATTATATAGAGAAAAACAGAATACAAGTTGAACATACTTGACCACTAATAAAAGGTATTATGGTGGCCTCATTTACAGTTGCCAAAAGAACTTGTCCTCGCCTATTAATGGCATAGAAACCCCCAACTGAGGAAGCTTCAGATGTTAAGAAAATTGGGTCTGGACTTATTCGATTTCTGTAGATAGCAGAAGCTGTCTCTAGATCGTACACAAACAACAGGCCAAGCTTGGTGATGACATATATCAAGTTAAATTTGTGAGAGACCTGTCAGGGAAAAAGAAAAGTTGGTGTCATGAAATTTTCACCAGAAACTTACTGAATTTAATTAGCATATAATGCAACTACAAACCTGCATGGCCACAGGAAAATCATCAGCAAAATCTGGAGGGAAAAAGAGATCTGCCTGCTTTTTTGTAAATGATGGTTTTCCTGCAAAAAAAGTCGTCCACCTTTAGTCATCAGATAAATGTAACGAAAGACGGTGAATAACCATGAAAACATAGAGCAGCTGAGGAAGCTAACCTGGTTGGGCACCAAGTTCAATAACATGCAACTTTGATGTTATCTGCCCAGCATTAAAGCTCTTGCTTGCAAAGGATATAAGAATAGAAGGATTCTCATTCCCAGGGACCTGTTATTAATAAAGTAGCTTGTCATACTACAGTTCAAGATCCGACCATGGAATGAACTCACAAAAGAACCACATCGTTTACCTTAAACTGAGCAAATGACGCAGCATGTGCTTCAAGGGCCTGGCTCCTCTGTTGATCCACAGAGAAAAGCTGCATATTCCCTTTTACCAATTGTGGTCTCTACAGAAGATAAAAAGGACAAGATCCAGTCAAAAAAATGCAACATGACAGCACTTATGATGTCTTTATTCAGCCTAATCTGTGGCCCAGAAAACCTACCTCAGGAGAGCCAGGAGCAATTCCAATCAAGACCAACCACTTCTCATTAGGAGAGCACTTATAGTTTATAATTTGATTGTTTGCCAAATTGGCTGTTCTATCAAACATCTTGACTGGCTCAGAATCACCTGGATATATCATAGCAAAAATGAGAAACAACTTATACATGATATGAAAAAGATGACAGTAAGTTAAAGATATAAAACCTTCAATCGACCAATGATACACGGAAGTTTGTGTGACCAGCCCCAGCATCTTTGGTGTGATCCACTTCCAAAAAGCAACCTATAAAACATGGGTGTTAATATCCAAAAAAAGAAATCAGACCAGTAAAATCAGAGTCTGAATGAAGTGTACAACATGAAAGATAATCGGGTACAAAATGTTTGATTCAATACTCACCTGCTCAGGCATCTGATGCGATTTCAACTTTGCTTTTGCTTCAATGTTAAATATCTGTAGATGATCCTGAGTAGTTCCTGGAACTTGAGCTATATACGAATTTGAAAAGAGAAATGAGCAACAAAGGAAGAAATAAGTAGTAACCAATATAAGGAAACATCCACTACAAACAGAATTTCTATTTTTACAACACTAAGCTTGAGACACAACACTGCCGCGTAAAATATAACACATGTTGGAAAACATAGAACTCTACACTGATGTTTTCTACATCGTAGGACTAAAACATAAGCTCAATGAGTGTAGTTACTTTTCCATACTTATTTTGATAAAATAGGTTTTCTATCAAGTGACGCATCACAACAGGCACACAGTCTTTTAAACTTCAAAAACATCATATCCGTAATAAATAGCATATGTAGTCAACGAAATGAAGTAGGATTTATCAATGGTAGTTCTGGATAAAACTTCAAAAGGAAACTCTTATGGGTGTCATAACTGATAATACGTCTATAGAAGGAAACAGTCAAATACCTTTTAAGGCAAGGATCCTCGAGTTTGGGTTCATAAGAGCAGAATCTGCAGTAATAGGCCTCCTTAGAGGCTGCATCGGCATATTCATATCAATAATTACAACACTGTTCTGCGGTGCCGTTTCTCGTACACATATGTACTTGTCAGACTCCATAGTAACATTCGTAAAGGTAATGAATTGTTGATTGATCCCAACGCTCGGAAGCTGGAAAATTTTCAAAACAAAGCGTCAATTGGCATAGTTCATTTATTTAGTCGAGATCCGAGTAAATCATCACATTGCACTACAACATAAATTGAAATAATAGCTAGATAGATTCAGGTAACACAGATCTGAGCGTACGCAGAGAAAATCTGATCAGAGACATGAATTAATCAAACTACTCATCCGGAACAACTGAGTGAAACGCAACGATCGAGCAGAATTCAGAACAGTATGAAACTGGAATCAATCATATAACAGTCTAAGCAGAACCAAATCGTTATTGAAACTACAGAAACATCTAAATCGTCCAAAATTTATCTTGATTCCAGAAGATATACATATATATATATCTCTGGGGAAAAAAAGGAGATGGAAGACGGAGAACTCACCGTTAGGACCTCCTTCATGGTGATGGGGGCGTTAGCTGCCGCCATGTTTGATCTCAGATCGCGGCAAGAGAATCAGGAGCCAAAATCAGATCCACGGCCGGGACGGGACCGTCAACGGCCGGGAGAGAGGGATAAGCGAAGCGAGAGAAACTGAAGAAGATTTAGCAATCGCTGCCAGATCTGGCAGATCTGAGGAAGTGAACACAAGAAAAGTGATGGAGAAGAGAGATTCTTTTTTTTTTTTCCTATTGAAAGTGAGAAATGACGAAACAACGATCCAATCGGAGTCACTCGTCGAATATAAGGGGAGAATGATAGGAGACGACGTGCTACAAGTGCCTGAGCTGTACGATGTCCTTTTACCAATTAACGGGTCGGATCAGGTCGACTTTGATCCGAGAAAATTAGTGGGTTATTTTTTGTCACGGAACAGAGAATTTTATGCTCATATATTCCAACACTTTCATGAGCTGAATACGTATCTATGGTAAATACATGATTACATTTGACTGACTGAGAATAGTTGAATAGTTTTTTCAGCACTATAAAAAAAAAAAAAATCTTACAAATATGGCAACGGATTTATAGTGTAGAAAGTGTATGTATAAAATAGTAATTGACCATCTAAAAAGTCTTGATTTTGATCTAGTTTCCTAACTCGTTGATTTTTTTTTGGTTCTCGTTTTTTGAGATATACCAAGCTAAGGAATTTGTTTTGCTCGACAGAACAAATATCGAATTTGAGAATATCATTAAGAGTACAGTGTACCTTCAATCCTCGGTTAGATAAGTAAGCATTAAAATAGAACATACTCCGAACTGAATACAGTAGACCAAAAAAATTCAAAATATATCTCAACGCCAAAATGATAACATGATATTAATCTGCCGAAGTTACAACCTTACCATGGTTTTCGTTGTACATCTGTAGATTGTTGCATCCTGGAGGATTTGATGCAGCCATTGAAGCGTGAGAGAATGAATTGAGAGAGGTTCTATGGTACTGTTTATCTTTTAACCCTAAAAGATATTATGGAAAATAAAGTAACAACAACAAGACTAAGCTTTAATACCAATTCAATCCAAGAAACAAACAAATCAAACATGAGTTCTTAAATCTTTCTAAGATTTGATTCTGTATCTGTCAAGTGGATCATTGAAGAAGAGACGTTCATGGTACACTTTCCATGCATAATCCTCAAAAAAGAACGACCTAAATGCCCTTATGTCATCACTTCTTGCTTCTCCATTTTCCTCCTCCTCCTTCTCCTTCTCTCCATATGTTTCTTCTGTGTTCTCGTCACTGATATCTTTCAATGGAGAAACCATAGTGTCCATGGGAAGTGTAATCATCAATGTCATTGTTACACACTTTCTTGGATCATCTATCTGTCCTGAGCACAGAACCGGTCTGTATCTCACTCTTTTGACCTCTCCATTTCTCCAAACCTGCAAAGTTTAAGTTGTTTAGTAGATGTTCAATGTTGAAACTAGGAAGACTGTATATTATAGAAAGCTTATATCCTGCAATATCAATGTTTTGAAAGGATATACCAACCAGTGCTAGTAGCTAGCAAGGGAGATGTTTCCACAATTCATTTCATATGGTTCTTTACATCCGTTTTTTAATAGTTTGCAACTTCTTTTCTACTTAATTTAGTACAACTTTGTTTTAATTAAAAAGTACAACAAATTTGTGAGGATAAAAATATTAGAAAGACAAATTATCCTTGGGAGTAATTTTTAAATATTTGTAAACATCCCAAAATACTATAAAAATTATTTTTTAAACCACCAGTGATTTTTGAATTATGGTCGTAGTCTAAGAAAAAAGACTAATATGTGGCATATTGATAATTACCCTAAATAGTAAATATATACATAAATATTATAATTAGATATGCTAAATATATTAATATTTACATATATTATTTGTACATGATATGTATGGAATTTTACTTTTTGCGTACCCTTTATTATATATGGAACGTACATATTTAAATACTATCCTATTTTCTTTTCCAATGCCATAAAATCTGTCTCAAATGAAAACACATTCCCATAAAAATATAAAAACTTCCCGCTCCTGCTCCACTAATTTTGTTGTTGTCAACGATAAACTGGAACAAATAATGTTTTTTATTTGATCAATGCATGGGAAAACATTTATTTTGGAAATGGACATGTATTATATTATACAAATAATGTTAACAATTAAAATAATTTAAAATAGTCATCGTGGGAAAAAGTTCCATTCCAGCATAAAGATGATGATAATGTGATGATTAAATTGATTTAAAGAATTAGTTAAGAAGATAATTAATTAGCCAAGTAATAATTAATAAATAAATAAGAGAACTAACCTGAGCAATGTCACCAAGCGTCACAAGAACCGAGTCAACTCGGGGCAAAACGGATACCCAGCCAGACTCGGTCAGCAAACAATACTTCTGCTCCCTTATCTGATACTGTAAACATATAACAAAGGGATAAAATCCATTGGTTATCTCCGGTTTATCATCTGGAACACCTTGGTTAAGCCACATCAGAGTATTAAACCGAGTCGAGTCATATCCAAACCCGAGCGCGCTCGCCAACATCTCTACCGTCTTCATCCCAACTTTTTCTAGAGTCCGAGTGAACTCCCGCAGAGAACTCAGCTCTAACTCGCTCGACTCAGTTGAACAGTCGACGTTCAGGCAAAACGAAGGTGTTTCAGCATCGGCTTCGTAGCCCAGCGGCCAGTTCTTCGGAAACGACGATTCTCTTATCTCTTCACTGAGCTCTAAGAGAGATAACGAATCAGACTCGGCCGCTTCAGCGAGTCCAGAAGGGATAATGTTCTCGGAGTCATCGTTGGTGAGTTGGAAGTAGCCGAAATCAGTAGCGGCGGAGACAAGATCGTCCCAGCTTCGTCGATCTCCGGTTGACAGAGATACAGTCGGAAGAGAAGGGATGGAGGATGCGGCGGAAGCGGAGCGACGGTTGGGGAGTGAAAGATGGGGAGGGAGACGGTGGAGGAGGCGTGAGAGAGCGTCGACTACTGTCTCTGATTTGCTGGTGGTGTTGGGATGAGTGCATGACGGAGTAGGCGGAGGCGCCGCCGTGGCTCCACAGTGCATGTTTGGAAGTTGGTGGTGGTCGAGGTGAGCTGAAGAGGAAGCCATTTAAGAATGGATGTGACTTTGGAAGAGGCAGCTCAGAGAAGTAGAATTATGTAGAACTTGAGTGTACGCATGGAATATATATAAGGCTTTACTCACACGTGTGGGGACTGTGGAAACCTAATTTCCCAGATTGATTAGGATCGTAAGAAATAAAACAAATACGTTGATTAAACAAATATCATATTGTGTTCGTTTTGGTGAATTTACTAGCTAAGTATTGAGTATTAGGTCATTTTTGCAATGTTATTAACCACAATCGAAATACACGTCATTTGTATGTGTATTCATCTTAATCATGTATACATACTTGGAATTTTGTATGTATTAGTAGTCGAATAGACGCTGATAAAGCCCAGAAAAGGAAGATTTGTGTCCATAAACCCAAAAAAAAAAGATACAAGTGTCAGTACTGACAAGAAAAATTGTAGAATTAGGAATTGTCAATTTGGTAGTGCAGCATTATTTTCCATTAGATTTATATGGATCTAAATTATTGGGAGATCGGTAAGATCGACCCAAACCGAATCAAGATTCACCAAATCGAAATTAAGAAAAATTTAGAAGATTGTGGATAAATGTCAATATTTAGATTATGAAATTTAGCTTTAACTCTAAATATATTATTTATATTTATATTTATCTTTAATTAGGAAAGTTAGATTATCCTATCTCTATAAAAGAGATTGTATCTTGTATAATTAGTCTCATGAGAGTTTAATAATAATTCTTACTTTACACTTTTGTGTTCTTACTCTCGTCAATTTATCATAAATAAAAACTCAAATACCAAAATTGTACAACTCAACTGATTCATTTCGTTAATAAGAAAAAGAATAATATATAGTTATTTGCATGCGCATCTATATAAATAATACCTTATAAAGTTTTAGCTGGTTGTCCAAATAATATTCCCAACCATTTGCATATATTTATTCCCAACTGTCCCTTATTTTGTGGGAGTTTGTATGCCTGTCTATGGTACTAATCCAGAATAGTTGGCATAATTAACGTTTCTCTAAAGATCTACTTAACTTTTTCTATAAAATAAACTAAACAAACAGTCAGCAGTTAATTATTTGTGTTGCATTATTGAATTAGGGATCTTACAGTTTTCACAAAATATCAATGTTGCGTTTGTTTGAGTTACATGAATATAAACATGTTTGAAAATCTTGATTTTTCTTTGATTGGTTTTCTAAATTAAGAAAATGATTAAAACGATCTACAGACAGTTCTGCTTTACAGAAATCGAATAAGATCAGACCCAATTTTCTTGACTTGTGAATAATCAAGTTTGATAGATTTCATACCATTGTGGCAAGACCTGATCTTCCTGCGCGAGTTAACTCCGCAATTGAAGAAACTCAGATTTATGTCTTAATAAAGGAATTTTATATTCACATCTTGGATTTTATCTGCAGGATGACGTATCTCAGATTGTTCGATGGCATGATCGGAAGTTAGGGTTCGCTCTTCTTCGTCTTTTAATTTATAATTTTCTCTTCAAAAGACCCGCCAAAAATATGGTCAAATGGGCCTGCATTTCTTTTATTCGCATATACTGTTGGGCCTTAGCCCGAGTTACCGACATGTTGTTTATTTTATTCATAATCAATTTAAATATTTTAATTCACTAATCTGATTAATGTCAAACCGAATCTCTCCATGGGTATGTCATTGAGATATGATGTTAACCATATATATTTTTTTAATTTTATACAATTCTATGGAAAACTTACTATTGCGTTTATATACTCCATCCGATTCAAAAACAACTAAGATGTTCTTAGTTAATAAAATCACGGAGATTAAAAAGTTATTTATCATTATATATATATATATATTTAAAAATTGTAAAGGTAATATTAAATGATAATTTTTATTTAAATTAAATGTCTACATAAAAATCAGTATTACTGAAGCGTAATTATTGAAAAAAAAAACATTGAAGCGTAACTGATTAATATTCTCTAATATTTTCTTCACCAATTTCCTCTTTTTTTCTAACGTTATTTGTGTCACTAAAATAATGTGTATAAAATCTGCTACCTTCAATTAAAAAGTTAGGGTCATGAAACTTATGTGTCATTTTTTTAAATAATAAATTATTATTTTGTTTCACTTTATATAAATGAGATTATATACTAAAGAAAGACTTATAAAACAAAAATAAAATGAGTTCAATCAAAAGCGTGTTGAATCTAGTTAAAAGGTCAAAAAAATTGGCCGTCACAAAATTTCCCACATGAGCAAAACTCTCCTTCTCCTTTATAGTTTGCCGATTTCCCGCACAAATACATGTAATTGTCGACCTTATAAAAGGCAAATATTTAAGCGTGTGAGGCAGAGAGATAGAAATTGAGAGACGACAAGGCAAAGCAGAAGCACCAGTCTTTCTCTTTCTCAAGTGGAGAAGGATATAATTTCATACATTATCTCTTCCTTATTCTCTCTTTCTCTATTAATCTCTCATTTAACAAACCAACAATAAAATACAAGTCTTTTCTCTTCTGGGGAGAGGAGAGCTCTAATGGCGAACTTGGTCTTATCAGAATGTGGCATAAGACCTCGCCCCAGAATCTACACCAAACCCAGATCCACTTTCGTCTCTAACAACAACTCCTTTAATTTCAGACCATCTTCTTCTTCTTCTTCTTCCAAAACATCGTCTTCTCTCGCTTTTCGTCTGAATTCACGAGATGGGTTCGCGAGGAATTGGGCGTTGAATGTGAGCATACCGTTAACGACACCAGTACTTGATGAGTCTCCATTAGAGAAAGAAGATAACGAGTATACGGAAAATTTTGACCCAAGTGCGCCTCCTCCGTTCAATTTAGCTGATATTAGAGCAGCTATACCTAAGCATTGTTGGGTTAAGAATCCATGGAAGTCTATGAGTTATGTTGTCAGAGATGTCGCTATTGTCTTTGCATTAGCTGCTGGAGCTGCTTACCTCAATAGTTGGCTTGTTTGGCCTCTCTATTGGCTTGCTCAAGGGACCATGTTCTGGGCTCTCTTTGTTCTTGGCCATGACTGGTAACACACACAAAAACCCTAACTTTTCTCCTGTTTAGTCTCTAGTCTCTGATTTGGGGTCAACTTTGAATGGTTCTCACTTTAATTTTGAACCAATTGAACAAAATCTTTGTTTATTACTATATCTTTATCCCTATCTCTTCAATAGCTATTGTACATAAATTATTTCTGATGTAACAAGCTGTCATTATCTGCTTGTAGACCAACCCAATTGGCAACTGGTTATTTGTTTTGCAACTGTGTAATCTCCTTTGAATTGTCAACAAGATTATAAAATTCTGTTGATCATATTGCAGTGGACATGGTAGCTTCTCAAATGATCCGAGGTTGAACAGCGTGGTGGGTCATCTTCTCCATTCTTCAATTTTAGTCCCTTACCATGGCTGGTGAGTTTTGCTTTCAAATCATTCTATCAGAAACCCACTTGCAGAATCTCATCATCTTCATGTAAAGTTTATGACTTTGGTTGGTTTGCAGGAGAATTAGCCACAGAACTCACCACCAGAACCATGGACATGTTGAGAACGACGAATCTTGGCATCCTGTAAGTCAAAACACGGCTTTTTGGTTATCTTGTTTCAGTCGGTCTCCTGGTGAAGTTTCTTAGATGAAGTTTTGTACTTTTTTTTCGTAATTGCAGATGTCTGAGAAAATCTACAAGAATTTGGAGAAACCGACTAAATTTTTTAGATTTACACTGCCTCTTGTGATGCTTGCATACCCTTTCTACTTGGTAAAACTCTGTCTATTTCCTATGGTAACTTAAGCTGACACATCAAGTAGAAAAGCTAATGTTTCTTCATCTGATTTAGTGGGCTCGGAGTCCAGGGAAAAAGGGTTCTCATTACCATCCAGACAGCGACTTGTTCCTCCCTAAAGAGAAAAAGGATGTTCTCACTTCTACTGCTTGTTGGACTGCAATGGCTGCTCTGCTTATCTGTCTCAACTTCGTGGTTGGTCCAGTTCAAATGCTTAAACTCTATGGAATTCCTTACTGGGTAATGCGCCACTGTTACTCTTCTGTTTCAGACTAAGCAATTTGTGTATTATTATTTCCTATGCCTTACCTGAAAATTTGTTTTTATGTCAAATACAGATTAATGTTATGTGGTTGGACTTTGTGACTTACCTGCATCACCATGGTCATGAAGATAAGCTCCCTTGGTACCGTGGGAAGGTAAAATGCATAGTCTCTGCTTTCACTGTTCTTTGGCTACAATGCTCATCACTTTAAAAGGTTAAAAAGCCACTGGTGTGTAAATCTCATGATTCTCTAAAACAGGAATGGAGTTACCTGAGAGGAGGACTTACAACATTGGATCGTGACTACGGAGTGATCAACAACATCCATCACGACATTGGAACGCATGTGATACATCATCTTTTCCCGCAGATCCCACATTATCATCTAGTAGAAGCAGTAAGTAATTGAAACGATAGACTGTATGTGTTTTGGTAGCTTTGGTGTTTCATGCTACAAAGGCTTAAAACTTTTGTGTGTGTTTATTTGCTCATCTGTTTTGCAGACAGAAGCAGCTAAACCAGTATTAGGGAAGTATTACAGGGAGCCTGATAAATCTGGACCTTTGCCATTACATTTACTGGGAATTCTAGCTAAAAGTATGAAAGAAGATCATTTTGTGAGCGATGAAGGAGATGTTGTATACTATGAAACAGATCCCAATCTCTATGGGGTGAAAGCAGATTAAAATGAAGCAGGCAGAGATAGAGACAAAAGTTGTGAGATTCTTCAATTTCTGACCAGCTGAATTTTTGCTTACTGTATCAATTTATTGTTGCCTCACCAGAGAGTTAGTATCTCTGGATACAATCACATGGAAAAAAAAAACAAAATTTGTTTTCGATACTGAAGCTATATAAGATACAATTGCATTGTCTTAGATTCATCCTTCTGAAGAAGGTTTATAAATATCTTGTAATTGGATGATTAAACCAAACATTTTTAGCTTTGATTTACATATATTTAAAAAACGTTAGTTTCAATAATCATTTCTAAAGAATGTTTATTTTAAGCTTGTTCATGTGTTATATAACTACATAAACTTAAGGAGAATTTGTGAAATGGCAGAAAAAACAAAAAGTTGTGAAACTGACAGTTTGGCCAAAAAAAGGGAAAAAAAAAGTTGTGAAAATGACAATATAGTATGGAAACTTCAGCAAATAATCAATTGGAGATGTGAATTGACAAAAGATGCACATGAAAAATGCGTATTACAAATGCACACAACTATTACACGTATTTGATATAAAAGTAATCATGCTTTGTTTACAAATGCACATCAAAATTTTGTTTTGTTTCGATGAGCTTTGGTGGTAAAGCTTTAATTTTGCTAGGCTCTTTGATTGACGCATGTTTTATGCGTTTGTTATATGCACTCCACATGAATCATTGGTCTATTAGAGAGAACTCATTAAATATTTACCTTATTTTCTTACAATCTTAAGAATATTCAGAGGTTTCAGCATGATTTTGATTTTAATTCAAGTGTCTCCTCCCTAACCCTCCCTAAATTTGTTTGGATAATAAAATTCGGAAAATGGATTAGTATTTAATATATATACAGTTGGTTGGTATGTTACTTACATGTGCCTTCCAAATTCAATGAACCATCTTGTTTCCATGATTAGGAAGTCGGCCTTCTAGTTATGGAACATGGTCGACGGACTATTTATTAATACAAGTCTTGCCCGTAATAACATTAAAAATTTATACCCTACTTAAATAATCTAACAAGTAAGTACATCTTCAACTAAATTATTGTAAGCTATATGGTTACTAAAATAACAAACGAAACAAAGTTTTGATTGACATATTGAATAAACAAAACAAGCGTGTGGCTGAATTGATAATTACAACCATAGGACTTTTCTTAGTCACTAGAACTATACAGTTTATTTCACCATACATATAACTATATAATTTCATACTATTTGCCTTTAATTGTACAACCCCAAAGAGCATCCTCTTCCTTGAGTATGATATCATTTTGAACTATTAAGAACACTTTAAAATCCGAGGTAAGTAAAATCCCTTTACTCATAGTAAAATATCATTAAAATTAGTGCAATTCCTAGATAAGAAATTTAAAGGTAAATATTATTTTGAAAATGTTGAAGTTATATTCTTTTAGTATATATCTCAAGTCATTGAATATTTCAAGGTTGAGTACATCGTTAAGCTACCCAAACATTCTCAAACAGAAGAAAATTAAACCTATCTTAATTTAAGCTATTAGGATATGCTAAAAGAAATTATTGTAAAACTAATTAAAGGTTTGTCTGGTTTAATGGTATAACATCTACGAAATTTCACACACAATAAACAAACAAAGAACTACGCATATTATTCGTAAGCAAGTTAAAAGTTATTTGGAAGAAAATGTTTCGTAGCTTTCGCCTTTTCGGATTGGATAATTATCAAATATGTCTAAAATGATTAATAAATTGGAAACTTGGAAGCCTACCACATCGATCATTTTCACGTATTAGAAAACATTTAATAACAGTTTATACACGTTTCATAAATTAACAAACATATTGCCTCAGTCGTATGGCTACTACGATTTCTTAAGTTAAATACTACAAAGAAATATACCAATAAATATTCGACTCACAAGTAAACAAATTTTGTGAAGGAAAATAAACATTTCTAAACCACAAGTAAACAAACAAACAAAATCCTTTATATTTTGGTTAATCCAATTCTTCTTCCCTTTTCCCTTTCTCGTACTCATTCTCTGTCTCTAAACATAACCACCTGTGTATATAACATGTTAACAACACTTAACAATTTCTACTAAACAAGAAGAAGAACAAGATCAAGATTAATAAGGAAAAACAGACAACATGAACCACCTAGACGAGATCAAGATGGAGGCCAAGACCAAGAACAAGAATGGCCTCAACGATCAAGAACAAGAGGAAGAAGTCAAAGTAGACAACATGAGCGACGAAGACAAGAACCAGATCGAAACCAAGAACACGAACGGCCTCGGCGATAAGTGGCCAGAACCCATCGTCCGAGTTCAGTCCCTAGCTGAGAGCAAACTCACCACTTTCCCCGACCGTTACATCAAGCCACAGTCTCAACGCCCTCAAATCACCACCATCAACCACCAACGGAAGCTGCCGCCATAAATATCCCAATCATAGACCTAGCCAGCCTCTTCTCCGGCAACGAAGACGAGAAGAAAAGGTTATCGGAAGCATGCCGTGAATGGGGGTTCTTCCAGGTAAGTGAATTTGATTTTCCGATATTTGGTGAATGAGAAATGCTTTTTGATTTAACAAACTGGTTTTGGTTTGGTTCGGTCTAAGCTTTAGATCAAACAATAAAAATAATCAATTTTAATTAGGAAAAATACAAAATATGTAAATATTAATTCTACTTGTAATGTATATATTCTCACTAACAATATAGAATTTTACGACCTTTCAGTTTCGATTCGGTGCAAAAAGTTGGTTTATAAATTGCGATTTGGTTCGGTTTATATGCACCATAATACTATTTAGGTGATCAATCACGGAGTGAGGCCGGAGCTGATGGACGCAGCTAAAGAAGGTTGGAAAAACTTCTTCAACTTGCCCATCGAAGCCAAAGAAACATACTCAAACTCCCCAAAGACCTATGAAGGATATGGAAGCAGATTGGGTGTAGAAAAAGGAGCCATTCTTGATTGGAGTGATTATTACTTTCTCCATTTTCTTCCTCTTCTCTTGAAGGATTTCAATAAATGGCCTTCTTTACCTTCCAACATTAGGTAATTAACCCTCCCATCTGTTTTTTTTTTTTTTGAAAATGGGTTTTGTTTATATAATTTACTAATTTTTTGGTTAGATTATTTATATGAGAGTTGAGATACGATATAAGTCAATTTCAACCATATCATTTATGGAAAAGATTGAGTATGATCTTAAGTCAGAAACTAGTTGGAGTTCTTCCTTTCTTTAAAATATTCAAAATTATGAGTATGGTCTTTTAATAATAATATAATAGTATATTATTTTTAAAAACTTTTATTAATTGGCGATTATGTTGAAACACTTGAACATAGAAAATTACCATGTTGATTACTTTGTTTTATCATTTTATCTATCATTAATATTTTAATATCGGTTCTAAGAAGAGTTAAATAATCAATTACTTTGAAATATTAATCAAGTAAACTAATTATGAACCCTTTTTGTTAAAATATAAAATAATAATGTTTTCATACAAAAAAAAATATTAATGGATATAGAGAAGTGATGGATGAGTACGGTAAGGAACTAGTGAAACTAGGCGGGAGACTTATGAGAGTATTATCGTCAAACTTGGGACTAAAAGAAGAACAACTTCAAGAATCGTTTGGTGGAGAAGACGTTGGTGCATGTTTAAGGGTTAATTATTACCCAAAATGCCCTCGACCGGAGCTTGCCCTCGGCCTCTCCTCCCATTCCGATCCCGGAGGCATTACCATCCTCTTTCCGGACGATCAAGTTGTCGGCCTTCAAGTCCGTCACGGCGACACGTGGATCACCGTCAATCCTCTCCGCCATGCTTTTATCGTTAAAATCGGTGATCAAGTTCAGGTAATCCAGTGTATTCTTTAATTGTTTTACGTTTCCTTTTTTCTTTTAAGCCAACTACCACATATATTCGTAAACCAAACAGTAAAAAAAGAAAATGAATAAAATGTTTACAAAATATATGAAGTATATAAATTATGTTTATGGCAGTTGGTGAAAGAGGATCCTAGTTATAGATTAGTCCCACGTTTTAATCGATTTGCTTTTTATCTAAGACGATATTTTCAATAAATGTTTTTTTTTTGGGGTGGTTGAAGTTAATTCGAGTAATTTTTAAAAAAATCTGAATAAACAATGTCGCAAAAGACAAATTGCAGAAAAATTAAAATATTCGTAAATACAAATATCACGTTTTAGAGATTTTGAAAGCGCATGCACTAATCGAGCATATAACAGAGGAATTTATCTTGCGAAAATGACACTTTATCACATTTATCCTTTGGACAGTTAAGATACTTCCTAAACATATATTGTATTAGCTAAACTAAAATAAAATGTAGTTTTTTCCATATAATTTATTATTATCTTATAACTAGATTAAGAGAAAACGTGTTCTCTGTCTCTCCTTCCAACAACAATGATCCAATAATAACAATAATAGTCCATATTGAGTGAGTGCTGAACATGGTTATATTTGATTTGCCAACAATTATTTATTTATCAAGATGAAAAAATTGGTTTAGTAGAAAAACTTGGCTGAGAGCACAAAATAGTGTAGTATAAGAAACTAAATAACTATAACTGTTGAACCTCACTGTCACATGATGTTATGGTGATCTCGTGATTGCTTAAGCATGTTAATCAATAATCATGCATTCATCTATGATTAGTAACAATAATAATGAAGCTTAGTGCGTCTTCCTTGTATTAGAAACCTTTTTATTTCAAAAACTATTATTACATTTACATACCAAACTAAATAGTAATCCACGCTGTACACCACAAAAAAATATTTACTTCATAATTCGTTAGTTTATATTATTATAAATTATTATTAATGTTTTAAAATAGATTCATTTTATGGTTTTAATATCTTATTTATTATTATTATATATGTTTTGTATTGTGTTAGTTAAAATTAAAAATATATATGTCCAGTGTTATATTTGCTGAAAATTTTATTTAATATATTAGATTATAATATTATTTCGTTCTAAAAGTTAAGTGGTATTATGTATATATTTTTATATTATTCAAAAAACTCTATCACAGTTTGATTTACTCCAATATATCAATTATTATCAATGATTAGAAGTTTGATCTGATATCCAACATGATCCATCTTGACCCGTCTTTATCTGGTCTCACTTGTATTGATCCGTCCTGACCCATTGTAAAAATTAGAATATTTGAAGATCTGCATGATTTAAAGTTGGATGGTAAAAAACTAATTTTAATTTTCATCAAAGAAAGTGAGTTTAATTTTTTTTTTGGAAAGTAATACTCCCTCCGCTTATAATTAAATGACGTTTAGACTTAATTTTTTGTGGAAAGTAATATTCTCTCCGTTTATAATTAAGTGTCGTTTTAAATTTTTAAGACGTTTAGTAAGAATTCCAGTTATATCCCTACTATTTTAAAACATTAACCAATAAAAAAATTTATAAATATATTAATAATGGATAAAACATAACATTTAATTATTTTTAATTTACGTAAAATTAGTTAAAACGATATTTAATAGTAAACAGAGAGAGTAGTTGTTTAAAATATTATTTGCAGATTTTTTATTTATATATATTAATTTTGTGATTATTATTATATATTTAGTTACTTTGTTTAAAAACCTTAAATACTCTAATTAAAATTTTTTACATTTATTTACGAGATACTAAATAAAAACAAACATACTTAGAAAAACTAAAAAATAAATAAACAGATTTAAAATTAAAATATTAAGAATTTAAAATATCTGTG
The DNA here is from genome assembly GCA_028015245.1 of Cardamine occulta. Taxonomy (NCBI): domain Eukaryota; kingdom Viridiplantae; phylum Streptophyta; class Magnoliopsida; order Brassicales; family Brassicaceae; genus Cardamine; species Cardamine occulta. The sequence continues at coordinate 16,307,923 of CM051371.1, read as the reverse complement.
TACCGATTTTTTTGTTACTATATATTAGAGAATTGATTAAATAAATAGAAAAATATTATAATTATTAGTAAAATTTGAAAAAGGTAAAAAGTTTATCCAATGGTATTTACTGTAATATTTCATGTAAATATAAAGTTATTTTGTTTTTAATATTGTTCAAATAATTATATAGAGATAATTATTTAAGATGACGGACATGTGAACGCAATTAATATCTAGTTTTTTATGTACCGTACACACTATTTTAATTTATGTGAAATAACCGATAACTCGTGCTGACCAAATTATAAAATCTTGTTAGATTTGATTGATTTTTTTTATAAATAATATATAGTAGTGGGACTTGAGGGGCTTTTAATTAACGAGTACGAAGAAGATTTGGATGAATAACATTTACACACCCGAAACTGAAATTTGTGCATTGACAGCTTCATGCTGACTTTTCTTGGAACTGCCCGTCTTGATACTTGCAAGATTTTTTTTTTTCAAACAATATACTTGCAAAATTAGATTAGTAATCTTTTGATAAATTAATGATTTTGATAATCTGAACTTAACAATTGTTTGTTTTTGGTTAAACTATTATTTTTTGTTGGTTAATTACAAAACTAAAACTCTAAAAGTACAGAAAATTGCGATCCCATTTACGTGTCCTTAAGAAATTGCAAAACATGTTACCTCTTTACACTTTGGGTTAACTTAGAAAACTAATCAAAATCCACTTTGACATCTCACAGAATTTTGGACATTTGTTTTTTTTATAACTACGAACAAAAAAAATCATAACATAGATAAAAGACCTAACAGAGGATTAAAACTAAAGGATAAAGTACAGAAATACAGTACAATGCTTAAAGATTTGACTACATATACAAACCCCATGACACATTTGATGGAACAAACCAGTTTTTTTTTTTTATATATGAATAATAATAATAATAATACTCAAACAGCTGCTACTCTCTCTCTCTCAACTTCTTGAAATCCCTTTCTGGAGATCTAAAGAGAGAGTTCTGTATGCTTTAAAATTAAGAAAAGGTTAAAGAAAAAAAAGAAGGAAAAAGTTGATTAATATATAGTTTAAAACATGAGAAGTAGAGAGAGTCTCCGAGAGATCATTCATCATCAGCAGTTGATCACCATCACTGTCTTCCTTTCTTTGCACAGCAAGGGGGACATTTATACTGCTTGATACTCTCTGCTTTAGCTGGAGTTATCTTCACGCATTTTCCATGGTACCAACGTTCACAAACATCACAGCAAATCCAGAACTCATCAGTTGTGTAATTGCCTCCACAGCTTCCACAGAGAGTGTCTCCATGCTCGTCTTCTTCTTCTTCCTCTTCATAGCTCTCTTCCATTAGTTTTGGTGTTATGCTCTTTGTCTGCCCATCTATTGATCTCTGCAAACCGTTTTTTGTCTTTCAAGGAGAGAAACCGGAAAATATACAAAACATAAATAAGAAAGGAAGCTCATTTTTTAATGTACCTTAGTGCCATTTCTGGATTTGCTTCCAGAATCCGAGCTTGGCTTGTTGTCTTTAATGGGTTTCCTACCAGTCACTACATCGAAGAGAGTTGGGAGATCGTTGATCAAACTGAATAGCCGCTTCCTGCATAATCGAAATTAAGAAAAAAGTCCATGAGTGATCCATATCCACATAACTCCATGATGAGAGAAATATCCACATAGTTCCATAAAGAGAGAAGCTACGAACTTGTTTAGCAGAAAAAAAGAAAGAAGCTATCCACAATCTTCATATCAGTACAACAAAGAATTGTGAATCTATGTGATGTTTATCTAGCATTATATGTTTGTAGTTATGTAGGTTTAGATTCTCCGTCCTTGGGAATGCATCTATGAAATGCTTTTTACTAGTCTACTGTAACTAAGATAGAGGACTAAAATGGTAGAAAAGCCATCACTTTTCTTGAAACTACCAGTGAGCTAAATCAAAGTCAAGTTTCTTGGAACTATAACTGTTACCTATCCAAATGCCAAAAACAGCTTCTCTACTGAAGAAGAACAATGAAAAAGATAATAACCAAAATAAGAGTGTTTTATAGAAGATGATAAAATGACAGTGATATGATCTCATTATTACTAATCAAAGAGCAAGTAATTGTCAATATGCAACTTTCACATATCGTTTTTTCAGCAAAGTTATTGGGATTCCAATGCACCGGTTTAATAGTTACAGATGTAACAATTAAAAGGTGAAATTCATCAAATGCTTCCAAAGAATATCAGTTTTAAGATGTTACAGGATAGTAAATCTTAGATTTGTAAAAGAGTAATCAAGCAATGACCGAAAAGGTAATCAAAGTATCAAGATTTCAGCCAATGTCCAAAAGATACAAGAAAAAACTTGAGAAAAGTTTAGACAGATGAAGGCATGCAACAAACAAGAAGCCCATAAAAATGAAAATATTGCATACGAAGAAAAAAGGAAAAGATCCACAGATACATCAAAGGAGAAAAAACAACAACATTCAAAAACAATCTCATTCCAAACAAACTCCATCATCATCATCACAATAGTTTCAATTTCTCTTCACGTTTTTCACAATACACATTTTATCATAGAAAAGTCAAGAAACATAACAGGATAACAAAATATGGTTTCATGTAAGAAGAACACAAAATCCATTGAAATCAAGTAAAAGGACAAGACTTGGCTTAAATACTCAGAACATTTAAGAATGCAGAATCAAATTGTAAAAAAGAGGTTAAAAGAGAAAATACCTCTCATTGCGATTAAGGCGAGCTCCAAAGTAGAAAGAGACAGAGAGCAACCAGCAATCACTATGAACAGCAACTAGAGAAAGCCAATCTTTCCTCTGCATACCATCTCTGGCGAAATTGATACCAAGGGCAGGCTCAGGTAGCTCTGGAGGAACTTCCTCTGCTGGTAGATTCACTTCCCATGACTCATTTGGATGTCCATACAAACACAAATTCTCCTTTTCTACACAAACAAAATCATCAAACCAGAAGAATCAAATCAAATCTCTTAAAAGAGGGATAAATCCATAAATCCCAAACTTAAAAAAAAAGGAAAAAAAAAAGACGGAATTTAGCCAAATCTGACTTACCCGGATCGCATTGAGAGTAGAAATCATCAACATCTGTCAAAAAACGAAGAAAAAATGGAAAATTAAAAGGAAAATCCAAAGACATTACGAAGAAATCTAGGAAATTTTGGAGAGAAATTAAGAGGGGGAATTAGGTTAAAAGACCTTTAGTGAGAGCACGAAGAAGAGCGGTACGACGAGCGGTATAATCCTTGAAGATCTCTTCAACGCTGCGAGGGTTAGAGGAAACAGCGGCGGCCATAGGTGAAGAGATGAAGAGTATTGAGAAAGACCTATGTATAATAAAGATATGTATACGTATAGATCAGTGCTAGCAGAGAAAGATCGAGGTTTGCATCAATGGTTTTTGAGACCCGATGCGTTCGGGCATGAAGAGAGAGAGATTGGAGATAGAAAGAGAGACTTGAAAGGAGATGGAGAAGCAGACGGAAGAAGAAGATGGAAAACTATTGAGAGATTAAAATTTATTTATTTTCTATTTATTTTTGGGAGTTTGGTTGCGTCAGCGAAAAGGTTTGGTAGTAGAGAAGATGCGTTGCTTTTATATATAAGGCTTTTTATTTGGGCCCATAAGTTTTAGGTCTTGGCCCAATGTTATCTATATCTCCTTGTTCATTGACTTCAGAAAGTTTTTTTTTTTAATTTTAAAATCGTATGTTTCTGTCGAACTATTTTAGGTATAATCAGTTTTGCTGATTAAACCAAATTATATTTACTCGTGATTTTTACCTTAAATCCAAAACATATGTCGAAAGTGTTACCATCGGAGTTCAACTCGCTAATGTAATGTATGTAATAATATTTTTTATACATCAATTATATAATGTGATGGGTTTGAAGACATTTGTGGATGTCTAAACTTAAACTTGGACCAAAAATAAAATAGATAAGAGATTGTAAGAGCCAAGAGGAACAGAGACTTTGTGTTTCTTCAAGAATTGATTCCTGGTTATATTAGACAAGTGTAAACGCAAAGCATGAATGATAACAAATACTTTAAAATAGTAAAGTTTTTTAAGTAGAGACACATGTAAACAAATCTAAAACAAAGCTTGTCACAATAAGACAGTCAATTATACTTATAAAGAGAGGGTCTTGTTATTGTGTTTGTTTGTGAATTTTGAAATGGTCAGTCCCATTGTTCTTCCCAGAAATAAGTCCATTCAGAAGAGTTAACAGTGTTTTTGCCATCTGCTGAAACAAGATCATAAGGAGAGTCCTCTGCGAATTCCGTTGGCATTGATTTCCAGTGAAGCGATGGTATCCATTCTGCTTCTTTTACCACTCTCAGTATCTCCGCCACCACCAGTTTACTTCCTTGTGCTGACAAATGTATCCCGTCTCTGTAACAAACCACAATACTGTTTATATATATATATATATCTCCAGAGCTCAAAGTTAAATCTGAATTCTGGAATACTTACGTGAAGCAAACGGTTTCCCAGTCATCTGCTTTCTGAAGAGTAGAGAAGAGATCAACTACTTGTAAGTCAAGCTCTTGGCACAGCTCCACACAAGCATCTGAATAAGTCTTGCAAAGCTCGTTTGTGCGGATCACCTCGCTTAAGTATGGGCTTTGTGAGAGGAAAAAGAAGCACTAATAATGTCAATAAGGAGCAATAGAGAGATAAATAGTGGATAAATTGAGGGAAGTCACCTTTGGTTCTGACGAACTTTGGCTTCGTCTACTGGTGGGCAACTAAGAAATATTATACGGGTAGATTCTGATAGGCTCTAAAACAGAACATGGATAATGTTATAACTGCAGGGTTAAACAAAATCTAGAAAGAGAGATTCAAAATGTGCAATGGAAGATAAACCTTAAGTCTAAGTCTTCATAGGAAAGAAATTACAACTTGAAAAAGGCTTTTAAACGTGACAGACAGGAGAAAGATCAATAATCAAAATAATCTGTAAGGAAGTAACCTGAAGATGAAGAGCTATCTTCTTCAGGTTATCAACGTACTCAGGAAGTGGCACGTGAGGTCCTAGACCAGAAGCGTGAGGCGCCATTGAATCATTTCCTCCAAAATATACAACTACCAGAGAAGGTTGTACCACAGCATCCTGCATCCATTACAAGTTAACTGATTCTTTTTTTTCTTTCTTTTTTATAACAAACTTGAGCCTCATTCAACCAAATTATAACTAATGTCGATATATAAATTTAAGCCATCTTAAAATCTCATAAAGAGATTATAAGAAACAAAACATCATCCTATAGGAACTACAAAAACCCTCAAAACTCTGAATCTATGTCATAATCGAGTAGTATTAAAGAAACTAAGGGTCTATGGAAACGGAATGTATACATTTCTCAAGAGAGAAAAACCAAACAAAATACAAAACAGTACCTTGGGGAATACTTTGTCGACAACTTCCAAAGCACGAGTAGAGTTCCATCCATAATATCCTCGCAGAACGATGTCGGCCTTTACACGTTGTTTAAACAAGACAATACACGTTACATGTTTGATTAAAGATCCCACATTTAATTTCTTCAAATCTCACCAAATTTAGTTAAGGCATTAAATACATTGTTTTGGAATATCATTCCACGAAACCAACACAACACCGGTAAAAGCTTCTTGCTTTCATTTTGACATTAATTCCACAGAAACAGAACCAAACATCCAAATGAATAAAACTCATAATTTCCCAGAATCATCAACGCTTAAATTCAGATAACCAAATAACAAACGTAAAATTAATAGAAATAACAAACAGAAATTAGAATACATGGATCCACTTAGTTCTACAGAGAGTGATTGAAGAAATGGAAGATACCTTACGAGCATAGACCTCGGAGAGAATGGCACCCCAACCACCATGGCCGAAGCTCATTTGGACGATAGAAGATCCAAACAAAACAATCTGAGGTCGCGAAGGTCCAACCATTGTCTCTAATCTCTCTACACAATCACAGGTCTCTTCCTCTGTTTTCAGAGCTGAACCTGGCCGTTCTTTGAAACCGGCCGGTGAAGAGAGAAATCAACAAACACTTGAGCGATCTTCTCTGTATATCGATCTCTCTCTCTCACTCTTTTGTTTCGTAAGGTGAGACCGTGCGAGATTAAATGCACGAACTTCTCGTTTTTTTTTAATATAACAGAAAAATTAAAAAAGTTTTTAACACAGTAAAAACAAACAAAACAAAAGCCTTCTTATATTATCCTCAGCAAAGTCATTACTGTTATTTCCTTTTCTAGCGATCTGTTTCTCCTTTTTTGTTTTCGAAATATACAATCAATGAATATAATATGCTGTTTTGCTTTTAGAATTATTAGCTTATGTGTTCTCTTGTATATTAATATTAATATGTCTATGTAACCTTTGGAAAAGAAAAGTCAATAAAAATCAGGTAGAAAGTAAAGAGTGTAGGTAGAGAGAAGAAGTTTATGAGTTAAATAATTCAAATGATATGGTCGTCGGTTGGTAAGTCAAGTAGCACCAAAATTAAAGGAGCATCAAATATAGATCACCAATATTTTTAGAACATTTCATTCAATGCCCAACTGATTTCTTCATGTGTTAATGCTACGTCTATATTAATAACCACTTGACCATATAAATTAGTACTTATTAGGTCGACCGTTTAGTACTAAGCATCTATTACTGGTCACAGTTTCATAAATATAATATAAACAAATGAAATGATGTAGATTTCATTTTTGTTAATTAAAAGATGGATTAGACTTCAGAGAAACCTTTTTGCTTCTTTTTTAGCTAATGTAAAACTGTTTTTGAGACCAAACACTCTAATGTCTAGTTCCTGAAGTGCAATCGGAGAACTTAAAAACAAAAAGCTAAGAAGATGAGAAAAACTAACTCAGCAACTCAAAAATCGAGTGCTCCGGATTTTGATGATCCTGAACAGCTCCCGGATGTGCCATACGATGTTCCACTGGACCCGTCTACAGGGGCTTGATTTAGACACTCTAGAGCCAAGAATCTTCTCTTCTTCAAGCTCATGGAGAAGGTCTTTGCCTCAAGAATCACTGGCACCTGTTTCATTAAACAATTCAGATAGAACCAGTGTTTTACGACCATTGTGAATCCATTTTTTCTGTGGTTTCTAAGAAAGTTCATGCAACTCTCATCAAAAATGAAAACTTTGAGTAGATGAGGACTTATGGATAACTTGTTCGGTAGAAATTTGAACTTCATAAGACTTTTATCGGTTGAAATTGTTTTGATTGTGATTTGGCAGAACCCAAAAGGTTTTTTGTGTAACTGCTAGAGGGTTTCTGGTTAATAAGATTTCTATATTGAGAAAACAATTTGCAAATACCTGTGTGTTGATACGCGCAACCTTGTGTATGTTGAGGAATCCGTTTATGTCCTTGTAGCCAGTGAGGAGCTTCTCTAATTCCTTGTCACCATCTGGAAAAAATGCAAGTATACGTGTCAGAAACAATGACGATAATTTACTAATGAATAAAAAGATCAGGGAAAACTAACCCGGGATAGCTTTGATAGAGAGTAAGGTATCCGCCATGTGCTGCAGTCTTTTTGAGGAAGATGGGGAGAGCAGTGAAGGCGGGAAAGTCACAATGGCTACCGCATTTGAGACCATCAGCATACTTTTGAGCAATCTTATGAATGAAAGCATATCTGATTCCTGTGGTGATAGAAACAAAGTAAACAAATCAACAAGATAACACAGAACCTCGTGATCCTGGTTAAAGCTTTAGCTTTCATCAACTTTTGAGTCACGAGAATTTTAGTTAGAAAGTAAACAGACATCTTAATGACTGAATATAGGCTAGAAGTTACAGAGCGCTCTTTGACCTAATTATTTACCTTTTCAGAATACTCGCACAGGGGAGAGCAGAATGACTGGATTGCAATGCGACCAATGGATGCAATGTTACTGCTGCTCCTGCGGAAATTATCACACAAGTTCTTTAGGGAACAAAAAATAAGCTTCTTGACAAAGCCAAAAAATGATGGAAAAACTCAAACAATATTGCGAACTAGAACAAATGAACAATATAGGATGCAACTATTGGCAACACATTGTATCATTTCAAGGAGCAACTAAGAAACTAAGTGTACCAACAAAGTCAATAAATTTGAAACTAGATGGAAGTAGTTAAGCATCAAATAAGAAAGATATGCCACACAACCTCGGAAATTTTGATAAAAAAGTAGCGCAGTGGTCTTGAGCAACTGATAGATCCGAAGAATCTAAAAGACTGACACAATCTATCGGCCTTCCAGTAAGAAATTGCCTCTCCAAGGGCTTTCTCATATCAAAGTCATTGGAGTAATCATCTGATCCAGAATTAGATAAAAAGGATTAGGATTCCACAGAATGATATCAACTTACTAGTAGCTCGATTTATTCGTGAACAACACACATAAGATTCTATAATGGCACTAATTAGATTACCAATAGATTTCTTCTGATTTTCCAAATACTTCCGATATTGCCAAGCGATCCTCAAGCTTTCTCCCTACAGAGTTGAAAACAGTGCACACTACCCAACTTGTAACTAGTTCGTGTCATGCCAGGAAAAAAAAAACAGAAAGAAGGCACAGACTAGAAAGAAGCACCTGATCAGGGTCGGGCGCAGCAGACTTGTCCTCTTTTGATGATCCAGGATGCGGCAAAGTACCAAGAAACCCTTTTGGATCTTTCGAAGGACTAGCATAAAGAAGTGGCTGATTGTTAACAAGCCCCTGAGACATGAAAGTTCTTAAGAGATCCATATGATGTGGTGCTTCAGGATCTTCCATCACCATTACTAAGCTTCCCAAAGGATACCCACCACCTAGTATCTCTAAACAAAATAGTAAAAGACAATCATTTTAGCACCCAAACCAAAAATTCTATCATCCTCATGTAGACTTGATAAGTAAATAAGAAGGAATCTCACTGTCAAGATCACGAATCCCGGTAGATATAAAGGTTGTGCCATTAGGACCACATTTGAGACCAGGTATTTGTGGTGATGACACAACTGATATGTTGCGAGAGAAGCTGCTACTACGAACATTTGGTGCAGCCATAGCTGAATCAAGTACTCACACACACACGAGGAACTCGCTCCAGGTTCAAAATCTAGAAATCCCAAACCAAAAACAAACAATGAGCCGTTTGCTAAATTCCTCTATATTCACAATGAATTTCACTGCTTTCTAATTCATTCAGACATTTCATCGAACATCTGGCACGCAGCCCAAGATAGAATCGTCGACTAACAAATAGTTAAAGACTAAAAAACATAACGAGAGATGTAAATTAATAAACCTAGAGGCTAGAACACAGAAACAAACGAATAAAAACAATTGATATTACCAGCTATTTTCTAAGTAATTCAGGAGACAATTCCAACGCTTCGGCGTCGTTGGCGTCTCAGAATTCAGAGTATTTTCCCGTAGTTCAGGAGCTCTTTGGCGTCTCCGGCGACCAACTGAGAGTGAGAAGATTTAACTTCGACGAATCAGAAGTAACCCAAAAAGGGTTTTGTGTGTGTTTCGCGTAGTTCAATTTTACGACGCTAGAAAAAGCGGTTGGGTCGTGGAAAAAAAAAACGAAAACGGTTGAGTCGGTCTTCGGAATCGGCTCCACTAGAGAGACTCTTTACCGTGCAGAGGTTTGTATTGTGTTCAAGAATTATTAGGGAAAAAAACAAACACAAACAAAAGTTTATGTTTAAATTCGATTTTTTTTTCTTCCAGATGTTTAATTCCCGATTCAGTTTATATCAACCAAAATACGATAATCAACTTCCAATAAGAAGAAGGAAAAAATGAATTAAAAGTTTTTTTCCAACAAATAAATTATACAATCTGAGTACGTGGCAAAACGCATATAGATTTTTCGTAACTCGAATAAAAAAACTATAGTTTCCGTATATTCCCAGGCCATGACATTGTCTGGTCCACAAAAATGAGCATTTAAAAAAAATATTTTAATTAATATCGTCAAAAAAGAACACTGAACTTTCTCCATTTTCATAAAGTTTTTTTTCTTATTCATCCAAAATTAAGAGAAAAATCTTAAGGCCTTGTTCCGTAATTAATGATTTACCCTTTTTATCACACTCTTATAAAGAGAGTTTCTTCTTCTCCACAACATAATAAGAAGATTAAAAGTTTAGAGATTCTGGGAATAGTAAGAGATGGGGAGATTGTTCTTGGTGAATTTGGAAGGAAAGGGTTACACTTGTATGCACTGCAAGACCAGTCTCGCTCTCTGTGAAGATGTCGTCTCTAAGGTTGAATCTCAAAACTTTTTAATTTCTGTGTTTTGTTTTCTACTTAAACGTCATTTTGCTGGTAAATCTTGATCTGGGTTTTTGCGATTTACCTCTTCCGATCACATCAAATCATCATTTGGGTGTTTCTTCTCACTACGATTGTGTTTTCGATTATTAGATGATCTAAAAATTGATTGGGAAAATCATATGCCTTTTGATGATGATGATGATCTTGAATCTAGATGATCATATCTCTCGATCATGATCAGTTACAAAATGGAACGCAAATTAGGGATATTTTATTTAAAGATTGACTCTTGCATTTTTAATTTCATTGCATCTCGGTTGGTTTAGTTTCTGAGCTCTTAAATTTATGAAATTTAGATCAAGTTCAAACATTGTTAAGACTTTTTCTAAGGTTTGTGATCTTGAGACTGTCCTGCATTCTCATTGCTTTTGATGATTTAATCGGTGGTTAAGCTGTGTCATATCTTGGATTTGATTGTGCTTAGATGCTATATGCAACCCATTCAATGGTGAAAAGATTTGGAGTCTGTTATTTTTTGCATGGCTTCACAATGTCTCTTTATTATTCTCTTCTACTTAGCTTCACAATGTTAGTACTAGTGTGGCAATATGAAAGATACTGACAATATCTTGTTTGCCTTGTTTTTACAGTCTTTTCAATCCCGGCATGGGAAAGCTTACCTCTTCAGTAAGGTGTAAGTTTTTCTTTTTTCAAGTTTGATTTGTGGAAGTAGCCAGACTTGAAGAAACTTCGATAGATCCTTTTTGAAATGGCCATATGATGGATAGGAATAGCTTATGCATTTTTCACCAGTTTTAGATATGTGTGAACAGAGTGAATGTGTATGCTGGGAAGAAGGAAGATAGGATGATGATGACGGGAATGCACACCGTGGTCGATATTTACTGTGTCAAATGCGGCTCTTATGTTGGATGGAGATATGTAAGAAAACATCTTCTTATTATACCTCTTTCGGTATTGTAACATTTCCCTCTTGCTTGCTAATCTAATCTTTATCAACAACCTCTTTATTATTATTCAGGAGTTTGCTTTTGAGAAGAATCAAAAGTACAAGGAAGGGAAATCGGTTCTCGAGAGGTTAATACCCAATTAGCTTTGTATTGCTGATTTCTATTTAATATCACAGAGTTTCTTGAGATGATGAATTAGTTCATATTCTTGACAGGTACAAGGTTTGTGGTCCGACGGGGAACAACACTTATTGGGTATCTCAAGAAGTTGAAGCAGCAGAAAGTGATACTGATGATGCTTGATCTCATCATTCATAAGCTGATTTGTACATTCTCTCCTACTCTTTTTATTCTTTTTCCAATGTTTTTATCCCTAATTTTGTAAACCATCCATCTTACATTAGGTCAGCTTCAGAGATCTTTGATGTTGCAACTACTTTGGACACATACAGATAAAGATCTCTCATTATCTTATTTGTCTAAGTTTTGTTTCTTTCCAAAGTTCTTTTACTACTTAAACAGACTCACTTCGATTTTAATCATTAAGACACTCTCTAAACGTTTGAGTTATGCACGAGTTTGGTCAATATGAGTAACCTGAACCCATCTTTGTAGAGAGATGCAAATTTACAATCGGAAAAAAAAATTTCATCTATTTTGGTATCATATTATGTGATCAAAATAAAGAGAAACATGACCACTGATATTATTGTTAAATAATGTTACAAAATGCTTTTAAAAGGCTTAAGTTCAGCTTGATGTTACCGGAGTTCATACACCATTCTCTCCGAGAGCTCGACTCCAACAACTTTCCGATAAGTAACCAGCATCGATTCCAGTTGTTTCCGAACTGCCGGATTCTTGATCTGTCGTATATCCTTGAAAGACAATAAACAAAAAAAAAGTTGTTACAAAGATTGAGAATCGATGATCTGAAACGAAACACAAGAGAGCAATGACAGTAAATACTGATATTACCTTGTATCGAAATCGACGTCCATTAAGACTGATAAGGATATTGGTAATGTCACTTCGATTTCTGCTAGAGTCTGAGTCTTCATCAGAGCTATACATTTCTTCTTCATCACCATCTGTATCTTTTTGTTCCATGTCTTCAACTTCACTCGTGGATTCCACTAATGTTTCAGAAGCTTGACGTGATGATGATGATGGAGAAACCTCAGTGAGATTGGACAAAACAGAATATGGCTTTTTATCAAGCAGAGGCTTGGCTACTTCGAATAGAACCCACCTGAGAACAAAATACAAGACAAGCAATTGGATTCTCTCTCAAATGACAACATTTAACAAGAATTTAGTCGTAGCTTTGTGGTTTTGGGAACCTACTGGTAACGGAGAGGACATAGAAGCTCAGACGGACGATAGGCTGCTTTATATCTCATCTTGTTGCAGGAATGTATGTAATAGCCAAGATAGTAATACTCAAGAGAAGAGCAATGAGCTTGGTTTTGTTTTACCCAATCGATTTCTTGCATGGCTGAGTAGTTTCCAAGAGACAAGGATGCAAAATCCGGATCCCAGAATAGGTATTTACTCGACAAGCATTTCGGAAGAATGTCGATTACCCCGACAGCAATTAGACGGTCATCAACTCGGTATTGTTGATGGAAAGAACCGAAGCCACAAGGAGGAACCTTCTTTTCACCATCATAACCTGAAGGTGGAACTTCAATCAACGGAGTGTCAACCAAAAACCTTTTGTATGAAGCTTCTGAGATGCTCTCTGGCTTATCGTCATGCACTCTCAGTTGATACCGTCTGTATAATTCATATTCCTCTGGATCAAAGCTCGACCTTTTCAAGTGCATCTCCAGCTTCCGCTTTCTTGCATGAAGGTTGTTCGAAGAAGACTTTATTGCTGTAGCAAAGAGACTTTCACCTTCTCTATCTGAGGAAGTAACTCCTCGGGTAGCTGAAAGGAAGTTGATATGGCCTTTGAGGACCTTAACAGAAAAACCAGTAAATACTCCCAGCTTATTCATTGCACTTAACAACATCTCAGAAACATTCTCTGGTGATAATCTATTAACTTCTGTATTGTTGTTTTGCTCGCTTTTCTCAGATGTCTGTGTCCGTTTTATAGCAGCAACTATTTGAAAAGCAATGCTGCTGGTGTATAAGATTTCTTCTGGCCCTTCAGCTAGTTTCTTCCTTTTAGCAGAGGAAACTTTCTTTATTGAAGCTTTGGGAATCTGAATATTAGAAGGAAACTCCTCGCTTTGTATACATCTTTGTGCCGCATTATCAATTTGTTCAGAAAAATCTTTCACGATTGGTTCCACTTCATTGTCTTGTCCTCTTTTAGCAGATCCAAGGGGTTTTGTCACCGACTCTGAAACTTCCCCCGAGAAAGAAATGTCTGGACTTCCTGTTCGCTCTTTCGGTGTCACATCAAGTTCACCATCCAAGAACCTTTGCACACAACATCACAGAAACAGTTAAAAATACAAGGGAAGTTCCCCATTCCGAGACTGTATTGAAGAAGAGTGCACCTCTATATACAATACCTTTCTAGTCTTCTACGCACTCGCTGTTGCTCCTTTGAAGGAACAAAATCACTTGCTTTCAAGCGGATAGTATAAGAAGGACAACATGTTTTATGCATTTTAGGCTTGCAAAGGAAGCAGCCAAATCGTCTCCATCCACGGTCAAGAAGAGCTACTCAACAGAAACAAAACACACCAAAATGATCACTAATTTTGAATCAAATGCTAAACTAAGAACATTGAATCGAGAACAAATCTTGAGAAGCTAAACCATCAAAACAAAAACTTCATTCAAATTTTGTGTTTGCACAGAATCAAACAAACCTTGGTAGTCATTAACAGTGAGACTCTCTGTCCATAAACCTGCGATGGAAATGAGACACAGTCAATAAAAACCATAGAGGCGAATCTCACGTGTTTAACGTTCAGATCATCATCGTAATTCGTAAGTATAACAATGCTCAAGGAGACGATATAATGGTGGGAATTTCAAAATTCTCAAAATCTTTTATTCAACTTAGTAATAGTTAGGAACTTTTAGATCAATTCAACGACCAAATCTACTGAAAGAAAAAATTCAATGGCGACGAAACGAACCGTGGGTGATACTGGAGCGGGTAGGGGATTTACAGTAACCGCAATTGGATCTATTGCGTCCACAATCCGCGACTATACTATCTCAGCCGATGCCTCCACGGCTGCTACTTGCCTCGTTTATCTTCTTCGCTTTCTTCGACGACATGATCGAAGATAATTCACACGATCAGAGTCACGGCGGTGCTTCTAACTTCTAAGCTCTTCTTCCCGGTGAAGAAGGAAGAAGAAGCTTTCTCTGGAAATTGAGATAAACGCCCTGTGGTTTTCACCAAAGTGAACGGCACGAACTTCCTTTCGTGACATAACAAACGTCACGCGTTTTCATGAGTAACATCATGTAGTTTTTATCAATTTGACCGACAGAGAGTCCTCCTCTTGATAAAACAAACGTCACGCATGTTATATCTTGTCAACGTGGGCCCAATTTAAGATAAAGCCCAATTTCATTGAAGTAAACAAGAGCCGTCAAATCAGCAGTTAATCAAGCAAATACTAACCGTTAGATTCGGATCGCCAAAAAAACCCTAGGTTCATGATTCTCTTTCCCATTTCGTCTAACACACTCTGAACAGAGGACACTGAGTTAATCTGTAGCTTTATCCTCTGAGCAACAATGGTGAAAGCAACGAAGGCGGAGAAGAAGATCGCGTATGACGCGAAGCTATGTCAGCTAGTCGACGAATACACTCAGATCTTAGTCGTCGCGGCGGACAACGTCGGATCGACTCAGCTACAGAACATAAGGAAAGGTCTTCGTGGAGACTCAGTGGTGCTAATGGGAAAGAACAATGATGAAACGTTCCGTTAGGATCCACTCTGAGAACACTGGAAACACTTCAATCATGAATCTGCTTCCCCTCCTTCAGGTTGATTGATCCGCTTCTCGGAAATGTTCGGATTTTTGTTTGCGTGTGGAGGCTTAAGATTATAATTGAGATGGCATCTGCGTTTCTTTTAGGGTAATGTTGGTTTGATCTTCACAAAAGGTGACCTCAAGGAAGTGAGTGAGGAGGTTGCTAAGTACAAGGTTGGTTAATTGCTCCAAAATGTGATTAGCAAATGTTTGATTATAGTCTTTAATGTGACTAGTTTCCATATCTACTGTTCGTTTCTTAGTAGCCGGTGTAGCTAATTAAGAGTTAATATTTGATAGATTGTGAATGTGATTGGGTTGAAATGAAAGTTTCTGTGATATGATTAGGTTGGAGCTCCTGCTCGTGTGGGTTTAGTTGCCCCAATTGATGTGGTTGTTCAACCTGGCAACACTGGTCTCGACCCGTCCCAAACATCTTTCTTCCAGGTTTGTTCATATTATCATGCTTTGGGTTAGTGGGTTAGTGCCGTTTTATCTGAAGTTCCCGAGATATGAATACGTTTTGGATTCTTTTAGGTGCTTAACATTCCAACTAAGATTAACAAGGGTACTGTAGAAATTATCACCCCAGTTGAGCTTATCAAGCAAGGTGACAAGGTCGGTTCTTCTGAGGCTGCCCTTTTAGCTAAGCTCGGCATCAGACCTTTCTCGTACGGTCTAGTTGTTCAGTCGGTTTATGATAATGGCTCAGTCTTCAGCCCAGAGGTTCTTGATCTTACAGAAGATCAGCTTGTGGAGAAGTTTGCTTCAGGTATCTCCATGGTTTCTTCCTTGGCTCTAGCAGTTTCTTACCCTACCCTTGCTGCTGCACCGCATATGTTCATCAATGCCTACAAGAATGCCTTAGCTATCGCTGTTGCCACTGAGTACACTTTCCCTCAAGCAGAGAAGGTCAAGGAATTCTTGAAGGTGAGTCATTAAATATTGCTTATTTCTGAAGCTTTGGAATATTTGTTCGTTAACACTTGGGCTTAAATTTGGAATGCAGGATCCTAGCAAGTTTGCTATTGCTGCAGTAGCGGTATCTGCGGATGCAGGTGGGGGTGCTCAAGCTGGGGCTGGTAAGGCAGAGGAGAAGAAAGTGGTTGAAGAATCAGACGAAGAAGACTATGAGGGTGGCTTTGGTTTGTTCGACGAAGAGTAGATTTTGTCTATTAAGGCTTTACCTTTTTGTCGTGGTTGTTTTATCTGTAGCACGTTGATCT
Source organism: Cardamine occulta (assembly GCA_028015245.1). Lineage (NCBI taxonomy): Eukaryota > Viridiplantae > Streptophyta > Magnoliopsida > Brassicales > Brassicaceae > Cardamine > Cardamine occulta. Next base: position 16,291,437 of record CM051371.1, on the reverse strand, counting down.
CAATTTTCTTGGTTTTGGGCCAGTTCACAGATTTATGTTATTGTCTTCTTTATTTTGGAAAGGTTTATCTTCTGGGCTTCGTTTTCCAACTTCAAAAGATATGCTTGATAACACAATCGGAGACTAATTATTTGGATTACGCAATTGGATCCAAATGATTTTGGTTCTGTATTGTTTGGTTTCCATTAGAAACGATAATATGTATCTAAGTTATGTTATAATTCAACTAAAGCCTAAAGGATTGGAGGATACATATGTCACTGACTCATTGGGAATACAGCTACATAGAGTACCATGATTTCGATTGATATTAAACAAATATATTGCTATTTTGTTGATATGAGCCTGTGTTTATATTTATACATTTATACTATATAAGAAACAATGTCAGTTTACCATTGAACAAATAATGTTTTTAACGTTTTAATTGTTCTTATGCTTTCCTTCGCAGTAGGCTCTTTGCCCTAAGATCTCACGCGTGCCCTAATTTCATGCCTTGAATCCATCCTGATTTTCTACTTTTCTGTTTTGTACTTTTGTTTTAAATTTTAATCCTAATTAATGTTGGATAAACAATTGACAAAAAAAATTTTAAAATGTTTATCAGCTTTTAGCTTCAATCTTTTTAATTTAATAATTTAAAATATGAATTAGACATTTGTGAATTTTTTCCGTTTATTAATATATATATATATATATATATATTTAAAACACTGTTCAGTTTAGAGTATAGCTATGAATCGGACATTTATGCATTTAGGTTTTTGTAGGCTATCGATCAGTCGTCTTTAATCAATACGTGTGTTGTTACCAAAGAAAAACATCATAGCTCCCAAGCTTTACAAAATTTAGTTCATAAATCAGACTCGGTACATGGTATTTTCTGAAATAAATAACTAAAACGTAGCTATATTATTACTTGAGTGAAAAATATATCAAATTTAAAAGTGAAACGATCTGTTCCACGTACGTATGTTAAAGTGATTAGAAAAGAGATATAGGAAACTGTACTAGACCTAAAGACAAAAGACAAAGAAGACCAATGCAATACATGTCGATACTTTTTACAAATTCTTTAAACCTTAAATTCTTCCCCATGTCATGACTCATTCAAGATGTAAGCTTGTGAACAAATACTAAATTTTAATTTAGATATTTTTTCTTTAACTGTCTTCCAAAATCTTTATTCAACAAGCTTGTTTTCTATTAAAGAAGCCTGATAATTTCTCTTTATAACAATAATTTAACTGAGAGTTCTGGATTCTAGTACACACATATATATAAGGCATATACTTTAACAAGTATTTATTCAACATACTTTGTCAATTGTTTTTTATAAACTAAAATGTTTGGATGCATATCATGACTCAATTATTCATAGTCTAGAATGCTTCGTGTTGATTGCAGCAGCAACCATTGAATTCCGAATTTGGATACATATTGATGATTTACACTATCAGATAAATTGAATGAGTTTTATAAGCTAAGAATTTTCAATTTTGTGATTCAAATAAGGTTATTCCAAACTTTATAGAAGAAAACATGTAAAATAATATTATAATGTTAGGAAAAAATTAATTAGGAAAGTTACACGCTTGGCATGAATACAGTTTCTTTTAAGATTTGGTTGAACCTTTTGATGAGTAATGCAAAAAACATATCGAACCGATAATTATACAACATTGACATAGTAGTTAGAGCCTAAACGCCACTTGCCAAGAATAAGTATCCAAACTGATGTCGTATCAATCTTTTAATAAAAAAATTTGTCGTATTGATCTCTAGTAATAGTATTAACAATTCGAAATCGATTCAAATATTATAGTAAAGAGATTATAATAAAATAATATATGGTGCATGGAACATCATAGGAATTGAATATGAGTGGGCATTACAATGTGAGACCGCCTTCAACTTTTTTGACTAGGATAAGGACGCAATCCTCGCTCTCTGAGAAATCAAAATATCTATAAAATACTGAAAACATGTAGAAGACATCTTTCACTAATTATATTTGTAGACATATAAAATAGACATAACTCCATTACTCCAATGCTATTTGTATGTTTATATACTATGTTAAAGATGTAGATTAGTTGATGATTATGCTATTAAACCAATTATGTTGAAGTTTATCATGCAGGTTTGGAAACAAATGCAGAATATTTTTCCTTTCTTTAGGGGACAAGTTCAGATGCTTCTAAGCCAGTATAATCGTAAAAATAAATTGGATACCAGATTAATCTTGGAAATTAGACTTAAAAAAAAAAAAAAAAGGAATTCTTCATCCGATAGCTTTGACCATGTTAAAACACTATATTGATGCGTATACACCAAACACACTATTATCAACGAATAGGCCAAACGCAAAAAAAAAAAAAAATATATATATATATATATATATAGTATATAATCTCTCATTCAGTTTGCATTTGTACATTCAAAAATTTAATCAAATATACAAAACATTAACATAATCATATTTTTAGCTTAAGAACTATACTTTCTTAAATTAGAATGATCTCGACTCTTATTTGGTAGTTTTTTTTTTCTCATTAAAGTAATATAGTTGAACTTTATGTCCGAAAAGTTGTCTCAGAAGTTACTTAAATCAAGAGTGGTGTCCATTAAAGCTAGACAAGTTCCATAGGTATCGATTGCGCTAACACAAACGGCTTGATCGAACTCTGTCGATTGTTTTCCATTAATAATAGTAGTATCATATAATAAACTTAAAGTTAGAAACTAAGGTTGCTTTTTGAGGTTCCAAAACTTGGAAAACGGACTTGTGTGAAAATACAATAAAAGAAAAAGAAAAAAAAAAACCAAAAAACCCAAAAAACTATGCAAACTAATGAATAGTAACATAAGGGCATGGACAAGCTAGCCAATGAAACTTAATACTTAGTAAAGCTTAATTTATTGATCCTAAGTAGGATGATATACGTAAGGTTTATGGCAGATCTTAGAGTATAAGATTAAATCTACGATGAGCGGATAAAAACCAAAAGTTATAAGAAATTTAAGATCTTATTATATAAATTTAAGAGATCGACACGTGTCAAAATTATAATTAATAAGATCATGATATGTGTTGGTTGATCAATAAAATTATAACACGTGTCATAAAAATTATGTTAGTTTTATTTTGTTTTAATGAAAAAGGAAAATTAAAGAAAAAAAAATTATATAATAAAGTGAATAATTTTTAGTTTCTATTTTTTAATATATGTTATTTTTTTCAATAAAATTTAAATATTTTCCAAATTTAGATTTTTATATTATTATAATATTTAAGTTCCAATAAGTGTTCAAGGAATTGTGGAGGATTTTGGCAAGAGAACGTGCAATAAAAAAAAGATGTTCGGTTTGCAACCGATTAAAAATCTAAAGCAAAAGATTTCAGAAGGAAACTGAATATCTTACCTGAAAAACTTTTCGCCTAGATATAAGCGAGAACATAACCGGCTCCTGGATTCATTGTTTTATATCTCACACTACGCTTGTGCATTCAAGTTTGGTTCAACTTTTTGATTTTCATGTTTAGATATCTATGACTCATTCGGGTATTTATAATTTTTTGTTTAGTTCTGTTGTTCCAAGTTTGAGTAAGGTTGCGGTACACAAAATATCAAAAAAAATAAATGGATGAAGTTTTCACAGATATAACTATAAACTTTTACATATTTTTTTGTTAATTTTGGGTATTTTAGTTATTTAAGTATACAAATAATTGATATTTTTATATTTATAATTGTTGGGTAATTAGTTTGAAAAAAAGATACAATTAATATTTAGAGTATATAATTGTATTTAAAATATTTCGAATATCCATTTGGTTTTTGGTTTGATTTGGGTTTAGTTTTTGCATACAAGATTTATGGAAATCCAAATCCATGATAATGCAATATTTTGCAAACTTATCTACCTTTACAATGTAAAGTTCATAGCTTCTTGCCAGCCACTCCCTACATTTGTCTTACAAATCTAAATCATAACACCGTATTTAAATAATTCAAAACTAATTAACTGAACCATCCACAGCAGCTGTGCTAGAGTTTCATTTGAAACTGCATTCCTTTTACAAAACTGGAACCATGTATATATGATATTAATTGACTGGGATAATTCCAAGTAACATAAGCCACGTAAACTTTGACTTTGAAACCGAATTGATAAATTTAAAAACAAAATTGAATTTGAAAAAGATATTTGTAAGCACTGTTATGTTGTTTAGTGAATAGTACATTGTTTATAAAAACAATGTTTGGTTTTATTCACATTGTCATTATATTATTTGGACCATTTTCGTATTGCTTAGTGTCCCGTGCATGTCTCATCTAACTCCTTACCATTAATGCATTATCGTTCGAGTTTTCCTTCTTCGTAGGTATAAAATTTTATTGTAAAATTAACAAGACTATGCAAATTTCTAAGGGGTTGTACTGGATTTTGTTATATTGAAAATATATGTTTGTACATAGAAATTAAAGTGATACTTTGTTTGCCGCATTTATACTAGAAAATCTAGAATACGTTTACATTCAGCTAAAACAAATCGACTATAATATAGGATTTAGTAATTTGTCTTAATTTTTTCGTTATATTATTATACATTAAGAATAAAAATCAGATATAACTGAAATGATAGCATGCATACATATAAAGACTAATAAACACTAGTAGCTAGACAATATGGAAAACATCTAAAATTGCGTTTTATTGGTGGTTCAGAATCCTTTTTTACCTCTTACAGCCATATTTTCAACATTCTTCATTCTAGAAGAGTTCTTGATGACTTAAAAAAGAGTTTTTTACATATACATAGTTTTCTATCAATTAATGAAAATGTTTTTTTTTTCTTTTGTAGAATGATATGATTCATATTATACATAAAGAGCACAAAATTTCAAATTTCCTGTCTCCACTTGCCGACCAAATTCCTCAAGTGTCACATCTTCTGTCATCTGTGGAAGAAAGACAAAACTACAATTTGTTCGTACAATGCCATGTATCATCTTCGTATCGGCCATCCGCTTGGAATAATGTATATAATTTTATAGATCTATTTCTACTTATTTTGAAAGTCTTAAAATTTCCTTATTAATTTTGTATGTAAATTTTTTTTTTTGTTTTAAACTTCTAACGAACTCAAAATAATCATATAAAATCCCATAGAACCATCATTAGACTAATTATTTTTCTTATGGTTACAAATTGTTGTATCAGACAAAACAATTCATTTATTTGACTATATAGCAATCAAAGTGATTGAAGTATTGAAGTTAAAATATGGACACTAATAGAAACGATAAAAATCCAATAAATTGAATGTCTCAATAGTTGGTTCCGAAAGTAAAACTTAAGTTCTGGCAATGGGGGATCCAATTATATAAGAATATATATACACACAAAACATATGTAAGTATTCATGGAACAGAAGCCTAGATAGGTTAGGATAAAGAAAACGATCAAATCTGCAAAGATCAGTCTCTCCCAAATCCCAAAAAAAAAACAAAGCATGCATTTCGTAATAAACAACTCATCATAAAACGACACATAACTCGAAAACCTCTCCCCCCGACAATTTATCAATTCATTTTCTCTTTTTAGTTTAGAATATCCCGAAACAAAATTAATAGGAACAAATCTCCACATATGTCACACTATATATATGTGTAGAATACACATAAGCCCTAAAACGTAAACACTTGGAGATTCCATCTGAAAATATGTCTTTCTCCGTGAAAGGTCGAAGCTTACGTGGCAACAACGGAGGAGGAGGAGGAGGGACGGGGACGAAATGCGGGAGGTGGAATCCGACGGTGGAGCAGTTGAAGATACTAACGGATCTATTTCGAGCCGGTCTTAGAACTCCAACCACTGATCAGATTCAGAAGATCTCTACAGAGCTCAGTTTCTACGGCAAGATCGAGAGCAAGAACGTTTTCTATTGGTTTCAGAACCATAAAGCTAGGGAGAGGCAAAAACGCCGTAAAATCTCCATTGATTTTGATCATCATCATCATTATCATCAACCATCAACTAGAGGTAATTTATAAATTAATTAATCTCTAGATTCCTTATACATATATATATATATGTAGATACAATATATTTAATGGATGATGGTAACATATTGTAGATTATTTTGAGATAAGCGAAGAAGATTGTCAAGAGGAAGAGAGGGTAATAGAGACATTACAGCTCTTTCCGGTGAACTCATTCGAAGACTCCAACTCTAAGGTGGAGAAAATGAGAGCCAGAGGCAATAATAACCAGTACCGTGAATATATTCGAGAGACTAATACGACGTCGTTTTCTCCATATTCATCATGTGGAGCTGAGATGGAACATCCACCGCCGTTAGATCTTCGATTAAGCTTTCTCTGAATTATTAACCTTTTATGAGAGATCTTGTTGTATTTTGAATTATGACTTATATTATCCAATGCATCGATCAGTTATGTTCTGACATATACAATGTTAGCTAATCAAACTATTTCCATTTTGTTTGATGAAAATAATATACATTACGGAACTCATAGGCTTTAACATATCATAATCTAAGAGGTCGTTGGTTTAAGTAACTACAAAATAATAATATCAGTCAGAAAAATGGCACATCTTGAGTGAAATAAGACTTTTAAAAATATATAAAGCATACATCAATTAGTTGAAACACGTGCAAAACTTAACAGTATCATAGTCTGAACCTGTTCATCCGATTTCAAAATTCAAATTAACTAAATTTGATATAACCTGAAATCAACTTCAAATTGGTCTTATCGATCCGACAAAGAAATAATTTTGTCGAAACTGTAATTGGTGTTGAGGCAGAAGCATAGAATACTTTACGATAAATTTCATTATTTAATTGCTTAAGTAAAAATATCTATAAATATATTTAAATTTCATGATTAAGGGTTTTATCAAAGTAAATCCTAAATGTGATTTTAAGGCCCATTTGATTGGGCTTTATAACATAAAGGCCCATCATTTTGTTTAGTCTATTTAGCTAGAGAAATTTTGTTTTCCTGGAGAAGAGGCAAACTCAAGCCGCGTCGAAGATTAACGGAAATCGGAAAGTCCAGGTTTTGATAATTCCCGGAGCAAATAATTTGAGTAGTTCTCAATCGAAATTTGATTCTCCGAGCAATGGATGTGATAAAAACGCAGCAGATATCAGCAAGGACGATCGAGAAGGTGATCGTTCACCCACTTGTCTTGCTTAGTATCGTCGACCATTACAATCGTGTAGCTAAGGACACACGCAAACGCGTTGTCGGCGTATTGCTCGGGAGTAGCTCCCGTGGTACCGTCGACGTCACCAACAGCTACGCAGGTTCCCTAATTCATTTTTCCCTTTTCCCTTTCTTTCTGTTTGATTCGATATCGCTTTCGTATGTTGCAGATCTCTATAATTCGTTGAGCTATTGTTATTTTAGAAATTCACTATAATTAGTGTTCTTATGTGAAATTTAGTATTCATGGCGAGGTTTATATGTTACTCAATTTTGGGTTTTTGTAGCGTTTGAGCTGCAAAATTGACTACTTTAAGTTGATTCTGTGATAATGACTAATATTTATTCATGTTAACTTAGTTCGTCATTAGTGTATTTGATTCAGTCAAACTTGGTTCTCAGTCCTTTTATGATTTAGTTTAAAATGATTTCTTTGAGGGTTAAAGAAGTGTCTCTTGATTTTGTTGCAGTACATTACAATAGACATGTTGTGACAGTACGAGCCTGTTCACAAAGGCGTTGTTACTTTCATATCACTTGTTTGACCTTTGTATCTCTGTGTTTACAGTGCCTTTTGAGGAGGATGACAAAGATTCAAGCATCTGGTTTCTTGATCACAAC
>CM051371.1:16258472-16283472 GCA_028015245.1 Cardamine occulta | reverse complement strand
TACCACGAGTCGATGTTTCACATGTTTAAGAGAATAAATGGTATGGCTCAGGGAAAATATTGCTTCAGAGTATATATGACTATGTGGGAACCTCATGATGACTTATTTAATCCTTTTGCTTTCAGCTAAGGAGCATATTGTGGGTTGGTACAGCACAGGTCCTAAACTTCGAGAGAATGATTTGGATGTTCACGCTTTGTTCAATGGGTAAGACCCCGCCTTTGTTCAGTCAGTCTTATATTTGTGTGTGTTTTTCTTTTGTTGACATGAGACATATATATGGTTTGAGTGTCTGTTAAGTTATATATTTACAAACAATTTTAAATCATTACAGTCGATCTCTCTTCTCTTGCCGTTCCAATTTTTTTTTTTTCTATTACTGCGAGTTTTGATCTTAGTTTCTGGTGTTGCAGCTATGTTCCAAATCCAGTGTTGGTCATTATTGATGTCCAACCTAAAGAACTTGGAATCCCCACAAAAGCATACTATGCAGTTAAGGAGGTGAAGGAGGTAAAATACCATCCCTTTTCTTACCACATCACTTGCTCCACTGTTCAGTTGCATCTGACATATCTGATTTACTTCCATATATTTCATCACCTTGATTTGATATTTTTTCTTTTCAGAATGCTACCCAGAAAAGCCAGCAAGTGTTTGTACATGTGCCTACTGAAATTGCTGCTCACGAAGTGGAGGAAATTGGTATGTCCACATGTGGAAAAAACAAACTTTTGATTGTGTGATTTCCTTGTTTTAGTTCATTATTGATGGGCTATTTAGTTTATAATCACTTCTGAGGTAATTTATTGGAGTCCCGCCTGCTTGGTTTTTCTTGAACAGGTGTGGAGCATTTACTGAGGGATGTAAAAGACACAACCATCAGTACCTTGGCAACTGAGGTTCTTTCATTCACACTAACCTTAAGCATTTCATTATCATGCTTCTTGATGTTTATCCAAATCGTGATTTTTTGCTCTCAAAATAAAATGTAAGGAACATCTATCTTTATGCTGGAGGAAACTTAAGAACTATTTGTGAACTGCATTTTAGGTTACCGCGAAGCTCACAGCTTTGAAGGGATTGGATGCACGACTTTGGGAGATCCGAAGTTACCTTGGCCTTGTAATCGAAGGAAAACTCCCGTTAAACCATGAAATCTTATACCATCTTCAGGTTAAAACACACTCCATCTTTTAATTCTAGTTGACTAGTAGAAGTAATATATATCAAACTTGTTATCGTGTTTGCTTTTTCCTAGTATCTATGGCTGTTATTAAGGATTGTTCAGCTAATTAAATACTCTATTGAAAATCTGTAGGACGTTTTCAACTTGCTTCCTAACTTGAACGTCAACGAGTTGGTTAAGGCCTTTTCAGGTTTGCGTTTTCTGCCTTGAAGTTTTATGTTCATGCAGTTATTCTCTCATTTGCATTCTTTTCCTCCCTAACGTATTTCATTTCGTACAGTGAAAACAAATGACATGATGCTCGTTATCTACCTTTCTTCCCTCATCCGAAGTGTAATTGCCCTCCACAACTTGATCAACAACAAGGTTAGACGATCAATCATCTGTGTCTTTAATTGATTGATTGAATTTGTTCTATGGATTTTGTTTGTTCATCTCTAGATGGTGGTACGTTTCAGTTATTGAACAAGGAACATGAAAAAGCAGAAGACTCAAAGCCTGTTGCCATACCTGCAATCACTGGGAATTAAAATAGTGCAGACAAATTTCGAGACTTGGGAGGGTTTCTAATCTGATATTACTGTCATTTACTGCCTGCGAAGAGGTACTATTGTTGTTTCTACAATGGTTATCAATATTAACATGTCGTTTCCTGTCTCAAAAGATTTTGTTTTTCTTTATTTTGACATTTTGATTACGATAAACTATGGTATATCGTATATATCTACTTATGATTACAAAAAAATGCAACTAGAATATAGAAAAATCACAACATTATATTCTGTACACCGTATATGTAAAGAGATCGGGTCCGGATTATACAACTATTTTAAAGTGTTCACATTGATAGAGGAAAAAAGGAAGAAGATTGTCACTTTTATTGAGATTTTGTCATGAAAAGAAAAAAAAAACAAAGGAAAAAAGGTTTTTTGAAGGGCCGCCAAAAAAAAAAAGGCAAGGGTATTTTGAAGGAAAATAAAGTTCACAAGTGGCGTAAGCTTAGTGAAAAGGATATGATGATAAACGGAAACAATATTTAAAATTTTATGAAATCAAGAACGTGCCTAGTTACGTAATATGCTTTCAAGCCTACTTTCGAAGAACATTTGTTTTCTTGATAAGTATTGTGCTTATTTAAATATACTCTACGATTAAAAAAAATTAATAAGAGATTATAAATTAAGTTTTGTCGTTTACATAAAATAGTTGAATGATATAATTGATATGTTCGGATTAGCCTTAGGTCGCAAAGCTTCTCGACGTTACTCGTACTTATTTAATTGTTGAATGTTCTTTATTATGCTATTACTTACGCGGGCCCTTTGTGCATATGTCGGTATCATCATAATACATGCAATAAATAAGTATATATTTATCCCTACTTTACTTTACAATTTAGAAAAATACATGCGCAAAAATGATATACTTCAGGGGAGCTAGCGTATTCTTATTATATCTTGAATTCCTGGCTATATATAAAATATTATTTTGACAAAAAATTGGCGACTTATATATATATATATATATATATATATATTTCAAAGATGATATTAAAATGTATGAAATCAGAATATATATATATATATATATATATATATATATATTTCAAACCCATTTCCTGTTTTCATATTGTAGAATGTGATTAAAAGCTTTGAACCAGAAGATGCCGACAAGAAGCATAAGTGGTAATTAAAAAGAGTACCAATTGAAATATGTTGTTTTGTAAAAAAAATTCAATTCTTTTTATTATTTTAATTTTTTTGGTAATTCGGAAGCTCTGGCCTTTTGTCCATAATTCTTTTTACGTTCAGTTATTTTTTGCATATTTAACTGCGGGTTGGATAACTACTTTATACGTTGAACCTAAGGTGAAAAAACCATTTATCCAGCTTCTTTTACCACTAGAAAATTCAATTCTTATTTACCAATATATTCTCCACAATTTGTCCACATAATTTTGCGATATATGCAAAAGATCTAACAAAATGCAATTTCTATTTACTTTTTGTTCCTCTTGTTCTCAAAGTTATCAGCATCGCAAATCTTAGTCATCAAATAGTGGATATATATACAGACACATATTAAAATAGTGTATAGTGTAGTATATACTATATAGTAATGCATGAATGACGTGAGAACATTGAATGTTTTTTTATATATATGTTGGTACATACATCAGTGTAAGGCATGTAGATCCCATCGAGGCGACCAGATCGAAAGTGACAAAATAACAAAAGGGTGGCGAAAGAAATAAAGCCATATATAAAGTTGCAAGAAAGAAAAATACTTTCTTTTCTTTATCCGAAATAGGACTCGCAAATCGCAATAGCATTACCACAATTGATGATCTTGATTCATCTAAAATAGAAGATAGGAGATTCAATCACTCCAAATTCTTTGAATGTGAACTATGATGAAAACAATTGTTTTATTTAAGTTTAGCATTTTTATTTCCTTTAGTTATGCCTTTAATTTCTAATTGGTTTCTCAACGTTCAAATAACTTTAAAAGAAATCGGTTAATAAATGATAAATCTGCCGCTAGTAACAAAATAAACAGATCAAATTACACAAAGAAATTGATAAAAATTGTAAACTACCATGCATACAGTGCATATCACTATAATTTATGAAAGTTGAGTTTCACGTGGCATAATTCATTATGTGACCAGAAAAATTCCACATACCTCAAGTGACCGACATTATATCTTAGTAGTATCTTAGCGTATATATTAGCCTGAATATAAATAGTTTTTTTTTTCTTATATTAATTCACAAAACTTAGAAACAGAAAATAGACATATTTATTACCACTGTTCGTGATTTAAAACGATAAGTTTGCTGACTATCGACGGAAAGTTAAATGCTGCGGTGTGTCTTTCGTTTTATTCTCCATTGTTTTGATTGGGACAACAAATTATCAAAAAAGATAAAATAAACATTCACGTAATTTAAAAAGAAAATAGCCTATTCTTCTGTATCTCATATGAGTTTCACAAAATAGGAGAATCTTTTACGATGACTCGGACACAATTTAATCAAGCGGATGTCAAAAACGTTAATAAGTTGATACCACTCAAGCATGCATCCGTTAACCCGCTGAGTTAATCGTCTTTAGTTTTTTTTTTTTTTTAATAATAGCTTTCCCAACTATTGAGCATATATAATAATTGAATCAACTCTTAATGTTATAACTTGTGTTTGTATTCAAATGACACCATTTTATTAAATTCTAAATATATTAATATATATTAGGAGAGGCAAAGGGGTTGGTGTAATAGATGAGAAGAATGAGATTCTTTGGTCAGAAGTGGAAAGCAGACTCAGCCTCTATTTTATTATACTCAAATCAATTTCTTCATACCTTCCACCAAGACTCACTCAATATTTATAACCATGTCATCTATTGTTTTTAACCCAAACCGATTTCCAACCTAAAACTCAAACCCTTAACAAATCTCTCATTTTTGTATGGTGTTGAATCTCTTGAGTCTTTATTATATCTTTGCATTTAACACTATAAAATAGATTGTGGTTAAATGCTATCGTGAAGCACAAGTCTTTTTCACAAATCATATAATTAAGAAGCACAAGTCTTTTTCAATGAAATTTACTATGCTAAAGCATATTTATAATTAATGGAAAATAAAACATAGATTTTTTTTAATTTAATACGTATTTAGTAGACACATACACAGAAACACAGATTCACATTCATGTAAAAAATAAAACACAAGTTTTTATTTTTAAACCACACAAAACATATATAATAGACTTGGGTTTTGCTTGTAATCCTCTAATTACAGTTTCAAAACTCAACTTCTTTAGAACGCTGAGTTTGGGATTCTATATTACCTTAAGCTCCGGCACTGAAGGCATTTGCTCCGACGAAGTTAATGGCAGCATCGAAGGAAATTGGAGGTGGAGAAAATAGAGTTTCTGAAGATAGATTATGACCTATAAACATTGCTCCCTCCTCAGGATTATCATTGTTGATGAATCCTAAATCCGGGAGGATATCTCTGTGATCGGAAAAGGAACGGTTGAGATTGGCGTTAAGAAGATTTACGGTTGTGATGTCATGGATGCTTGGCCGACGTTTGTCCTTGGCTCCGGAGATTTGTCTCTGGTAATACTTTTGGGCGTGGCTTGCGACTTGCGTAGGCGTCTTCGACACAACGAAGTTTCTTGATATGTTTCTCCAATCTCCTTTCCCGTACTTGAGAAGCCCTAACAAGAATCTCCTGCAGAGATCAAGAAGAAGAAACAGAGCAATGTAAACCCTAAGAAAAACAGGGAAATGACTTGTTTCGCAAGAAATCTAGGAAAAGTGAAATAAAACTTAAAAGAGCACAAAGAGTCTCTTAACCTGTGTTCTTCCTCAGTCCAAGGGACTCCTTTCTTTCGATCTTGATCAGATCCTCTAGCTCCATTAGGCCGTTTACGACATGCGTCAGTGTCAAACCCTAAGGGAGACGAAGCTGTAGTAGGGTAACCCGGAATGGGGACACGTCCAGCTTCGATATCGAAAACGTCTTCTTCAAGCTTACTGTATTGCTTCATAACATCGACAACAGTCTTTCCAGGGATCATGGAAGCAACTTTGAACCAACGATCAGGCGAATCTTCAGCGTATATGGCAAGGGCTCGTTCGAACATCTTGTTCTCTTCTTTAGACCAGAAACTGCTCAAGCTCGTCATCTCTTGAACAACGAACCGGTGGTCAGAGATAGGAAGGTGAGAGAGTGGATGCAGAGTCTCCATAGCTAAACAGTAGAAAAAGTTTCAATTACAAACACATCTAAAAAAAAGTCTATTTTCTTATTTTGTGAGTGGGAAGCTTGAAGGAGTGATTTGTGATATATTAGGAAAAGAAGGAAGCTTATATATATATATAGGATTAAATGATAAAATATTAGGAATCAAAGAAAAAAAAGAAAAAAAAAAGAATCGTATACTGAGGGAATCAAGAAACTGATTTGGGTGAGAGATTTGAAGCATATAAAACCGACCCTTGGAATCTGAAAAAGACTCAAAGCTTTGAAAGAATCACTAAGAATCTGCAAAAGTGGGTTGTCGAAGGAAGACAAAAACAGCAAAGCCCCAGATGAGTTATTTCCTCGGATATGAAGCTATGGTGACAGAGAGAGACTCAGAATTTGAAGACTTAATTGAGAAAGAGAGAGATAGATTGTGGATGACGAATCAGAGTCTCTTATACAGAGAGACAAAGAGTCACTGTAGATTTGGGCACAGAGGAGAAGAAAAGGAAATGTTTTTTTTTTTTCTTTTTGTAAGGAAATTTGGCGTATCTGTATTGGAGAACAGCGAACGGCACCACTCGGATTCTTACGGTTCATTTTTGTCAGAAAATAAAAAGTTTGATTGATTTAATATAAGGATTCGGAATACGACAAAATTTATTCTATCGTCTTTATTCTGGTCCACACACGGGTTGACTAGTTTATTGACTAATTATCATACTTTTCGTATTAATATTTAACTCTGATATCATAATACAAAAAGCGCCTGTAGCTCAGTGGATAGAGCGTCTGTTTCCTAAGCAGAAGGTCGTAGGTTCGACCCCTACCTGGCGCGATTAAAATTTTGTTTTTCCCTTGACAATTAAAATTAAAATTTTTCAATCCTCTTCTAATCTCGATTTTAAATTAAAATTTTACCCTGTATTGGAACTTGAGCATTTGCCATAGAAAAGTGATGATTGGTTTTAATATCTACGCGTTGGTGGAAGATATTTTCACAAAGTGTGACAAATTCAATAGGTAAAGCTCATTAAATCCCACTATCTCTCCATTTAAAGTTTTTACTTGACAACAAAAATTATTCATAAAGTTATAAATTTCTTTCCGCAAACAGAAAAATCCAACTAATTAAGTATCAACTTTTGTTGTTCCAGCTCTACTAAACCAAAGTTAACAGTAAACCAATTTCTTTCAGGCTTCTGAATTTAATAGCTGATTTAGCAATACAAACTAAACTAGCGTAGTGATATAAGAGGCGTTAGACCATTTCTAATGGTTGGTTTTATTTTTTCCTATAAAAATAGAGATTTTTAAAATAGAGGAAGAATTTGCGCTAAAGATTGTCTATATTTACATTTTTAAATAGTATTTAAAAATATAATATTTTTATTCTATTAACTAATTTATACCAAAATCTTTTATTTTCCAATTTCACAAATTTGACCATTCATTTTGTTTTATAACAATAGTTCAATAAAAATATGATTTTACTAAAATTAAACATTGTATTATATAAAAAAACATTTCATTACACCACAAAATTTTAAAGATAACTATTACATTTTCTAAGCATTTTCATTGGATTTATCATTTCTTATTTCTTATATAATTCTATAAAATTTGACACACTCACATTTTTAAAAAATTTATAATCTCTCATATAATTTGTATTTCTAATTTAATATAAGTTTTTATTGCATGTTATAATAATGAGATAACCAAAATTTAAATTTAATTGTATATAAATACACTAATGAACATATAATTTTGTTTAGGTATAAAATAAATACATATATAAAATTAAAGGATCATATTGTAAATAAAAAAGTATTTCTCTAAAAATAGAGGAAGATATAGAACAGCATTGCAGAGAATTTTGCTATAAAAATAAAGAAATCTCTAAAGATAAACCACCATTGAAAATGTTTTTATCGTGTTAAGTCTCTTTTTCAAAGGTGTTATAAGCGATAAAAACTAACATTAATGTTAAATAGAAAAAAAAAAGAGTTGAAATTTCATTTCTGTTCCAATCATAACTATTATTTTCTTAAAACAAAAAACCAAGAATAAGAAATGAAGAAAAAAAACTGTGAACGACATGAAAGTTTTCTAACTTTTCAGGCTATTGACTCTCTCGTGAACATCAAGAAGATGGACTCAGATTTCTTTAGCATATGGGAGATCACTTGGAGGCGGTGGAAGTCATATAAGCTAATAAATTGAAAACAACGATTCATAAATTAATATCTTACACTTCATAAATTAATAACATTTTTAATTTTGAAAGTGGCAGATGTTATCACTTTAAACTTCGAAAGTATTACAGTATCATTTTAAACCTTCAAACTATTTTTAAATAATATTTTAAACCTTAAAAATATCTTTCGCATTTTTCGCCTTCATTACAAAATATTTATCGAAAAACTAACAGAATATCTGATGGTAATCTGACGAAATATTTTGACGGTAATCCGATGGATTTCTAACAAAATAGTTCCGTTGAAATTTTTAAAATTCAAACGGTTATATCAACGTACATATTTTCCAACGGATTTTTCAGAAATTGTTCGATGGATTACCGATATAACTATTATGTCAAAAATCCATCTGATTAAGATCCCGTTGGAAATCCGTCAGTTTTGTGGTAACTTTTCTTGTAGTGACGGAATTTCAATGGGATCTTAATCCGATGGATTTTCGATAAAATAGTTTTGTTAGTAATCCGCCAGACAATTTCTGATGGATTTTCGAGTAACCGTCAGAAATCTAATTGAAAATATGTACATTGATATAAACGTTTTAGTTTCTAAAATTCTGACAAAAGTATTTTGTCGGAAATTCGTCAGTATACCGACGTAAATTTTCGTCAGATTACTATCAGAAATTCCGTTAATTTTTCCGTAACTAGTTTGTAGTGAATTTTATGGCAGAGAAGACGCGAAAGGTAGATTTAAGGTTTAAAGTGTTAGTAAAAATAGTTTGAAAGTTTAAAGTGTTAGTGTAATACTTTCGAGGTTTAAAGTGCTAGTATCTGCTACTTTCAAGGTTAAAAATAATATTTTCTCGTCGAACTTATATAAACATTACCCCTAATGATAAAATAAAAACTAAAATCAAAAGAAGAAATAAAGAGTTTTGGATGATAAAAGACATAAAGCAGAAGTTTGGGAGAATCAGAGGATCATAAGCAGCAACGGTAGGGTTTATGGTCAAAGTCTAAGCAGAACGACGTCTAAGCAGCCAAGACATTCTCACGCTTGAGTTCTTCAACTGCAAGAAAACCTCTCTGTACTCTTTCTTCAGAAACAAATCCAACGCACACATGTAAAGATCACTGCCTTGCTCAACCTCTTCCATGGTGTCCAAACACTCAATGCATTCTCCAATCGTAAACTCGTACTGCTTAACCAATGCACTCACTGGACTCTCATTTACTCTCTCCGTATTGACAAGGTGACATGCCGGAGTTGCGATTTCAACATCTTGTAACCGAGACTCTGCAAAACCAACACCATTAAACCTCCTGCGCTGCTGAGTAGGCTCTTCATCATCGTCATAATCATCTCCAAATTCAGTTCCTGTGAAAGGCTCGTTTGTGTAGAGCGTTGATAATGGAGTTGGGTCATGTAGCTGTGGTGATTCGGAATGATGTTGTTCGCGAGCTCTCTTGCGATAAGGACGGAAATAGGCTTTTCCAGGTTCTATAACTCCTGCGAAGATGGTGGCTAGTTTATCCGCATGAAGAACATGTTTCCTTCTGAATTGACTAGCTCTAGGATTTTCCTGTGAATCAACAACAACTACATCAAAAACAAGCTACATAATCTACCAATTGATTAAAGAGAAAAAGAAGAAGAGCTCTTTTTTACCTGCAAGTAGACTTTCCAGTCCTCAGCAGTCGCGCCAAATGAACGGGATTTTTCATCCCATTTCATTATCGGTGCGCCTATGAGTTGACACCATACCTTCCACCCCTTACGGGTACAGTCCCAGTGGTTCTTCAGCTGAGCTCTAGTGTAGGTTCGTCCAGAGTTCTTATTGATCGTCTCAAGCATTATTCTCCAACTCTCCTTTGGATAATGTGTGTCAGGTCTGTTTCCTTTTCTAGTCTCCTCGACCAACAGATCAACAAACAGCTCATGTGTGGAAGGTGACCAATATCCTTTCGTATGAGCAGTCAAGAAATTATTAGACGCGTTTTGTCTATCTTCATCTCCAGTATCATTTTCTTCATCAAGATACTCGATTCTTGGCTTCCTCTGGCTACCTGAAGCACCTTCATCATCTAAGTTACTGCCTTCAAAGATAAACTCTAGTTTCTTGAGGAACAATGGAGGTTCCAACCGATACGACGCAGCATCAGGATTCACCTGTGACAAAACTAAGCCTTTAAGAAACAACCAAAATCAACACAGAAGATAAAAATGTTATTTGTACCTGTAAATACTCAGCCCAGTCTTGATCACTGGCACCAAATTTGTTAGTGACAGGATTCCATTTCATAGCAGTAGACTGAACAAGTCTACGCCATATCTTCCACTGCTTGATCATTGTATCCCAATGATTCTTAAGCTGGTTTTTCTTAAACCTCGAGCCTGTCCTTTGTTGAAAAGGTTCCAATATGTTCTGCGTACCAGGTTTATTCCCCACCACTTTTTCCTGGACGCATAAGTCCACAAATACTCTGTGGTATTCAGGATCCCAAGCTGCTTTCGGCATCATACTTCTTTACTATATGTATAGATAAAGTAAACACAACCAAAAAAACATTACTTCTTTCTAAAACAATCTCACATATAATCTAGAACAAATCTTAAGGTTAAAGCCAAACAGTCAATGGAAGCACAAGATTAATTACCCTAAATAGTTTCAATATCTTTTGATTAGGAAACATGGACATGACTTATCAATTGCAATTGCAAATGCAAATGCATAGATTCTAACGTATTTATGTTTTTAACATATTTACTCTGACATTTTTCATAAACATAATCAGATAAACAAAACAAATACGAGAAACACGTAACAAAGATTTTGTAAGGCAAATTCTGAAAATCGAGAGTGTTCATTCATTTGATAACAGTCATGCAATTTAGGGTTAAGCTCTTACACTAGATCGAGTGTTCTATTACCCTGGAAAAAACGATTTTGCGAGTGGCGATTTCTCTAGAAGAAAAAATCATGAAATCGAACGCGGAATTGGGTATTGGACGAAACAGTAAACGCAGCACGATGGAGAGCCATCAGAGATGATGGTACTCTTGTGGCCAGAGAAGAAGAACAAAACTTTTAAAACTGAAGAGGAAATGGTAAAAACGTTTACCGGAAATTAGATTGAGCGGCGAAAGCGATTCTGATTTGGCAAAGTGTAGCTGAAGAAGCTAGATCGCGATTTTGTCCTTACTTGCTCTGATTTTGGCGTTTAAGCCGCTCCGGACGGAGTTTTCTTTGCTGTGTCTGAATAGTGAATTACTTAGGCGTGTAGGCCCATTTTATACCGGTTCACTTTTTCCAATTTTTTTAATTTTTTTTTGTGTTGACGAGTTTCAATTTGTTGCAAAAAGACGATTTATTATTAAATTTTATTGTTTAACAAACAAATATATTCAATTCTATTAAAAATCATATTTTAATTTTGTCAGGGTTGATTAAGAAGATAGTCAAAATATAGAGTTTAGTTAGGTTAATTACCATGCAAATTTATAGAGTTTAGTTAGGTTAATTACCATGCAAATTTGTACTATTAGGTACATAAGTAAGTTGACCCCGAAATTTTTTTTTTAAAACATACTTTTGTTGTTGTTTATATGGCACATTATTTAATAGCTTAATTTATTAATTACCATAAATTTGTTTGTCTTGATGCACACGAGATTCTTGTTTTTTAAATACACAGACGAGTTTACGAGTGAATTAAAAAGCACTGACAGTAAACTTTTTCCTTATTTGATCACAACATCAGTCTCATTGTGATCATAACAGAGCAAATCTTCAGCATTGGAGGATATATACCAACGTATACATATGAGCACAATTTATATATCAAAAATCCAGAATCTAGCTGCTTCTAAGTGACTCTGCCATTGGTGTTCAATAGCCGTGGTGAAACTAATACAACTGAATTCTATATATTTAAAGTTGAAGATCTTAATTCAAGCTAAGATTATTATTACCTTTTAAATTGACTGAAACTAGACGAGGAGTGCATGTAGCAACCCCCTGTATAAATATTTCCACCACACCAATGTTGAGATTCACAAAAACAAGCCATTGACTAAAGTCAACGAATTGAAAATCGAACATTGTGTAAACATAATTCGAAAAAAAGGAAACAACAACATAATTCAAAAGAAAAAAAGGAAACAACATAACTTTTCCTTCTTTTTTTTGTGTGTGTGTAAACCTCCCCTTATAAATACACATATCTCTTCTTCATTCAGCAATCAAAATTCTGAATTCTTCTTCCATCTATTTTTTTTACAGAGCCATTGATTGTTTAGGGATTCAGGGTATAGAGTTACATGGAAGAAGGCGAAGAAGAAGCGTAGAAGACTGAGAAGATGGCGTCGACTGTCCTCGAACAAACTCGCTCCAATCAAGAAGAAGTAGAAAGATTGGTGGTGAAAGATCTACACACGGAGACAGATTGGTCCAGGGATATCGTGTCCGTCAAGTGATTGAGTCCATCATGTGAAGGTAAGGATGGGGCAAGGGAAGATGAGATAACAGTGCTTGGCGGCCAGAATTTTATGATCGCTTGAAAGAGATAGGTGAATTTCATAGAAAGCAGCATCCTTGTGGATGTCTTGTTGAAGAAGATGATGAAGCAGTCCTCCCAGTAATTGCATTCAGTGCAGAGGAAGGCTTTGGTCGGATGAATTGGGCTCAATTATCCAGATGCAATTACCCAATGGTGCAGCCCAAGACTTTTTTGGTAAGAAAAACGTTTTTTTCCCCACTTCTATATATATATATATATTCGGATTTTTAACTATATTATATTATTTTCAAATTTAAGTATTAAACTTTAAATACGTGAAAACATATCGAATTTAACATCATATCCTTAGATTTTTCTTGGATCCATTAGAGATATTCTAAATTCAACTTGTTTACACGTAATATAAATTTAATACTTAAAACTATTTTAATAAAAATTATTTTCACTTTTATTTTTTGGATTTTTAACTATATATATTATTTTCAAACTTAAGTATTAAATTATAAAATCGTGAAATACACATCAAATTTAACATCCCGTTCTTAGATTTTTTTTGGATCCGTTAGAGGTGTTCTAAATTCAACTTGTTTACACGTAATATAAATTTAATACTTAAACTATTTTAATAAAAATTAGTTTCACTTTTATTTTTTAGATTTTTAACTATATATATTATTTTCAAACTTAAGTATTAAATTATAAAATCGTGAAACACACATCAAATTTAACATCCCGTTCTTAGATTTTCTTGGATCCGTTAGAGGTGTTCTAAATTCAACTTGTTTACACGTAATATAAATTTAATAGTTAAACTATTTTAATAAAAAATATTTTCACTTTTATTTTTTGGATTTTTAACTATATATATATATATATTATTTTCAAGCTTAAGTATTAAATTATAAAATCGTGAAACACACATCGAATTTAACATCCTATCCATAGATTTTTTTTTGCTCCGTTAAAAGTGTTATAAATTAAACTTGTTTACACGTAATATAAATTTAATACTTAAACTATTTTAATAAAAATTAGTTTCACTTTTATTTTTTAGATTTTTAACTATATATATTATTTTCAAACTTAAGTATTAAATTATAAAATCGTGAAACACACATCAAATTTAACATTCCGTTCTTAGATTTTCTTGGGTCCGTTAGAGGTGTTCTAAATTTAACTTGTTTACACGTAACATAAATTTAATAGTTAAACTATTTTAATAAAAAATATTTTCACTTTTATTTTTTGGATTTTTAACTATATATATATATATTATTTTTAAGCTTAAGTATTAAATTATAAAATCGTGAAACACACATCGAATTTAACATCCTATACTTAGATTTTTTTTGCTCCGTTAAAAGTATTATAAATTAAACTTGTTTACACGTAATATAAATTTAATACTTAAACTATTTTAATAAAAATTATTTTCACTTTTATTTTTGGATTTTTAACTATATATATATATATTATTTTCAAGCTTAAGTATTAAATTATAAAATCGTAAAACACACATCGAATTTAACATCCTATCTTTAGATTTTTTTTGCTCCGTTAAAAATGTTATAAATTCAACTTGTTTACACGTAATATAAATTTAATACTTAAAATATTTTAATAAAAATTATTTTCACTTTTATTTTTGAATTTTTAACTATATATATATAAATTATTTTCAAGCTTAAGTATTAAATTATAAAATCGTGAAACACACATCGAATTTAACACCCTATCCTTAGATTTTTTTTACTCCGTTAAAGGTGTTATAAATTCAACTTGTTTACACGAAATATAAATTTAATACTTAAAATATTTTAATAAAAATTAGTTTCACTTTTATTTTTTGGATTTTTAACTATATATATTATTTTCAAACTTAAGTATTAAATTATAAAATCGTGAAACACATATCAAATTTAACATCCCGTTCTTAGATTTTCTTGGATCCGTTAGAGGTATTCTAAATTCAACTTGTTTACACGTAATATAAATTTAATACTTAAATTATTTTAATAAAAAATATTTTTACTTTTATTTTTTGGATTTTAACTATATATATATATATTATTTTCAAATTTAAGTATTAAATGAAAAAATCGTGAAACACACATCGAATTTAACATCCTATCTTTAGATTTTTTTGCCCCGTTAAAGGTGTTATAAATTCAACTTTTTTACACATAATATAAATTTAATAATTAAACTATTTTAATAAAAATTATTTTCACTTTTATTTTTGGATTTTTAACTATATATATATTATTTTTAAACTTAAGTATTAAATTGTAAAATCGTGAAACACACATCAAATTTAACATCTCGTCCTTAGATTTTTCTTTGATCCATTAGAGGTGTTCTAAATTCAACTTGTTTACACGTAATATAAATTTAATACTTAAACTATTTTAATAAAAATATATTTTCACTTTTATTTTTTTGGATTTTTAACTATATATATATATATATTATTTTCAAACTTAAGTATTAAATTTTTAAATTTTGAAAACACATCGAATTTAACGTCCCGTCCTTAGATTTTTCTTTGCTCCGTTAGAGGTGTTCTAAATTCAAATTTTTTACACATAATATAAATTTAATAATTAATTTTAATACTATTTTAATAAAAAAATATGTTCACTTTTACTATTTGGATTTATTAAAACTAAAATTTAAGGTTTTTAAAATAATATTTTAATTAAGTAAACCGTTTTGATTTAACAAAAAAGTTTTAACTATATAAACATAATATTTATTTACTTTTAAACTTAAGTGTTAAATTTTAAAACCGTGAATACAATCTGAATATGGCATCTGTCCTTAAAATTTTATTTGGTCCGTTAGAGGTGTTCTAAGTTTAATATGTTTACACGTAATATAAATTTTATATTTAATTTTTAAATAGTTTTATTTTAAATTTTCGGATTTATAAGTGACTTTTAAGGATTTTGAAAAAATATTTTAAGTAAACTGTTTTGATTCAGTTAAAAATTTAATCATTCATATTATTTTCAAATTGTGAAAACAATCCAAACTTAACATCTTATTTTTATTTATTTTTTGTCCATTTGTAATATTCAAAATTCAATATGTATACAGTTAATATAAATTTAACACTTTTTCTTATTAATTTTCTAAAATAAATAATTTTCATGTTTTTCAAAAAAAAACAATTCACGGAACAAGACAACATTTTCATTGCCCATTAGTTAAGATGGACCGATATTTGGCAAACGTTCCTTATTTATTCCTACTCGATGAGTATTTTATTTGATTAGTCTCTAAACTCTATATTTTGTAATAAATACTAAAAAGCTAAGAAAATCATGTTTCATTAAAAAAAAAAAGCATGGATTTACTAAAAGTTATTGAACAACCCATCCCTGTGACTCTGTCCCAAGAATCTATGGCGAAACAATATGAATCCAACCTCTGACTTCATAAGCCAGTGAAACTGCAGAACATAAGTTGGATTCACACAGAGTAGCAGGAACTAAAAACAGGTGGGAAGAAAAAAAACTTGTCCTTTTCCATTAATTAATCAGTGTTGTAAATGTTGATATCACAAAACTAGACGTAAAGAATCGACAAAAAAAAGAGGCTAAAATCGAAGTTACTCTTAGAACAACCTACGACGAAAGCAGTAGAAAATCCGAGGACAAAAAAGAACAAAGGAAAAAAAAAAAAAAAGTCACTTATTTGTGAAGTCCACTAAATGATTGCTTTTGGTACCCTGATCCTTTTGTATTGCTTTACACATCCTTTGCTTTTAGTCCAAAGATGCTGTGTAAGGTTTTTTGTTCACAGCAAAAGAGACTTGCCTGTGTTTGTTTACCTGAGGGACTGAACAAATAGAATGAGGGTTTCTTTCATTTGCTTCGTTTCTTGGCTTCGCTGTAGAAGATTACTCCACACACCGTGAGCGAGTAACCTAACATTCCCGTCACTGAGACAGGATTCCTGAATATTAGGATGGAAACCACCACTGCTACTGCACCTTTAGCGTTTCCTAGCACCTGTCATATAAATGTTCATCATTCACTTATAACGTATAAAAGGTTCTCAGATGCAGAATGGCTTTAGATGGAGGAGTTTTGTTGTAGATAATAAATGTCAATGTGCATAAGATATGTGATGTTACCTGCAGAGTCAGAGCACTGGTGTGTTTCGTGACTAAGAAATTGGTCAAGTTCACGAAATATGCCAACGCCGAATTGAATAGCAGATACCAAACGATTCTAAAATCGTCTCTGGCAAGTGCAATTGTAATGCCAACAACGTTTTTCTCCATGATCAGGGTAGCAGGAAGAAGGAACACAACAGCTATGGGAGCCATGTAAAGGAGGAGATTCATGGAGTTTAGCTTCTCCCTTCAAACAAATTCAGTAAACATTTTCAGCACCAGTATATTAAAAATACTGAAAGATGAAACTTGAGCTGATAAATCTGCGAAAAATGCTGTTATCTCTTACCCTTCTGAAGATAACAAAATCCCTTGAAGAACTGATTTAAGTGCTCTTGCAGCTGTGGCTGCAATACACATTATGAATCCGAACAGGTGGAAACTTGGTTCACCCTGACGATACATGAAAATTGAGGAAAATTAGATAGAGAATTCTCATATTGTGAAATCAAACAAATCCAAGAGGAAGCATACTCTGGACATATAAAAGTACAACTTCTCTTCTAACTAATATAAATTTCATATTTTGAAGTGAGATACAAAGTAAGTGAATTTAACAAAAGTCAGCAGCTTCGTGCTCAGAGCAATCCCAAATGCTTTACTGAGGGGAAATGCTGCCTACGATTTCTATCAACATAAAACTCTGAATTCAATCAACTGTAGAATTCACATTTCCATATCCTTAAAGCTACAGATTTCATCAGCCATAAAAACACATTTCAACTCAATTTCAACATAATCTAATCATATGCATAAATCAAAACCAAAATACAAAAATCAAAGAGCACATTTTGAAGTAAGAGAAAAAAGAAATTACCCCACTAGCAATAACAACACCGGTAACGACAGGGATGAGAGTGATATAAGTCAACCAAGCTTCTCTCTTAAACGTGATCAGATAAGCAAACACGGCGGTGAAAAACGGCGTCGTAGCACCGATGGCTTGGTTAAACGATACAGGAAGAAACCGAAGAGAGATATTCCCAAAAACCACCGACACACAGAAAACGAGACTTAGAGCTGCGATCTTAAGAAACTGAACTCGAGATCGGATCGTTTGCATAGGAACCATCTTCATCCAAGCAATGGCGACGTAGCTGAGAAGAGAACAAGCCGTCATGTGACACATGGTGAGGAAGATCGGATACTTGAATCCATAGTTGCTTAACAAGTATTTGTTTAGCAATAGAACTCCGATATTCGATGAATACCATGACGCAACGAGTCCTATTGTGAAAAACCGGCCATTGGCCGCCATCTTCATCTTCTTTAAAAACGAAATTAACCGGCCGATCTGATCGATGCTATTTGAGAACAATACAAAACACTAACACAGGAAAATTCTCTGAATTTTGGGGGAAAGTTTCGGATTACGCCGGCCCAATCGATCTGTCTGCCTTTGGGAAATGAGAGATCTTCAGACACAGATTATTTCATGAATTGAATAGAATCGAGATTAGGTCAACGCAAACACAAGACGAATGAGAGAAACTTGGATTGAAGAAGAAGAAGATGAAGCAAAGGACAATGAGAGATCATTTGGCTAAAGAGCTCTCTTTTAAAAAATGTTACTATTTCTTCTTCTTCTATATTTTTTTCAGTTCATGAATTTTAATGCGTTGTGTGATATTTTTATAAGCTCTCACGGATTTCAGTTTCCGTAATTTTATTTCTTCATTAAATGCATTCATAATACTTTTTTCTTAAACTATTTTATAGATTTGATTGATTGATTCCTCGAATAATAATCAAAGTGTAAAGATATGTATGAACCAAGGAAAGGAACGTCTGACTTATTGTGATTTATTTATTTATGAGTTATGACTTCTTCAATTTTTTTATATATTATATTAACCGTAACTAATACCCTATTTTTCTAAAGTTGGGCACTATATTTCAATTGGGAAACTGCCAAATTCCAAATCATCATAAATATTAAATGAAATGATAACGACGAAAAAAATATCTTTATAATAGAAGAGCTACCCCAACAATCGTGTTTTTGGGTTTAATAAGCAAAATGGATTTAAACATACATTTTTTTTACGCTTTTAACTTTATAATTTATCTGTTCAATCGAGAAAGACCTCATAATTATCGTTCATACTATTTCGTAGACAACAGTAAAAGAAAACTTATTTTCTCTCTACACAAATCATGAATATAAAGAATTAACGAAAATATAATCAATGTGAAGAGAATATTATGTATAGCAAAAATTAAAAACGATAGAGCCAATAACATATATAACCGCAAATAGGACCATATATTTTGGCAAATGCATATTCAAAATGATGTGGAAGTTGAATAATTAACATTCTATGTGAAAAAGGATTGAAAGATTTAACAATCTTCTTAGCTTGGTCCTTAAACGACCAACACACTACTGTTCCATCCTTTCCAGTGAGAACTTTATACTTATCCTTCCTCGTTAAGTTAGTGCACTCGAACCCTAACGTATCTCCCAAGATTTTCTGAACATGGTTAGCCACATCATACGGCATTTTCCCGGACACACATGTGGCCTCCATCGGAAGCTTATCTAGAAACGTAACCTCGTAACCTGGTAACGGGTTCATGAAGAAGAATATCAAGTCCATACATCTCCAGCCTCTCACGGTGTTCGCATGGAACAATCCAACTCTACAGTTTACTGCCACCGGCACGATCATATCCGTTAACTCGGCAAGAAGTGCGCTGAATCTTAACAAAAACGGTTGACGACAAGTTGTTCCTTCGGGACAAATCACTAGATCTCCTTTGGACAGCTCTAGCTTGATCTTCTTGGCGTCCAAGTCTCGTATTCTTTGTATTCGTACGATGGGAATTGGACTGAAGATTTTGGAAAACCGAGAAAGGGAGTATACAACAGCCGTGATGTTGCGTTCCAACACCATGGATATTACAACTGGATCCATTAGGGTTCTATGATTACATACAAAGAGAACGCCGGATTTTCCGGCTGCTCGTGGCTGAGGAGGCTTTCCCTTGACGATGATTTGGCAGCCCAAGACTCTCATGATGTAAGTTCTGATCCACAATGAGAAGAAACCTCCCCAAAGAAGGATCCGGATTGCAGAAAGAACAATTCCAAATGGGATCCAGAGGAGGATGAGGAGAGATGTGGCTGGTGTTGGCCGCTTCACAAGGCGTCCGTCGTTAAAGATCACAGGATCAATCGGGCAACTTAACTTGTTGGTTACTGTGATTGTTCTTCTCCGGAACCGGTGCGTGAATCTGTTTTAATTTATGTATAAAATAGGTCCAAATAGTGATCACTAAAGATTTGAGTAATAAACAAAAAAGGGCATGTGAATATGTGATATAAAAAGAGACGTAAAATAGTTGATTAAAGTGATATTTCCATGTTCTTTACTTATTACTAATCATGATCATTTTTAGAGTTGGTACGACAAAAATGAAAAAAAAAATATGAATTCCACTGAAAATGATATTTAAATTATGCAATTTATAACGTTACCTCACATAACGATAAGAAAGTCGTAGAAGCCGTCACAGAGGCTTTTCCAAGACCTAGATGAGGCCTCCGTTCAACAAATAATTCAGCGACACGGTTCAAAATATATTGATCGATATCGGTTTCACGTATCAAACCGGTAACAAAACCGAATCGGTTCACGTTCAGTTCCGTGCCGATGACTTTATCGGCTCTAAGATGCTCCTTGGCGAACCTCTCCACCATAACTCGAGGCATACTCGTCACAACGACCCTCTCCTTATACGAGCTGAAACTCGCCACGTGTCCATCCTTACGTCATCCATGTAGAACTTTGGCAGGACGGTTCTAGCCACCGACTCGGTCTCTCGTTCTCGAAGACCAACCGTGGCTATGAAAATCATGAGCTTGAGAGCAGCGTTTTTGTAGCTGAAAACGTCAAGGAGAGTGATAATGGACCAGAGAGACAGCAAGACGGCGAAACGAATGAGACCAGATGAGTCAAAGGCAAGGAGCATGAAGTAAGCGAATGAATCCTTGTTTTTCCAGTAATGTTCCTGCAAACTCCGACACTACCGAACTTGATGTCGTACTCGATCGCTCCATCACCATCTCTTTTGTATCTCGAGTGTTTTTTTTCTTTCTTTCTCCTTTTGGTTTGTTTGAAGATTAAAATGGATCAAGCGTTAATGTTATATATAGAAGGTCAAAATTTTGATAATTAACTTTCATCAACTTGATTGTTTTTTTTTTTTGGTTTTAATCAACGTGATTGTTATCCCATATACTGAGGCACACACATGCGAGATTAAAAAATAGCGTTATATATGTGTTGTAGAAATCGACTTGGCCGGTAATGGAAGATCTAGATGAATGTTTGACCTAACTCGAGTGATTGGGACTCACGTACTAAGCTAGTCGTCGTGTCTCAACTAATTCAATGACATTAGATTGGTTAAAACCGGTCAAGGCTATTTAAACCAAGTTCATTTTATTCATTGTAGAATCTGAACAATTGATTATGCTTTTCTCTGTAATCATTTTAGAGACAAAAGATTAGATAGGAATTGAATGAAATTAGTGTGATGATGAAGATCTACGTTGTTCCCAAAGAGAAGCATGTGCAATTTGTTGGAAGGATCCATGGTTTCCGGAAGAAGGCGACATGAGAGCGACAAGTCTGATCAAGTCAAGGTCTTACAATATAATTTAACAACTTAGTTAATAGAATGACTAGGAAATATACCAACTAAAATCTACAAAATTAAATGGTTGAGTCATTGGCTACGGATTTTTTCAGACAATATTGTTTTCTTTTAAAAGGACAAAATCCGAGAAGAATTGAGGTTAAATAAATAAATATATGATTCTTTTATTAGTTGGATCCATGATTAGATCCATCACCCGAGTCTTTTAAGTTTGAACCTAAGTTAATGACAGGCTTTACCCGTCAGACCAAAAAAATTCACAGACAACACAGTAACGAAGAGAGCCCTTCATTAATATACTGAATGAGAGAAGAAAAATTGAGACAAAACCAGCCAAAAGGAGAAAACAACCTCTTTGCATTCATTGTTCTTCAAGCCAAGGTCACATCATAGCTCCTGATCAAGGTAAGGGTCTTGAGGAGATTTCGGGACGAGATACTCTGAAACATCTGTCACATATGTTTTCAGTTTCGATGTGGTTCGAGTGAGCCAACCGGCGTTCGCCTGCTCCATCTCACTCTCTGTTTTCTTCCTCTCTTCCTCTTCCAACATACTGATCCTTCTCTGACCCATGTACGTCTTCACAGCTTCCACACCTTCCTTCACCACTTCCTTGGGTGGGACCACGAGCGGGTTCTGCTCCAGGTTCAGTTTGGTCAGGCTATCGAGTGTGCCAAAAGTGTCGGGGAGGGCATGGATTTGGTTGTTGCTCAAGTCGAGTTCTTGGAGGCTTACGAGGTCGCTGAATGAGGAAGGGAGATCATTGAGATCACTGAAATTACTGCTTAGGTTTAGGTACTCGAGGTTTGTGAGCAACACAAACGAATTAGGAAGGCCATGGAATTCGTTGAAGTGAGCATCGAGGTACTTTAGGGATCTCATTTCGCCTATACTGGTCGGGAAGGATCGGATCTTGTTATATTGGATCAGTAGCTTTTCTAGATTCACTAGCTCGAACCCGATGTTGGTCGGTAAGTAGGTGAGACGGTTGAAGCTCACGTCTAAGATAACCAACGACCTGGGAATTTTAAATGTAAGAAGCGGCTAAAATTGTAAAAATTCAAAAGTGGAGTTATATATATTACGTACCCACAACGGCAGATGGAATCAGGCAAGGATGTGAGCTTGTTAGTCGAAACATTAAGGATTTTCAGTTTCGAAAGTAAACCTATGGAATCAGGTAATGTCTCCAGAAGATTGGTGGAGACATCTAGTTCAACAAGACTATGCAATCCAGCTATTGAATCAGGAATCGCCTGTTAGACATAAAACTCGGTCAGGTAAAGACAAGTGAAACTCAGAAACTGAGTATCTCAAAACTTCTTTATAATCACTAAGAAATCAAGAGCAGCTCGAGCCATAGATTCTATCTCAGAACAACCAAGAAAAGATCTAACACAGACATCAGCAGTAATCACTTGCAAATGTGAAGTAATCTGCAGTTTTTTCCTTCAATTTACTAACTTATCGGACACAGTTTTTCAACTTCATAAGACTCAGATTCCTTTGACGATTTTTTTTACAACAGGCAATATCAAAGATGCAGAACCGAAACAAGCACACACATACCGCAATCTCTACAGATATTAACAGCCAAAATGTTAAGACGCAAAACTAAGGCAAGCACACACACATACCATAATCTCTTCAAATCACATCAGACTAGACATCATTGATACAAAAATATCTCTAAATCACATCAGACTCACAAAAAAGAAGCCAAAAATCAAATGCTACAAGTAATCTTGTGATCTCTCTTTATTAGGTCCATAGTACAATGCTCAACAAATCTACCTTACACAAAAGATTACCAAATTCTCAAATCCTGAACTAACTAAAAGTTGCATCTTTTTTGGATATGAGCAAACAATCTAGCAAATTTATGCTACAAGTAATCTTGTGATCCCTCTTTATTAGGTTTTACTAAAGGGATTGCACATCAACCATAGTACAATGCTCAACAAATCTACCTTACACAAAAGATTCCCAAATTCTCAAATCCTAAACTAAAGTTGCATCTTTTTGGATCAAATGAGCAAACAATCTAGCAAATTTATGATTTTGATCTTGAAATTTATAAAAACTGACCTCAAGCTGATTGTTGGAGAGGTTAAGAACAAGCAACCCTTGAATCTTCCCAAATGCTTCAGGAAGCAATCTCAGTTTCCTCCCAGACAAATCAACACGATCCACCGGATTAGCCGAGGCGTGCTGCAGTATCCTAACAACCTCCTCATTAACCTCCTCGGCCGCAACATTCTCCTCATCCGCCGCAGCATTCTTCTCAGCAGAATCGTAAATCCTCACAAGCCTCTCCTCCGCTTCTTTCAAAAGCTTCTCATACGAAGCATGAACCTCATCAAGCTTCAAAATCGATTTACACCACGTCTTCTCCTGATCCATCTCTTGTCTCCTCTTCTCATCCTTCACCCCCGCGTCGTTAAGCGCGATATCCTCAAACGATTCAGATAAGGACGATTCGATTTCCGAGAGCTTAACACGAGCCTTATCGACGGACTCGTGATCAGGTCTAGGTCCTAAGGTTCTGAGGATAGATCGAGTCTCGGCGACGTCAGAGATCGCATTAGTCATGGAAGTGAGAACATCTGGTTGTGTTAAATGAGGCATCTGAGTGACGATCTCGATTGAGTGGCTTGATGATGGTGGACGCTCGACATCGAATGGAGGAACGGAGGAGGAAGAGGAAGGGGAAGAGGATTTGCCGGTGAAAGAAGGGAGACGAGCTAAGACGTAAGAGAGGACAGGGAATTTCTTAGGGTTAGGCTCTGCCGCCATTGTTGTTGGTAGGTTCGAAGATTGGAATCTGAAATCTGGGGAATATGAAGAAGATGATGATTGATTTGATTTTGGGTGTAGAGAGCAAGTCAGGAGCGAAGTGGTGAGCTTGTCTCTCCACGTTCGCCTCTTTGCGTTTCATTGCTAAGTTGACACGTGTAAGCTAATGTTGCTGAAAAAAGAAGAAGAAGATATATGTATAATAAAGATAATAAATTATAAAAGACAATAATATAAGCTAAGTTAGAGAATTTTTAGGTTAGAAATTACTTTCTTTCCTTTTAAAGTAAATGAAAATCATATAGGGCTACTTTGCAAAACAACTCAAATTGTATAGGAAAATGCGTATGCGCCAGAAAATTTAGATAAATAACTATGGACTGACGTCCACAGTAAAAGAAAAAGATAAAAGCATTTTCCCAATTTATTCTGTAAAAGCCATTATTTTTTAAAAATGGCCTAAACAAAACAAAAAAAATGCAGCATCTAAAAAGTACTTCGTAGTTTGGAAAAATCTATTATACTTTTTGAAAATAACATGTTTAAAAAATTAGTAGCATGACGTATTAAAAATCATGTGAGCATGGCAAAAAATAAAAAAATCAACATATATCTGAAAAGAAAAAAAAAACAGAAATAACAACTGTTTTTTTTTAAATAACATAAAATATAGATAAATGATATAAA
>CM051371.1:16183372-16258372 GCA_028015245.1 Cardamine occulta | reverse complement strand
ATCAGACGAATGACTCAAAATATCATTTCATTTTACTCAGCAAATTATTATAACTCATATTTATTTTACTAATTAAATTTACTTTTTAGGTTATGCAGTGCTATTACCTAATCATATATCTATTATTGTTAAGAAAATATTTTTTTTTTTTAATTTGGTCAGAAGAAAATAACATGTTAACATAAGTAATTATCATCTTAATTTTAATTATAGTATTTGATACACCATGGAAGATGTTTCGACTCCAATAGATAATATTATTCCGCAAAATAAAATTTAGGTTCTAGATCGGATCTTATCGATTCAAATTATGCAAAACAAAATGAAAATGAAAAAAGTTGTAGATGACATCGATCGTTTGCCAGCTTTGAGGCTCATGTTGGTTTCTTCATTAAATCCAAACTGAAGACTTATAAACCATCGGTTGAGTACATACTATTATTTAGATAAGGTTTAGTTAGATAAATCCAAGTCTAGTGAAGATTTGATTAAAAGCAAGTTGTGTACACAAACTAAAATAAGCCAGACCTGAAGTCAATCACTTTTGGAGTTATTTGTTTGTTTGAACTGTCACTGCTTTTGTCATCTCATGTTCCAAATATTGACTTTTTCTATCAGTTTACCAAAACGCACTTTGCATTGTTCTTCATTCATCAATTTCGACTCGGATTGCGTATAACTGTATATAACAGTGTAAGTAACCAATTCATATTGGGAATTTGGGATACCAATTTGAATTTGAGTTTGGCCATCGTAATTAAAGTACAAATTGTGAATCATTAAACGACCAAGGTTCAATGAATTACTCAAATGATTTATAAATATCGGAATTGTTGAATTATTTGAGTTCAACTTACACACCAACCACAACTGAAACATATTGAAAGGAAAAACAAATGAAACTGTTTTTTCTTGAAACTAGGGTATTAAACTGAAAAAGGTTTAGAAACAAATAAAAAATACCAAATTGGATACCTCCACGCGAATATTGGAAGCCATGAATTGTTTATAAGAAAATTTGATAACCCCACATGCATTTGGTCATTCTTTAATAAAGAAAAAATATACACAATTTTAATTTATCACTAAGATCGAATCAGCAGGTGACGTTCTTTTGCTGGCGTAATAGCTCTCGTCTTAGTTGTTTGTTTGCATATAATAGCCAAACTTATGTGAACAAGAACTTAAAAACAGAGAACACACAACAAACAAAAAAATGGAGACTAGAGAAACAAAACCAGTGATCTTTCTCTTTACTTTTCCTTTACAAGGTCACTTAAACCCAATGTTTCAGCTCGCCTACATCTTCTTCAACAGAGGCTTCTCCATCACTGTGATCCACACTCAATTCAATTCTCCAAACTCTTCCAATTTCCCTCATTTTACTTTCGTTTCCATCCCTGACGGCTTATCTGAATCCGAAGCCTCGAATCCAGATGTCATCGAGATTCTCCATGACCTCAATTCCAAGTGTGTTGCTCCTTTTGGTGATTGCTTAAAGAAGCTTTTATCTGAAGAACCAAAAGCAGCTTGTGTGATTGTTGATGCTCTTTGGTACTTCACTGACGGCTTAACTGAGAACTTCGGTATCCCGAGGATTGTTCTTCGGACAGTTAACCTCTCAGCTTTCGTCGCTTTCTCAAAGTTTCATGTTTTACGAGAGAAAGGGTATCTTTCTTTACAAGGTATATATATATATACAGATCGAGTTTTAGATTTATCTCTAGTTTTGCTTCATTTTCGTTGACTTTTTCTTCTCTTCTTCATGACAGAGTCCCAGGCAGACTCATCAGTTCCGGAGCTTCAAAATCTTAGAATGAAAGATCTTCCATGGTTTCAGACGGAAGATCCAAGATCAGGAGATAAATTACAGATAGGTGTGATGAAGGCACTAAAGTCTTCCTCAGGAATTATATTCAACGCCATTGAAGATCTTGAAACAGAGCAGCTTGATCAAGCCCTCAAAGAATTCCCAGTTCCATTCTTCTCTATTGGACCCTTTCACAAGTACGTTTCAGCTTCATCGTGTAGCTTACTTACACAAGACATGACATGTCTCTCCTGGTTAGACAAGCAAACACCAAATTCTGTAATCTACGCAAGTCTTGGAAGCATTGCATCGATTAACGAATCTGAGTTCTTGGAGATCGCTTGGGGTCTAAGAAACGGCAACCAGCCATTTCTATGGGTGGTTAGACCCGGTTCGATCCACGGCAACGAATGGATTGAGATTCTGCCTAAAGGGTTCATCGAGAATCTCGAAGGTCGAGGTAAAATAGTGAAATGGGCACCTCAGCCTGAAGTGTTAGCTCACCGTGCAACAGGCGGATTCTTGACACATTGTGGATGGAACTCGACGCTTGAAGGGATATGTGAAGCTATACCAATGATATGCAAACCATCTTTTGGAGACCAGAGGGTGAATGCTAGGTACATTAGCGATGTTTGGAAGATTGGTTTGCATTTGGAGAACAAAATAGAGAGACTTGAGATCGAAAACGCGATTAGAACACTAATGACGAGTTCAGAAGGAGAAGATATGCGCAAGAGGATCTTGCCTATGAAGGAAACTGCTGAACAATGCCTTAAGCTTGGAGGTTCATCATTTCGAAATCTTGAAAATTTAATTGCCTATATATTGTCTTTTTAATCTTCACATCCAAATTTGCTTCCTTTGAGTTTATCTTCAT
Organism: Cardamine occulta; assembly: GCA_028015245.1. Classification (NCBI taxonomy): domain Eukaryota; kingdom Viridiplantae; phylum Streptophyta; class Magnoliopsida; order Brassicales; family Brassicaceae; genus Cardamine; species Cardamine occulta. The sequence continues at coordinate 16,255,682 of CM051371.1, read as the reverse complement.
TCCCATAATAAGAGACATTTTAATCGTTATATATCATTCAAAAACTTTTACCATATGATTCTGCTCTTCAAATCCCCAAATTGTGAAAATCAATTCCGCAGAAATCTGAGATCTATTAGTATGCTCACTGATTAGGGAAAAAAGAAGAGAAACTGAAAGCATCAAGAACATCAAAGTGTTCCTCTGTTTGATTCATGAAAACTTAAATCACTCTTATAATAGCAGGAACCGATTCTTCTGCTCCTACACAAACGGAACCCTATCGTCTCCGGCAAAGAACAGATAAGGTTAATGATTCGGCTCTTTCAAATCCCCAAATTGCGAAATTGAAAGCGTATTTTTTTTTATTGCGAAAATCAATCCATATGGAAGAATCATTACTTTATAGAGCAATGATTAAAAAAAAAAGCGTAATGCTTAAACTAAGGAATCCTTTCTCTGTACGTAGTTAGAATATAATTTGAAGGCAAACCTCTTACTAGCTTGTTTTTCTTTCTTAATGTAGATATTCATGTAGCATCAGAATACCTTTGCATGCAGGATCGGCATCAGCCCCAAAATCAGTATCAGAAAGATGACAATGCCGCAAGCGACGGAAACTGCCAACGTAAGACTCGATACAAGTATAATTCCGATGTATATACTGAATATACCGGCAGTCAAATTTCCATCAATCCGCAGTTGCTGAGCAGCTACTTGAGCGCCTCCGTATAAAAGCCCGACTGCAAAGAGACCTATATCCATAAAGAATGCACTCCAGACACTGATATCACCGATCCTTTTATAGTTAAGAACCGATTGATAGTCACTGACGTCTCCAGGCTGGTCGTGTCTCTTCAGCAGAAGAATAGCGATAGTGATGAACGAGTAGAAGACCGCGTGGGTCTTCTTTATAGCCTGAGGCATCGGATCTGGGGCTGGACGAGTATTGGCGGTACTAGAGCGGGAGTGGACGAGATTGGAAGAATGGTAGAGGGAGTGGACGAGATCTTGAGATTGTTAAAGGGAGAGGAATTAGAGTTCGAGACGTCACTCATCTTTTGCGGTTGAAGAAAGTAGGACATGTCAATGTCTTTTGCGGTTAGTTGCAAAATAAGTTGTATTGTGTGTATTTTATACATAAAGAAAGTAGGACATGTATATGTCTTTTATTTTTGGCTTAGGTTAAACGTGAACTAAATTTCTTTAAGACTGGTCCAAATTTAAGCCAAAAATAAAAGACATATACATGTCCTACTTTCTTTAAAAGTGGTCCAAATTTAAGCCAAAAATAAAAGACATATACATGTCCTACTTTCTTTAAGACTGGTCCAAATTTAAGCCAAAAATAAAGACATGTACATGTCCTACTTTCTTTATGCATTTCGTTTTTGCCGTCGTTAAGATTTCTTTGAAGTGTGCATTTCGTTTTTGAACATCTTGAAATGTCTCTCTTATATTTTGCAAAGAAAACTTAACGACGGCAAAAACGAAATGCACACTCCAAAGAAATCTTACCGATATAAATATAGTTTTTGAACATGAAAACAAATATTACAGATCGATATAAAATAAATACCAAATTGGACAACTCCACATGAATATTGGAAGCCATGAATTGTTTATAAGAAATTGGATAACCCCACATGAATTTGGTAATTCTTTAATAAAGAAAAAATATACACAATTTTAATATATCACTAAGATCGAATCAGCAAGTGGCGTTCTCTTGCTGGCGTAGTAGCTCTCGTCCTAGTTGTTTCTTTGATTGGTCCTGAAATTTTTATATTTAGAAAAAACAAATTATTTTGACAATAAATAACAAAAAATATAAATAAATTCCCTTATACAAACTATATATATAAATTAGTGACTTTAATTTTTTTATTAGCATAGCTATATAACTATTGAAATAAAAATTATGTATATTTAAAATTTAAAAATTTACCAAAAAATTAGCTATTTTATGATAAATTTATGGACGATACAACAATAAGATAGTTTAGAAACACAACATAACATTTTCTTATATAAGAAAAGTTAGTGATGTGTTCTAATAGAAATTAATTTAAACAAATATTAATATATATATATATATGTAAAATTATATGATTATTAATTTATGTTATTGATGGAAGCATATATTTACATAAAAATTCTAAAATTTTTATTATCTTATTATTTTATCGAATTTTGTTTATTTTTATATTAGTCCAAATTGGCACATATCTTTGAAAGATATGGAGTTGTGATAAGCTCTTTGTTAAAGCATGACGATGTAAAAGGAGCGGAGGAGATATGTGAAGTGTGGGAACCAAAAGGACCCGAGTTCGATTCTAGAATACCGTGTTTGCTAATCTCTCGTTATTGCAAAGAAGGTGATGAAGTGAAGGTAAGGGCTAAGGGAAATAGTGAATTCAAGTAGGCAGAAGCGCAAGTGGATGCAGTTTGAGATGTTCAAGGAAATATTGATCGATTTTGGGATCACGTGTACAGTGTTTGCGTTCTTTGCGGTGGTGCTAATCTGTGCTTTAATGAACCCCTGCCTTTTTATTATGGTTCTTATTTTTGCAGCTGGAGGATCAAGAAAATAATAAATTTATCCAGGGTATGATATACTATTAGATAACATATTCATTTTTTCGTATTATTATACAAACATTTTTTTTTTCCTATTTCTTATACCAGTTGTAATTTATTCAAAAGCAGCTCTAAAATAACAGTATTTATGAATATTTCATTTCATATAAGTTAATATAAGTATGCAATTATCCGATTTACCAATTGCAAACTTAAAGCCGACTAATTGTATTATGCATTATTTCTAGTCTACACTACTCTACTTGTTTAAGTTTTAAAAAAGTATGGCTCTGAAAAGCGAAAATCCAAAGGGACAAAAACCGACTAATTTGTTTCAAATTCAGGGTTTATTTGCCTAACTACAATCCATTGGGCCATAATTACAAGCTTACCATTTTTTGTAAACCCATCTCTTGTCAAATTTAAAATCAAAATTATTTAGCTATATAAACTTATATAAATCGATTCAATTGAAAAAGTTAAGCAAAACCCTAAATTTGCTCTGTATCGTCATCAAACATGACAAGGACGCATAGTCTTGAGCCACACGCAAAGCGATTTCTCACTTACAGTAGCGGGACTCGATTCTTCTGCTCCAACACAAAGAGAATCCTATGGTCATCCAACCAAGCTCTGCAGAGTCGGATCGAATCGGCTTTAGATCAGAAAGCAGGAATCATTACGGTGCTTGAGCGATGGCGAAAGGGCAATCAACTAAACCCTTCCTTGGTGAGAGGTATTGTCGAGAAGCTCCGAGATTCCGATCAACTTCGCCATGCCTTAGAGGTATCAGACTGGATGATTGAACAAAAGATCTGTAGTCTCGTCCCTGAAGATTTTACAGCTCGATTTCATCTGATAGACAATGTATTGGGATTGGAAAAAGCTGAGAAGTTCTTCGAGAGCATCCCTGAGAATCTCAGAGGCGAATCTCTTTACAGCTCTCTATTACGAAGTTACGCAAGACAATCGACGGGAATAGTTGATCTGGATAAAGCAGAATCTACTTTCAAGAAGATGAGAGAGATAGGTTTGCTCTTGAGACCTTCACCTCACAACTCAATGCTCTCACTTTATGGCTCTCTTGGAAACAGAGATAAGGTCGATGAGATTCTGCGAGAGATGAAGGAGAACAACGTCGAGTTTGATAGTCTCACCGTGAACAACGCTTTGAGAGTATACGCTGATGCATCTGACATAGCGACAATGGAGAAGTTTTTGGATGATTGGAAAGGAATTACAAATCTTGAGTGAGTCACAACACTTGATATGGCAAAAGCTTATGTGAGAGATAGTTCTAAGGGAAAGGCGAAAGAGATGCTTCGTAAAACAGAGGAACTAAAGGATCCAAAGTCTTATGAGGGACTCATGAGGCTATATGGGGAAGCAGGTGAGACAGATGATGTATATCGTATATGGGACTTGTACAAGAACACGAAAGAGAAGAATAACGAAGGGTTTATAGCTTTGATTGGATCTCTCTTGAAGCTTGATGATATCAATGGAGCAGAGGAGATTTACTACAAAGAGTGAGAGTGTTCTGCTTTTGAGTTTGATGTATGAATCCCAACTTTGTTGGTGTCTGGTTATCGGAAAAAGGGAATGGTGAAGAAAGCAGATAGACTATTGAACAAGAATATGAGTAATAGAAGATTGGTTAGACCTATTAATCCGTTGCTTGAGGAATACGGAAAAATAGGAATCAAATGAAGCCGTCGGACTTGAGAGACCCAATCAAGAATCTTTGTGATTCAAATCAGTTATCTAAAGCACTTGAGGCATCTTCATGGATGGGTGATATAAAAGTGTTTAATCTTTTTCCAGAAGATTATGCAGCTAGGCTTCATCTAATTGACAATGTGTTAGGTTTGGGAGAAGCAGAGAGATTCTTTAAAAACAGCATCCCAGAGAACATGGAGGATTACACTGTCTACAATACACTCTTAAACTCGTACACAAGATCTGAAAAAAAAAACTAAACAAAGCTGAAGCCGTTTTCGAGAAGATGAGAGAGCTAGGGTTCCTCTCGAACCTTTCCCCATTCAACTCGATGATATCTCTCTATAGTCAGCTAGGAAAGCGAGGTCATGTAAAGAATCTTGGGTTGAAGATGAAGGAGAAGAACATAGAGCCTGATAGTGTCACGATGAGCAACGTTTTGAAGATATACGCAGATGAAACAGACATAGAGACAATGGAAAATTATCAAAGAGAGTGGGATGATAAAAAGATGAAGCTTGAAACGAGGACAATGGATGCGATGGAAAAGGCTTACGAGAGAACTGGACTATTAAAGAAGGCGATGGAGACAACAGAGAGTAAACAAGAAGTGCAACGTCTATGGAATGATTACAAGAAGACAAAGGCAGAGATTAAAAGAGATAAGGATAGACCTTGGGTGAAGAGATCAGAGATAAAGAACGAAGAATATGGAAGTATAATTAGGTCTTTGTTGATTCTTGACAATGTACAAGGAGCAGAAGCGATATTTGGAGAGTGGGAACCACAAGGACCCGAATTCGATACTGGAATAGCGAGTTTGCTAATCTCACGTTATTATGAGGAAGATGATGAAGTGAAGGTAAGACAAGTAGAGAATTCCAGTAGACAGAAGCTGAAGCGGATGCAGTTTAAGCTCTTCAAGGAAGATTTGGTCAGTTTTGCGGCAGCTAATGTTGTCGTGGGCCTCGTGGCTTCGGTCATGATGACGATTCCTATGGGTGTGCTATGGTGTCTACACAACCCTTTTTTTCCACTAATGTTTCTTTGGTCTGCTTGGCTTAGTCTTTGACTCTTTGGTAACTAGGAGGATGGGCTTTGGACTTTAATCCCCCAATAGTCTAGAAGCACAAAGAAACTAACTCATCCGCTTAACTATTAGTCCAAAGCAACCAGTGACAATATAACCCACATAGTTTTTGTTCTATTTGAGGCTTTATTTTTATTTTTTTTATTGGATCAATTTGGGTTTCTATTAGTATTATATTTATTAACATAGTAACGTATATTTGATTCCTTTGATCTTTATCTCCAAATCTTTAAATTTCAAACTATTTCACAGAAATCTGGACTCGAAAATTTATTTTACATGTTTATATTCTAATTCATTTTTTAATCTCTAGACCTTTATATTTATAATTTAGATTATTAATTAGGATTATGATTTATGACTCAAAATAGTTGTGAAGTTAATATTTCCTTTTATGAAATTCTTTATTACGTCGAGATTTATATATGTGTGTAGGCTTTACTATTAACGGAATAAAATCAGGTGAATGTTATTATCCCCTTAAAAAAATCACTATTTAAATTTGAAAGCATGCCATCGATTAAAAAATCTTTTATCCTCCTAAAATTTTATCCCAAAAAGACAAATTCAATAGTAGTCAATTACGAGTTGAAAAAAAAAAAGTCAATCACGTATATATATATGACAAGATTTGAAAGAGAAATTAGGTTAAGGAATTATAAAACCCTAGAGTCCTCTCCGTAGCATGAACATGGCGCATAATCTTCAGCAACAAGCAAAGCGATTTCTCCCTTACAGTAGCAGGATTCGTCGATTCTTCTGCAGTTCTGCTCCCATATAAACAAAACCTATGGGCTTCGAACCTAACTCTGCAGGATCGGATCGAGTCGGCTTTAGAACAGAAAGCAGGAATCACTACGGTTCTTGAGCAGTGGCGACAACAACAAGGGCATCGATTGAATCCTTCGTTGGTGAGAGGAGTCTTCGTGAAGCTCTGCACTTCCCTGCAACCTCACCATGCCCTAGAGGTATCAGACTGGATGATCAAACATAAGATCTGCAATCTCACCCTGAAGATTACACAGATCGATTTCATCTGATTGAGAACGTATTGGGATTTCAAGAAGCAGAGAATTTCTTCGAGAGCATCCCTGAGAATCTGAGAGGCGAATATATCTACAACTCTCTATTAAGAAACTACGCAAAACGATCCGGAATAAACGATCTTGATAGAGCCGAATTCAATTTCAAGAAGATGAGAGAGTTAGGTTTGTTAGTGAGACTTTCACCGTACGGTTCGATGGTCTCACTCTACACCTCTTTCGGAATCCGACATAGAGTCGACGAGATTCTGAAAGAGATGAAGGAGATCAACATTGAGCTCGATAGTGTCACCGTGAACAACGCTTTGCGAGTGTACGCTTCTGAATCTGAGTTGCTCACAATGCTTGACATGGCAAAGGCTTATCTGAGAGCTGGTGATAAGGGAAAGGCGAAAGTGATGCTTCGTAAAACAGAGGAATTAATGGAAGATCCCAAATCCTATGTGGAACTCATGAGGCTATATGGTGAAGCAGGAGTTAGAGATGGTGTATATCGTATATGGGACTTGTACAAGAAGAAGATAAAAGACAAGAACAGTGAAGGATTTCAAGCTTTGTTTGGATCTCTCTTGAAGCTTGATGATATCAACGGAGCAGAGGAGGTATACTACAACGAGTGGTTGTCTTCAGGTCTTGATCTCGATGTCCGAATCCTAACTATGTTGGTGTCTGGTTTTCGAGAAAAGGGAATGGTGGAGAAGGTAGATAAACTGATGAACAGAACTATGGTGAACAAAGTATCGGTTAGGTCAATGACTATGTTGCTAGAAGAATGGGAAAAAAAGGAGAATCAAGTGAAGCCTTTGGATTCAAATCAGTTACGTAAAGCACTTGAGGCATCATCATGGATGGGTGACAAAATATTTTTTATTATATTTGCACAAGATTACGCAACGAGGCTTAATCTGATTGACAAAGTGTTGGGTTTGGAAGAAGCAGAGAAGTTTTTCGAAAGCAGCATACCAGAGAATATGAAAGACTACTCTGTCTACGATACACTCTTAAGCTGTTACGTAAGATCTAACAAAACCCCAAACAAAGCAAAAGACGTTTTCGAGAAGATGAGAGCTTGGTTTCCTCTGAAAACTTTCCCCATTCAACTCGATGATATCTCTCTACAGCGAGCAAAGAAAACGAAGCAAGGTCATGCAGCTTTTATCCAAGATAAAGGAGAACAATATAGAGCCTGATAGTGTCACGATGAACAACGTTTTGATATGTATCAGCTTTAGGGTCGATGGAGAAGTGTAAGAGTGAATGGGATGGTGATGCAAAAATGAAGCTTGAAGTAAGAACAAGGTATGCAATGGCGGAGGCTTACGAGATAGCTAGACAACTATTGAAGGCGATAGAGATAACAGCGAGTAGAAGAAAAGTGTACGGTCTATGGAAGGAGTACAAGAAGAAGGAAAAAGATGAAAGTATAAGAGATGGTGTTAAATCTTGTTGGAATGAAACTAATCGAAGTGTGATTAGCTCTTTGTTGAGGCTTGGAGATGTAAAAGGAGCAGAGAAGGTATATAGAGAATGGGATCAATCAAGAGGAGGAGAGTTCGATGCTCAAATACCGGGTTTGCTAATCTCTCGTTATTGCGAGGAAGGTGATGAAATGAAAGCGAGGGAAGTGATGAATTCGAGTAGTAAGAAGCTGAGGGGGTTGAAGTTTAAGACGACCAAGCAAGTTTTGGGGGTTGCTTGTCTCGTAAGCATGAGTGGCTTCCTTGCTACTGTTGCACTTGCTTAGAAATTTTGTGCCATATATATATATATAATTTTATTTTTTTTACTGGGTTTAGAATTTTTTTTTTAGCGATTTGAAATCAAATACTTACTTGCCATTATTAGAAATACTCCATAGCCATCTTATATTATGCAAACAAAAAGATAGCAAAAAAGTCGTTTGATATGAGGTCTTGAAATGTCTCTCTTACATTTTGCAAAGAAAACGACGGCAAAAACGAAATGCACACTCCAAAGAAATCTTACCGAAATTAAGAACTCGTAGTTTAGGTAAATAGTTAATATTTTGAGAAATTAAGCAACAAAGTCGTTGTAGTATAGTGGTAAGTATTCCCGCCTGTCACGCGGGTGACCCGGGTTCGATCCCCGGCAACGGCGAGGTTTTTTTTTTTTTTTTTTCTTGTTTTTAAAACTTTTTCCGACACTCACCGGAAAAGGCGGAAACACGTCTCACCTGCCGGAGGAAATAAGAAATTGACGAGTATCATCCACGTCGACGGCTTCTCCAACTTTTTGTAACTCTCTCTATCTCTGGCTCTTTAGTGTTGCCATCGTCATCAGATTGGATTAGAATCTCTACCTATTTATCTAACCAGGCCCGAATTATAACATTGCTAATCTCGTGTTGTTTGATTTGGGAGAATGATTCTTATGCTTTATTGATGTGCTATATTCTCTTGAACATCTCTAATCTAGATTCTGAGTTTAGGGATTCACAGTGATTTACTTATTAAAATGAGTGTTAGGCTGTGCTGGATCTAGAGCTCTTTTGGTATGATTCTACTGGATTCAGATGTAAACTCAGTTAGCTAGGTATCTATCTCTTATAGCGGGTACAAAGAACAGTTTCTACACTATTCAGCAACACGCATTGAAAAAAGGCAACTGTTTTAGGTTCCTTATTTCAGATTCTAGTATCTAATGACGCCATATAGATCCTCTGTATTATGTCTATCTATATCTTTCCTGCACTATAGCTACTTTGATCACTGGATAGATCACAACTGGTGGTGATCTATCTAGCTCAGAAGTTATTCTCACCAAACGATCATAATGCTTGATTTTCAGTTTCTTTGCTGAAATGCATTGGCTTTGATAGTGTATTCCTAGAAATCGAAGAGACCAATTGCTCTGTAGTAGTATACTAGTGAATTTTATTGGTTTAGATGTTTTTCTCTCTTTTTTATTTTGGTTCTGGAATGTAAGCCTTCATTTTGTATTTCTCATGACTACAGCCTTCAGAAGAGGAGCCAAACCATTAAAATGGCGTTGTTAATATGCCCGCTTAACACGGTCTTTTAATTGCATAAAGCATTTGTTCATCTCTTGCAGTTTTTACTCCACCCTGGTGTTATTGATAGTGGCTACAACTGCAGAGCAATGGTCGACAAAAGGTGGCACATATAATGCCAAGTCTATTCTATGAAACCTGTGATCCTAACTCAGTGATTCTATTGAACAGGGCGTGAATTTCTTTTCACCGGTGTTTCCCTCACTGTCTCAATCAGCTTTGTTTCAATTTTTGTTGTTGTCTGTACTCTCCTCTCTGTCTCTCGGGTTTCACTAAGTTGTTGTTTTCCCTCATCTTTCTTGCAAGGGATTTGGAGATGACAGACACAAAAGAACGTAACATGTTTGACTGGAAACTGAGTTCGGTTTCTAAACAGGTTTGTTTTACATTCAATGTTTTCTTATATGTTTACATTTCCATTTTATGAGTGTTAAGAAAATGTTCATATTAAATTTTCTCTTAAATATTCTTACAGAAATTTTAGAGCTCTGTTATTTGGATATAATAAACTTGGATACATTATACATATCTAGTGACTAGTACCATACTTCTTTGTACATATGCACATCCTGGAAATAGGTCTGAGGGTAAAATTTAATGAGCATTTATTTCAAGTAAACGAAAGTTGTAAAATAATTATAATCAACAGTAATCTGTTATGTGGTGAACCTTATCCAAGTTCCATCTACTACAAAATCTGTTGGTTGGGAACTAAGACTGTTTGTTCAATGAATTGCTTAGCGACAAAAGAAACATTGGTGTTGTCAGTTTGTTGAATTTTCTTTGCGTGTTTATTGGGGTTTTTTTTTTCAGGGATTTTGTATGGCCACCATTCCTCGAGGATAGAACATCTTTGAGTTTGATAATTATCGTAATCTCTGTTTTCTATACGAGCTTACCCCCAGCTCCTCCGCCTTTTGGATTCATACAATATCCTAACCAAAGCGGCAAAAATATGAACATAAAAGAAATACCTCCTCCTCCCCCACCTCCTTTACCCCGTCAACCTCTTATGCCTTTTGGATCCTTTTTACCTAACCGAAGAAGAAGAAATATGGAGAAAGAAAAGGTACTTTCAGCTCCTCCACCTCCTTTACCCCGTCAACCTCTTATGTCTTTTGGACCCTTTTTACCTAACCGAAGAAGTAGAAATATGGAGAAAGAAAAGGTACTCTCAGCTCCCCCCACCTCCTCCACCTCCTCCGCCTTTTGGATTCAGACGATTTCATAGATGTCCTTTGTCTCATCCAACTCTCCCTCATAACCTCTCTCTTACACACGGCAGAAACACCAAGCTCTGTTTTTCATGCGGTGAAAATAGATCTCCCTGGATTCAAGACCTCGGTTACCATTTCTTCTGCAAGACTTGCAACCTGAGGTTTCACTGTCGTTGTCACAAGTTCCCGAGGAAGTTAACACATCCATACCACCTTCAACACCCTCTTACTTTCACGTTTCGGAACCATGAAACTGGATTAATATCTGACGGCAAAATAGATGAATTCTTTTGCGCTGCAGTCTTGTCTTACTCAAACACGTCTGATTCTAAGAAGCTCGGATCTATCGAATCTGATAAATGCACATGGTGTGGAAAATTTATCCAAGAAGATTGGTTGTACCGTTGTTCTATTTGCAAATTTTGTTTGGATCTCTCTTGCTACCAAAATGGTCCACTTTTGCTCGTCGCAAACCCAAAGAGTCATCACCATCCACTCCTCTTCTACCCCAGACCACTCTTGACTCCATGTGATGCTTGTGGGTTGGTCAATGTGTTGGAGCCAAGCTATACTTGTTTCCAATGTAATTACATGGTCCATCAAAGCTGCATCGACTTACCACGAGTCATAAAGATCACGCGTCACCAGCATCGCCTTTTTCATACTCCTTACCTCCATTCCACAATTTCACCATGTCGGATCTGCTACCAACCAGTTGACATCAAGTACGGCCAGTATTGTTGCAACCACGAGGATTGCTCTTATGTTTTCCATTCGAAATGTGCAACGCATGAGAACATATGGGACGGGGATGAACTCGAATGGGAGCCCGAAGAACCTGAAAACATTGAAGATATCCTTCCATTTAAGAAGGTTGGTAGTGATCTGATCGAGCATTTCTCTCATGAACATCTTCTAAAGCTTGAAAAGTATGATGGCATTCGAGATGCAGAGAAGCAATGTCAAGCATGCATCCTCCCGATCAACTCTCGTGATTTCTACAATTGCATACAATGCGATTTTTTTCTCCACGAGGTATGTGCCGGTCTTCTTCGGAAATTGGATCATGCGTTACACAAACACCCTCTCTTCCTAAAGATGAAAAATAAGTATAGGCTCACTGATTGTTCAGCATGTGACAGAATCTTCACTGGTTTCAGATACACATGTCCCAAAGTGAAGTGTAATAGTGATATAGATGTTCGTTGTGTTTTAGTTCCTGATTATTTCACCCACCAAAGTCATGAGCATCCACTATTTATCCCCATATCCGGATCCGACCAAGGTAAAGATCAGATTTTTTGCGAGGGTTGCAAGAAGATATGTCTCTTGTCGTACCTACAATGTACAGTATGCAAATTTGCTTTGTGTTATGAATGCGCAACCATTCCAACTCAAGTATACTACAAATACGACAATCATCCTCTCTCCCTTTGCTACGGAGAACAAAGAGTTGATATATATTGGTGTGAAATATGTGAGAAAGAGGTAAATCCAAAGGATTGTTTCTACACCTGCAACGAATGTTGTATCACTCTCCACCTTCATTGCATCTTTGGATCTTCTGTTTATATGAAGCCTGGTTTCACATTTTATAGTTCCATTACCGATGATGATGTGAAAATTCTTCGCAACAGTAACAGCACTCGACCATTTTGCACTCAGTGTGGTCATCGTTGTCCAGGTTACATCTACTACAAGATCATTGAAGACCCTGTAACAATTATTTGTTCTTTGAATTGTTTACGAGATAGACATGTGGTGCACTAGACATGATCAACTTTCTTTTTGTTTTATTGGGTTTGTTTATTTTGTTACAATAACTACAAGCTATTATTTATAAAATCACTACACCTTTTGAGGTTTGACTAATCAAACTGAATAGATTGCCAAGCTGCTCGTTCTTTCGTTAAACCAAAAACTTAAACTTTCATATAACCGATGGGACCGAATAATTACTTCATGGTTCAGGTTAGTCTTCCTATGCGACAGCATTTTACAAGGGGGTGGTGACTAGGGAAACTAGTAGATTTTGAACGGCGCTGTGTGGTACAATGAACAAACAAAACAGCAAACACTCGGTTCGTTTGTTTCCCTCATTCCTTCATTTGTTTTAGAAAATATTAATTCAAAATATTATTATAACCCAATCATCTGGGTGGTGTAGTCGGTTATCACGCTAGTCTCACACACTAGAGGTCCCCGGTTCGAACCCGGGCTCAGACATAATGTTTCAATTTATTCTTGGTTTTTTAGAATTTTTTTTCTTTTTTATTAAATTTCTGCCACGTCATCATTCACACGCGGGGAGCACTCAATACACACGTGTGGGTCCTGATTCCTCTTTTATTCCCCATTGCTTGACCCACAGGGAAAAATCAAACACAAAACCTGTAAAACAAAACATCCGCGAATCGAAAAATCCCACAATCTCTCTACAAATTCGAATCCCAAGTAAAACCCCATCAAACCCTAGTTTTCATCTTCGTTCAGCTGATTATTGTTTCTTCTTTGTGTCACCAAAGTTTCTAAAAGAGAGAGAGATATGGATTGGGATAGCGTTGCTGCTGAGGATGTGATTGAGGCGTTAAGAGAGGTTGAATGGTCTACGCGTCCTCGTTCCTTGACCGAGTTCTTCTCCAGATTTTCCTTTCCTCGCTCTTTCTCTAAGTGGATGAGCCGTCTCAAATGCAATCTCTACTAGTATTACTACCCTTTCTCTCTATCTATAGCTTTCTATATGCGTATTCGTGTTTTTACAAATCGAGGTGTTAAATTTTGGATTCGTCCTTTTTGCAGCTATAGGACGAATTACTTCATCCTGTTGATTCTCGTTCTGGGTATGTCCAAATTCTGTGGTCGAATTTCTTGTATTTTTTTTGAGCTGTAGATAAGAAATTTGGGTTTTTGATTTAAGATCCGGTGTTTTAGCTATTTTTTCTGCTCTTTGATGACTCAGGTCTTGCACTTATCACTCGACCTCTGGCTATTCTTGGTGCTGCTATTACAGCTTTAAGCTTAGCTTTCCTAAACGACAGGTATTTACTGTGATTTCTCGTTACTTTCTACTTTATAGAAATGTATTTGTTGCTCCTGTTGGTGTTGGTTCGCATCTATAGAATGTTTAGGAGGAGGTTTTCTATCTATATTCAGTGATTAGCTGTTGAAGTGGCTGTGCTTAGTATTAGATTCAATAGGTTATGGCGTTGGTTCATTAAATTCTGAGTCTTGCAAGGTTCTCTATTGTCAGTCATTACCCCTTGAATTGGTTGTGCTTAGTCCTTAGTATTATATCCAGTAGTTATGACGTTGGTTCTTTAAACTTGAGTTTTGTAAGGTTCTCTATTTTCAGTGATTTGATTGTAGTTTACTTTACCCATTGATTTGTTGAGGGCTCTGTGTGTATATGTAATCTTGTGTGTGTTCCTTGGCATCTATTGAACAATCTATGGGGTGTTTGTTGTCTTTTGTAGTTTTGCAGCTACCTTTAATGAGAAGGTGATCCGGACCATTAGGCATTTCTCTCCACACTTAGCTGCAAAGATGAGGCCTCCCCACTTGTGAGTACTTTGAATTTGATTTCCATTGAAGATTTAAAGACGGTTTTTGACATTCATTATATGTGAAAACCTTTCAGGCCTGTCATTCGTGGGCGATCTGCAGCTAAAAAGACCGTGTACATTTGTGGCCAGCCACGTTTGGTATTTGTCTTGTTTGGCTTAACCGGTAAACTCAATATCCCTTAGCCATATAAACATTCTCACCTATTGATATGCAAATTTGGTGGTGAACTGATGCAAAGTATTGATTTTCCTTATGTAGCCAGTTTTGTCCTGTGGTTTACTTCCTGCGGTTTGTTATGGGTCCTCTATGCACTTACCACTGCCCTTCTCAGTAAGTTATTGCACTTCCGAGGAATCTTTCTTTCATCTTTTTTCTGTTTTCTGTCCACTTTCCATCCATTGATTTAATGTTTTCTCTCGCCATTAGTGATAACTCTTCATGCAAGCCTGAGAACTCCAAACCTCAAGGCACGCTTGAACACATTCCGTGAAGAATTCCGAGCTGTCTGGCGTAACTACAGTGAACTTTAAAGTTCAACAAGAAGCATTGATTCGATCTTGAAGCAAACCAAGTGGGACATCACAAGTTTCAAGTAAAGACATGAAATTCCAATTCCCTCCATCATGTGCACAAACAATCGCAGTTATTCTTGGCTTCTCGTAGTAAAGCTAGTAATTTATAAGGCCACTTATCTGTTTTCAGATGCGGCTCTTTGTTCTAGTTAGTTGGCTAGAACCACAAGGTTAAAATCGCAGACAGAATATTGTCTTTACAGTGTGTTAGTGATTCCTTGTAATACTGCTCAATACCAAGTTTGTTGTAGTGATATGCTCATACTCTTTAATCTTTACAGTGTGTTAGTGATTCAGCTTTACAATATCTTCTTCTACGCAGAGTTTTGGTTTTGAGATAGAATAGTACTTTATGACTCTGTTAAAAATTTGGTAGACATTGAAGCTTGTCGAATCAGTCCTTGAGATTCTTCAAAGGAAGGCAGAAAAACTCTGCTTGGAACACCGGACTAGTCACTTAGGCCCATTAATGAGAGAAACGGGCTCAGAAGAAGAAGCCCGAAAAATATGTTGCGAATCTAAAATAATTCTGAGTAGTGGACGAGATTCGATCGCGGATCACTAGGTTATTCCAAAACTACCTGTAAAATAACAAAACGGCGCGTTTCGATCAGAAACGGAAGCACAGATAAGAAATGAAACCCTAGAAACTCGACCTTCAATTTTAGGCTAAACAGAGTCGGCAAAAGCGGCACATCAGAATACCAAAGGAGAAAATGACGATCGATTCACAGCAGAAGACAAGCAAGTTCAAATGGGGAGAGATGGACGAAGACGAAGATCTGGATTTCCTTCTCCCTCCCAAGCAGGTGATTGGACCGGACGAGAACGGTTTGAAGACGACGATCGAGTACAAGTTTAACGATGAGGACAATAAGGTTAAGATAACGACTAGGACGCGTGTCCGGAAGCTAGCTTCGGCCCGGCTAAACAAAAGAGCTATGGAGCGGAGGAGCTGGCCCAAGTTTGGTGACGCTGCCAATGAAGAAGCTGGTAGCCATCTCACTATGGTTTCCACCGAAGAGATCCTTCTCGAACGACCCAAAGCTCCTGGTAAATTCTTTTTCTCTGATGATTTGTTAAGATTCGTAGGCTTATTGCTTCGTATTGGTTTTCTTCTGGGAGTGATTTTGGAATTAAAATCAGTATCTGTAATCTGTGCTAGATTGGTACCGAATCTAATTCATTTTTTTATTATGAGGTTAAGTATTAGTGTATTAGTCTTGTTTTTAGTCTAAGATTAGATAATTGGAGTGAGGTGACCAATTAGCTGATCACATTGTTAGCCGTGAGGCTAATTCTATGTGTGTGATTAGTCAGTATGTCACCAATAGCAGTTTATTGTTTGTAGTCCATTCCTAGTACGAGCTGAAATGTGCTCTCACTTTTGTGACTGCTTACTGTACACAGCAAATGCTGCATCTTTACATAATTCTCTTATTTGATGATATGAAGCTTTAGTTTAGATTATTAAATTTTCAAGCTTTTGCCTTGTGAAATGTGTCCCTTTGTGTTCTTAGCTTGATGGATAAGATTAGATTGATAAATGTAAATGACCACAACCTGAAGTTCCTTGTTAATGTTAGTTGATCAATATCTCCATAGGTGAATGAGTGTAGTGTATGCATAGCCCATTAGAAATTATGTAAGTTGGTGTTTTGTACTGCAGAAATAGGTTGCTGTGTTTGATTCTGCGGTTGTGTATTACTGTTTCATTTCATAGTGTACTGTGTTTTAACTGCTGGCTCACAATAATCGTCCCATTCTTTGTGTAATTCTGTGGCTATGTTGTACTGTTTACTTCTGCTTTTAGCCAATGATAATATTCCTGTATCTTGAAATGCTTAGAGTTTCTTTATTCGGATCTGAATGGTATGTGATAATTCAGGTGCCAAAACGGATGAATCAAAGGCAGGAGGAGACAGCTTGTCTCAGCTGGGTAAAGGAGGTGCAGTTCTCATGGTGTGCAGGATATGCCACAAGAAAGGAGATCACTGGACTTCAAAATGCCCTTACAAGGATCTAGCTGCACCAACTGATACCTTCATTGACAAGCCAACCACAGGGGAAACATCTACCATATCTGCTGCACCTGGAACTGGCAAGGCTGCGTATGTCCCGCCTAGCATGAGAGCAGGTGCAGACAGAAGTGCTGGTTCAGACATGAGGAGGAGAAACGATGAGAACTCTGTGCGAGTTACTAACTTGTCTGAAGATACCCGTGAACCAGACTTGATGGAGCTGTTCCATCCATTTGGAGCTGTCACTCGTGTCTATGTGGCCATTGATCAGAAAACTGGAGTGAGCAGAGGATTTGGTTTCGTCAATTTCGTAAGCAGAGAAGACGCCCAACGAGCAATCAACAAATTGAATGGTTATGGTTATGATAACCTCATCCTCAGGGTTGAGTGGGCCACTCCAAGACCCACCTAGAAATGTCTTTTGATATTACCTTAAGACTCTTCTCCTTCTCGTCTTTCCTCCCATGGATTTTTGCTTAACGACTGGTTTGTTTTTTTGGTTTGTACGAATAGATGAGAAATATGTTAAATCTCTCTTTAATACATAAGGCATGTTTTGTTGTTCCACTGGTAAGGTATCAATAGACAATAGTCATCAATATTAAATACACTAATATTAATTAAGAATATAGTCTCTAATTACAGACTGTAGACTTTCCATTAAAAAGACAAGTGTTAGAGATTGGGTATAATCTTCATTTTAATCAATGTGAATTTGTTTTAACTTCTCAACTGATCAGTTAAACTAAAAATGTACAAATATTAAACAATTTGTATGTTTTTTCCATGAAGAAAATTAAACATTTTTTCTCTCGAAATATATTTGTTAATTCTTCCCCTTTTTTACTATCAATTAAAATGTTAGCAAGTAAATTCTCGAGTCTTGCACCAAAAAAAAAGGTATATTCTTGAAAATGTAATAATGACAATTTCATATTATTGAATAGAAGAATTAGGATATTTCCATTAAATTTAGCCTATTAAAACAAAATTTTCCATTTATTTGATTGACACATATTTACATAATTTCTTCTTAAGTAGAAGTTGAACCTTACATTTTCGCCAAACAAAACAGAGGTCGAAATCTTAGGTTTTCATCAAAACAATGACAAAGGTTTCACAACTCAGTATTATGTTCCGTGACAAACTACAAAAACTCCACAAAGACTCTGTCGAAAATCCTGATGTCGTCAACAAAAAAACATTTGATTCATCTTCAGACAACGAACGTGATCAATTGACCAGCACGTTTGCTTCTTGGTCATCGTCTTCGTTCCAAATGCCTCTTAAGTACCCGAATAACACAAAGGAAGAGTACAATATTATGTCGGAGGAAGAACTCGATCGACTTCTCAAACTCTATGGTCTGCCTACAAATCTCGGTGACTTGTCTTGCAAAAAAGATTTTGCAGTCGGTGCATTCTTGTAGGAGAAAGAGTCTTCTCTTGTTGCGCATGATTCAATAAACCCTAATTCCTCCACTAGTGATTTGGATGAGAGCTCCTTGTTAGGATTGATGGCGGTTCTGATGAAAGATATGTTCCACTTTATATTCCGTGTGTAGCAAGTTAAGGAACTGTAGCCCTAACTTTGTTTGGCCCTCGAGTTGAGTTTCTGTTGTTTTTATTTTATATATGGATTTTGGTTATTATAGTTTAGAAAGTATTATGTTTTGTTTTTAGAAAGTATTATGATTTTATTAAATCGTATATATTATTAGATCTTAGTATCCTAACGATCTACTATATATTAATATTAATTTGTTAGTTTTAAAAATCTTCCAACTGAAATGATTAAAAACAAACTTTCTTAATCCTGCAATATGGTATAAATATATTAGTAGAAATATAATTCTCAGTGATAGTCCATAAGACCATAACACAACATTTAAGTAGTCGTTTCACCGTTATAAATTAATTTTTATAAATCTATTTTATGGTGTTCACTTTTGGCGCGTAGTTGGTAATGTAGGAGTAGTTCTTTTCTTTTTTAATATCTATTTCAAAATAGAATCTACAATTTCTACTTTTGTCGCTTGGTCATATTTTTTGCTTTTATTTTTATTATATTTTAGTTACATTTAACTTAATCTTTTGAAAAATATTTAATAAAGTTTATAGAATTTAGAAAAAAATTGTTGGCCATTTTATTAAATGTATGCATAAATAAAACATTTAAAAAGGGCAAAAAACGAGTATATTCGGTCTATGCTTATTTTCTATATTAAACGCACCTTTATATATACAGTAGAACCTCTATTTATTAATACTCGGTAAATTAATAACCTCTCTAAATTAATAAATTATCCTATCTCAAGTTGGACCGGTGTAATAATTGATATATTTCGATAAGATAATAAGATAATAATTTTTTAAAAATCTCTATGTAAATATATGATCTCATTAATAACATAAATTTATTTTATATATATAAGATATTTTAGTGAAATATGATTCTAATGTTGTTTATTTATTCGTAAATTTGTAATTTTGTTGGAGTTTATCTTTATTTTTCTTAAAATATCAAAAATATATGATATTATCTTCTCAAATTGCATCAAAAATTATTAAAAACTTATATATGCAATAATTATTTCCTAATGTTTAAATGTATTAAAACACATCAAAATATTGTCTTCATTTTTTTACTTTTTATATAATATTTTTTTAATTTAAAAAAAATCTCTATAAATTAATAATTATTAATTTATCGATTAATTAATAATCTCTATAAATTAATAAAATTCTCCAGTCCCAACATTATTAATTTATAGAGGTTTTACTGTATGTATAACAGACTAATAAAGTATGAGCTAAATCTACACTCAACATATGTAAAAATTGGTTTTGTTGTCATTTAAAACGTTTATATCAACCAGCACAAAAAGAAACAATGAGAAAACTCGATCTTTGTCAATCGATGGACCGTGGACGACTATAGTTGGATACTGTGTTTTGTGATATTTGCATTGTTTAGCTATAAATATCCACTATAGTTGATTATTTAACAATTTAACCGAACATTACACTTTTGTGTTTAAATTAATTTGTAGTATTTGCACTGTTCAGTTAATACCGTCAAAAAGCTGAAACAAGCTCCTCCGTTATGCCCTAAACCGCCGAACACGTGTAACAACAACATTTAAGCTCAATCTATACTAGCAATGAATAAATGTACAATACTTTTATACATAATTAAAAACAACAAATTTCGTTGTTAGCTAAAAATAGACTTTCATATGTATTATGTTACACCAAACAGTTTTAAAATGGAACGCAAGGAACTCGCATAATATGTGTCATGTAGCCTTCTTCAATACTATTGAGTATGAACCATTAAGAAATAAATTAAGATTTAATAAGACAACATTATGATATAGAGAGAAAAAAAGGCAAACTCAAAGAATAATTGAGAAAGAGAGGTCAACATCAAATCTTCGAAACCAAATCTCACATAGACCAAATAGACACGTGTCATTGTTGGATTGTCATAAATAGGCATAATCTTATCTTAGATCCCACTTGTGTTGTGTCCCTCTCAGACCCAACTCTTATTGTGTTGCCTCACTCTTTCCACGAACCCAACAGGCAACAGCTAAAAATCCATCATTATAACATCATTCAATTCCAATCTTATAATTTTTGGCATCGCCTTATCTTTTGATTGTGAACTATCCTAACTTATACCAAACGTGCCATAGTAATTTGGATTATGGAGTTAAGTTGATCAAATAATTAGCATTTAGACGATTGTTTAGTGTATTTTAAAGTATACATACATTAAGAAAAACAAAGATAACGCGACGTGTAAACATGAAACACTCATTCAACATACCACTAAACATACCCGAACCTATGATTATTAACACATAACCCAATTTTAAACACTATTTTGAAGGGTTTATACATCATATGATTGAACAGAATAAGATTTTATTATTTGGTCATTGTGGCAACTGGCAAGTGGCAAGTAATGGACGGCTGAAATTTGATATTATATTTTCTGTTCAAGTTGAAATAGTTAATTCAAAAAAACGAAGAATGTGAAGATTTTTTTCCTCTTTTTTTCCTTTCCTTGGTTTCCTAGTTGATATTAAACTAGTCCATTAATCCAAATCCGTTTATTAAATGATTGATTCCGACATTAACTGACATTAAGCATTCGACAATGTTGGCCAGACAATATTTTTAATTATCTACATTACTTTAAAATAATTACTTTTCTTTACTGTTCTAGGTGAATCTCGTCCACCAAATCGTTAAAATAATCTAAAGTTAAGAATTAAACATTACTAAAAGATCCTTAAAAGTTTTCCAATTCATTTGATTTCGAATGTATTTTCATCCTTTGACTATCATTACAGCAACACAAAAGAACGTGCTAAAAATGACACGCTACATAACGCCACTAGTGTGTCCCATACCAATAATAATACTAAAAACTTGAGATAGGTAAAGATACTTACCAAACCGGTTAGGATTTAAATCATTCGCATTTTTTAACTTCAAGCAAAAGAAAAATAGTTTCTTTTCTTCCTCTGAATTTACGCTTTACCGTTTCCATTTGTACAAACCGATACTGAAATAGACACGTATTAAAAAAAAAAACGAATAGATCTAATCTTACCTAAAGAAAACTTTATAATATAAAATACGCAAGTTTTTGAATCAGCTCTTTTTCTTCCCTAGCCTGAATTAAGAGCTGTTAAAAAAAAAAAACATAAATTTGAAAGAAAACAAACTAAAAGTAAAAAAAAACAATGAATAATAATGAAGAAAAATTACAATTAGGCTTATGTAACAATTTGTCTAAATACTACTACCAATTAAAGCACTAATATTAAGACGACCCTTGGTTATTCCTTCTCTTCCTCAAGTCAACCACCACGACGCTCACGTTATCAGAACTCTGCCTCGCCAGAGCCAACTTCGTCAAGAGCAACGCCGCGTCGGAGCACGCGTTGTGCGCCGTATCAGTCTCTCCTCCACCATCCACCGCATCAGCACCTCGAAGGCACATGCGAGCCACGCCACATGCCGTCTCATTCGGCACAACGTCCCAAAGTCCATCACTCGCCAAGATCAAACACTCGTCATCCTCCGTTCGATCCGTCACCGTAACCTCCGGATCCGGAATCACATATGGTTTTAAATAATTATCGCCTGTAGTAACAAAAACAAAAAAACTATCAGATTCAATTTAAAAAAAATCAAAAACAAATGAATGATGAGATTTGTTAAGTATATATAGCTCACCAATTGCTCTAGACATGGCGAGAACTCCTAGAACC
The DNA here is from genome assembly GCA_028015245.1 of Cardamine occulta. Taxonomy (NCBI): domain Eukaryota; kingdom Viridiplantae; phylum Streptophyta; class Magnoliopsida; order Brassicales; family Brassicaceae; genus Cardamine; species Cardamine occulta. Next base: position 16,233,576 of record CM051371.1, on the reverse strand, counting down.
CGAGCTCCGTCCCAATAGATAACCCGCCCACCCGCTTGCTGGATCCGAATTAATTCATCGGGTCGATCCGGCTGTTATAATTGCAACATAACAAACTCTTTTAGAAACTAACGATCTAGATTCAAACTAACCGATTACATAAATAGTTAGTTTTAATTAATTACCTTGTGATCTACGGAGAGAGGGATTGCTACACCGTTACGGCAAAGCACGGCGCGCGAGTCACCGCAGTTGGAAACAATGATCTTCTCCGGCGTGACTACGGAGACAACGGCGGTGGATCCGACAGCGTCGCACTGAGGAGACTGCAATTCACATCTGCAGGTGCTTTTCGAGCTCCGACTTGCACCATTAACAACTGAGTTACACTCTCTGTGACTAACTTCTTTATCCATTTTTTGAAAACTCTTAACCATCGTTTCTTTCCACTCATCGGCGGCCATAACTTCAACTTCATGCTTCACTATCTCATGCAACCGTTCTCTGCACTTCTCTGCAACCTAAATCACCGGAAAATTCATAATTAGTAAGTAAAATTATACAGAAGATGAAAAAATTAGGGGGAACTAAAGAGATGTGACGTTACATGAGAGCAGCCATGGCCGTCAAAAATGCCGTAGAAATGAAGATTCTCAGAGTTTCGTTGAAGTAATGAAGGATGAACAGAGACTGCGTCTTCCATGTCTCTTCTTCTACCACAAACCGACGTTGTACCGATCTTAGGCACATCGGAGGAGAAACAGCTCTCTGCTTCCGTCGACGAATTTGAATTCTTAACTGCTGATCCAAATTTCTCGATCTTCCTATCACTACTCACATTCGATTCCAGATCTAGATTTCCCGGAGCCGGTAACGTCGACGGAGGTGTCTCACGCTTCTGCCGCTTACGGGAGTTCTCTAGCGGAGGAGCAACAGCGGAGTTGGCAACCATTTTGATAGACGGAAATAAATCTAACCTCCGTCTAAGAGAAGCTCGAGTAGTTGAATCAACCGGAGCCGCCGGTTCACTCTCAGCAACAACACCGCAGCAAATCCCAGCCATTTGATCTTAAACACCACAAATACAACAAAACGTTTCTCCAATTGCAGATCAAACCAAACGAACAATCTCGGATTTGAGTCTTCTTCTACAAGATACAATCACTGAGATGAAGAAAGAGAGTGATATTTGAAGACAAAGGAGAAATATAGAGCGTTATGAAAAAATGCAATGGGATTTTAAAAAGAAAAAGGTTTGATTTAAAAAGAAAAGGTGAAGAAGAACAGAGAAAAAAAGGAAAAAAAAAAAAGGATTTCGCATGGTAACGTAATTTACGGGCAGGGGGGGCATGAAGGGGAAGCAAAGAGTAGCTGACCGTCACCATCAACGGGCAGCATCGGGCACGTACCGTTTGGTGTGACGTTCCATTTCCTGGTACCTAGATACAATCTCTGCCGTCCAATTCACTTTTTCTCTCTCCTCCCGATCTATACACGTATATTATCTTTTTTGGATACGCCGTTAACGTGGCCCAATCAGAGCTCGACACCGCTTAACGGTAACGACCGGCCTCGCTTGACACGCATGTGGTCCACCCCTTCGTTTTGTTCTTTTCTTTTTCGTTTGTTGAATTTGTTTACTTATTAAAATACGAAATTGTATATGCTCTTAATTAAATAGTTATAGTCAGAGTTCAAGAATAATGGAAGAGAGACAATCTTGTTCTAAAATACTGCTTTTTCTTTTTATTGTCAACTTTTTCATAAAATAAATATGAACCAATAATCACTATGAGATAAATATACTTTGGTAATTATTTATTCACCATAAATACAGGTTTTAAATCTACCACAAAAATCCTAACATAAAAAATAAATAGAAAATATTATTTTAAATTAAAATATAACATTTTTGTTGACTAAATATATATATATATAACATTTAAAATCTAAAAATATAAATGTTAAATTATACATGGAAGAGAAGAGACCCGAATTTCACTATTACAAAACTTACCGTTCAATCTTCCCACTAGTATCCTAAAAATATTATTTCAGATCTCAACTTAATGTGAGTATTTTGGTTATCATTACATAACAAACAATTGAAAATTCATTTAAAAGATAAATTTAAGAATCTTCCGCATTGTAAGATAAATTTAAATCATTAATAATTACCTTAATAGAATCTGAAATACATGATGAGTTGATGACAAACAGAATGATAGGTCAGCCACTATCACTAAACATATAAGGGAAAAAAAGTAATATACGATTCGTATCATTGCATAAACATGAGAAACATCGATGATTTAAATAGGTTCTAGTTATAGATATTTAATTAAATCGATTCAACTTGCAAAAAAAAAAAAAGAAGTATAAATTCGCTATAAAAAAATAGAACGCACGGTGGACACATAATACCAAAACTATCATGCTCTAATTATATATTTGGCAAAGCAAGAATTTATCTGATATTTTCAGAATATATGCTTCCATGCTCTGGTTGACAAAATTATGTGTTAAAGATATTTTGGTTTCGTATTGATTGATATTAAAAAAAAAATTATTTGTTTATGATTCCTCATATGCTTAGTCAATGTAGGTTTTGGATAATCGACGTGGTAATGTTCGTCTCCCACTTGTGCTTTAGATTTCATTCAGATCACCGATTCACAGTTCACGAAGAGGTGTATCCGATCACGTATATAAAACATCATGTATATACATACTCGTCCTCGTCGTCGTCGTCTTGTTGTTTATTGTAAAGAAGAAAACATTTAACCTTGAATCTCAAAAGATATATATTAGTAAACTATATAAAATATCTCTGTTTTGTCAGAAAAAATAGATATTAAATTCTTCGATTTTTTCCTGATTCACAAAAACAATATATATATCCTTCCGGTTCTGTTTTGGGGTTTATTTATGTGATTAGAAATAAATATAGATACTACTTACATCAGTCAGATGAGGTGATCGAACGATTTGCACGACAATTAAGATCACGAGTTTAAAGTCTTGGTAGCGAAAATAAACTAATTTTAATACTATTTATCTAGTCTTCGACCTCATCAAAATCGTAAGCCAAAAATCCAAAACTTCTGAATCGATTTTGATTTTGATTTTGATAATATAAAATTTTCAACCAAAATAAACTGGATATGACAAAAGTCTCGTTTTCCCAAAGCAGATAAACAGCCGAACTTACTTGAATACAATAGTTTGCCGAAAAAAAATCAACAGATTGTAATTTTTGTTTTCACATGTAAAACATTTTTAAAATACTCAAAACATATCTAGTGATTATCAAATACGTTAATGTTTTCATTCAATTTCCTGTTATCAGGAAGTGAAAAGAGAGTGTGTGACACGCGCCATGAAGGAGCGCGTGGAATAGAAAATGTCATTAGCAAAACTTTTATAATTTTAAATATTTGAATACGATATTTAGTTTAATTTTGTAGGCCAGATACGCTGCTTCTGCGCCACACTAACTCTTTCGCATCCAGCTGTGATCAAAATTAAATGCGTCTACGTAAGCCCGAGAGAGTGCGAAACACGCGCCTTAGCTGGGACCCACTCCGTCTCAAGAACTCTGAAACTGACTCATCCCAAAGTATCTTTTTTTTTTTTTTTTTGTATAAATAATTTAAGCCTCCAAGACGAGGCCTGAGCGACACGTGTTTAGTCTGACGTGGATACTGTAAGATGCTGCGTCGGTGACTTCTCCATGACTCGAATTCGGCGCTTGTCCACGTTTCGACCAATTATACCAACTTACTTTCTCTTTTATTTCCGTAGTTTTCCCTTTTAGACCTCGTAATGTTTGTGTATTATCAATTACAGCTTCTATGTTCTGAATCTTGATATCATACCCTGTTTTTACGATACAATTCCAATTCGGGTCCTTTTGAGAGTTCGAATGTATTGACAGATTTTTTGTCTTTAGTCGTTTCATAATTGATAAAAGTGTACATCCAGAAAATTTTCATTATATACATCTTTTAGGATTCAAATATGTATGTATATACGTGTTTTCTTTTGTCGTCAATGTATATACATGTTCAAAATATTAGTTGTTGTTACTTTATCTGAAGATCCTAACAAAAGTAGAAAATGATAAGTTTTCCCCAATTCATATTCAAGAAAACAATTGCTTTGTCGATCAGAAATAAAATTGATGATATATGTATAAAGTTAGTCTTTGGAAATCTGGAGCAATTAGTAACTTCCTATAAATATGGTGGCAATATGGAAATATTAAAAACAAATTTCTCTGTTTTTATAGATTCCGTGGGAGCACATAAATATGATACTAATAGAGTAAATGATATTTGCCCCCTTGATATTTTTGATAAGCCATAAGATGTTTACACACGTCCTCATTGGTATAAAGGAGTAGTTCTAATTTCACTATGCCTGGGACAGCAAGAAAGCACGACAAAACCACTTATTCTAGGGCACGTTGCATTTTTTAGCTGTCATGAAACAGACCTACCTCTACCGCCACGTGGCGTTGGAAAGAAAGGCGTGTGGCCAAAACCTGTAAGTAGTGATCACCGGCACGAACCTAACACTTTGCGATTCCGACCGGTCTCGCTCGACACGTACGTTATGCATGTTTTTGTTTCGTTTAATTCGCTTTTCGCATAACTAGAGTTAAACCAGTTAGGTTGATTACATCAAACATTGAATTGGCAGACTAAAATATATATACAGTATATATATATATATATATATTTTTTTTTTGTACACGTAACCTTAATTAGTTGTCTTTGAAACTTGTTTCCATATGATAAGGAAATTTTATTTTTATATGCTTTATTTAAACAAAACTGTACTCTTTTTTAATAATCAAAATATTCCAGCCGAAGCACATCATGGTTTTTAAATTCCGTAGAAAATTCGGATATGATTACAATTTTAATGAATCGTCAACAATAGAAAATTATCATTAAAATCATAGTGGAATGACTAACATCCTAGAATTTCATCAGACTAATATATCTTTCAGCCATATATTACAGTAAAAAATTGGTTATTAGCTATAGACTATAAATACATACCATTTTCGTTATCTAAGTAACAACATTCAAATAACACTCAACTATACATCACACTACGTTTGTGTTCTATTAATTCAATCTGACTATGCTTGTTGAACATATTAAGAATTTAAGAGGCATGCGCAATGCAGAACCAAAATTTCTAGGCATAAAATCTACCGAAAACTACATAAGACATGTAATTGTGCCACATTTTATATTTTGATTCTTTGAATATAACAATAAATAAATAAAACTATTACCTGTTGCGTCTACTTTTTTGACATTTGTGTACAAACAATATTTATATAACGCCGTGGAATCGGCATGCACCATGACATTTTCCCAACATGCACGTATATATACGACATAATTTTGAATGTTCGACAATTTCTATTTTCTCTTTTTCGTAATTCTACCATGGGACCTACCGGAATCACTGTAAATTAATTCTACCATGATCAATAATGTGCATCGATAAGAATCGATCAATTATTTAGAATCACTGTAAATCACGGCAATTAGTGTTCTAGCATTCTATATCTCATAATTCATAAAGAATATCTTAAGTAATCATTTAGTTATTTAAACTGAATGATATAAAGTTTGAAGAAAAAGACTGAAATGAAAGTGAATAAAATCAAAATGTAACAAGATTTTAACAAACTATTTCTAAAGCTAATCAAATATATATCTAGGTATGGAAAAAGTAAATATAGAGTCAGGAAATAGACAGAAAAAGTCAGACTCGTTATTAATTATTTTGTCATAAGGGTCAGAGACGTTAACAACGTTTGAAACCATTAGCGACGACTTAAGCTTTGATGCCCTATAAGCTCGAAGCAAAGTTTAAAATGCATGCGTGCACCCAAAGAAGAAGATAAATATCTGAACTTTAAATTTTAGTTGGGCCATCGAAGAAGCCACTAACAATATGCACCAAAGTCGAGCGATATATAAGAGATGTGAACATAATGCATACTAAGCCTTTAGAAGAGACAAGAATGAAGTAAAAACACTTCGATTTGGATCAAGTTTGTTGACATGATCTTTATATATACTTCATATATATGAGAAAGTAACAAACTTCAAAATATTGAATGACTCAAGCCCCAAACTAGTTACAAAAATGCAAGGAAAAATATGTCACAAATAAAAGGAATGTTTACATCAAATATCTATCATGAAAAGTGAGAAACCCAATTTTGAGTGCAAATTCTGACCTAAAAAAGTGACAGACCCAATTTGGAGAGAGTCCACAGTCTACTCAATAGAGATCAGAGGCCTAAAATGGGCTCCTATTGAGCCCTTGACTATATAGGTTTAAGCAAATATCCACTATTTTTTTTTTTTTGGTATAACAAATAAATGTTCATTCCTTTTTCTACGTACCATATATACATACTCTTTGTTTTTTAGTTCTCTCTCTTTTTTAATGGTTAATATATTTCAACTAAAATTCATTGCAAGGTATGTTTTTTTTACTACTTATTACGAGAGAAAGAATAGATTTCAGAGGAGTTTTTGGTCGGTTTGCAAAATTTGATAATGTATCAGTCTTGATGGACGAAGACTACTGATGGTGAGAAACAGGTCTCAAGTCTTGCATTCTTCTTTTCACAAACACTATATATAAAAGATGGATGCATCACTGCATTAATGCTTATCTTCGTTTCAATTATAAATACCCAAAGATCTGAGTTGAGGTACTATTGTCGTTTAACACCATCTACGAATACGTGTTTCCATGCCTATTTTCGTCTAATCTTTTACAAGTCCACATTATCGTTCTTTCTATTTATAACTCTGTTACATCTCCTACTCTTTTTATTTTCTTATTTAGTTTTCTTTTCTGTTTACTCTTATAATAGATATTTTTTTGTCAATCTTAAGCTCGAAACACATTTTATCTATCCCACTATAGAATAAAGTGACGAAGGTAAGAGCAAAAAAAAATTATTATGGAAACAACATAATACTCTTATTAGGATAAAGCTATAAAGATATACTAAATTTATATATATAGAGATGAAACAACTTAAATATTCCAAATTTTAAGGCCATTAAAAAAATAAAGATGAGCACATACTGTATGTCATATTTTTCCAAATTGATGTAACTTTAATAGACTAAGTATAGTAAGTAACATCTTTCCATAATTGAATTTCGATATTGGGTTCATAATTTTAATTGATTTCGATTCGGTCGAGCTTCCAAATTAAAGAATTCATTTTTTTGTTTCTTTTTTATACTTAAGTTAGTAGTTTATTTTTCTTACATATTAAGGTTCACTAATAAAGTGAATTATTTTAATGCACGGCAACATGTGTTTAGTATATATAATGTTTCAATTTTTAAAAATATTGTTCAATAATCATAGTATTTTCACTTTTATTAAAATCCCGAAAACTGAGTAAACAACTAACAACATTTTTCTATTCTAGTTTTAAACATTATAGTTAGAAACTGAACGTTAAACTATCCAAAACAAATGAAAAAAAAAACTAAAAAATATAGTTTGAAATTTGATAAACAATATTAAGAAGTCCTCACATCGTTGACTGAACTGAGGATAAACTCCGTCATTTGTGTTTCATTCGCGTGGCCTCTTCTTTCATCTATGTGTTATCCCACCAGAGTCCTCACTCCAAAAAAAAAAAAAAAAGAAGAGAAAACCAAAAATAGCTACTATAGAAAAAAATAAAAAAAATCACAACCACCTTGAGGGGTAATTCCGTAGTTTACCGACATAACTTCATTCCCGCGGCGTATGCAGAGGGTAATTCGGTAAAATTAAGTGATCTCCGATGATCAATATGATCCACTCTCTTACGCCGGAGTGATATTCACGGTGTTTTTCTTCTCTCCCCCCCCCCAAAAAGTATGTAAACGAATCGCGGCGGCGGAGAGTATCGCCACCACGAGGCTCTAAAGCTCTCCAGTTTCTTCTTCATGCCGGAGCGGCCACGTGATTACCTCGTGCTTTTCACACGTTTCTCCGTCCACACGTGTCTCATCGTCTCCGTCTCTCTGGCTCTTCGCGCCACATTTTTATCTCCCTCCGCCAAGGACTATTCCTCCTACGGTCTCCATTTATCCGCCATACCTAAGAAATCCATAGCTCTCCCTCCGATAGGATCCGTCGGACCGATCAATATCTCCCACATCCTCTTCTGCATCGCCGGAGCAGCAGAGACCTGGATCGATCGGAGCCAATACACCTCCTTGTGGTGGCGCAATACCACTCGTGGCTTCGTCTGGCTCGATAAACCGGTGAAAGTCCCCAAAAATGATTCCGATATCCGTTTCTCGATCCCGATCAAGGCTGGACTAGATTCAAATTCTCCAGCTCGAGAGCTGCGGTTCGAATCGCTCGGATAATCTGGGATAGTTACCGGCTAAATCTACCAAATGTCCGGTGGTTCGTAATGGGAGATGACGACACCGTCTTCTTCACCGATAATCTCGTCAAAGTTCTCTCCAAGTATGATCACGAGCAGATGTGGTACATCGGAGGAAACTCTGAGAGCGTCGAGCAAGACGTGATGCACGCTTACGATATGTCTACTTGTGTTTAATCTTTTGTTTACACTAAGATCTTATTGTTAATTCATATCTCCGTTTCTAAAGATATTTTAGTTTATTCTTTAACTGTATATGTGTGTGTGTGTGTGTCATTATCACTATGATCACCTGTGGTGTCTCAAAGGGGCATTATCAATATTTCGGTATCTAGTGGTGTCTAGGAAAAATTCAATACTATACTCAAGAAATCATAATAATATATATTGTTTGATTGATGTTTTGGATTGGCGCATTAGGCTATCTTATTGGTGCAATATTGGACTCACTATTGTTTGTTGTGTTGTGTTGAAAAAATGATATTGCAGCTTGACATAAGAGGAGATCCATACGGGTTTCTAGCGGGCGCATCCATTGTCACCACTTGTATCCCTGCATCACCTTGTTTACTTAGACTCAATGTTCCCTAACCAAAACCCCATCAAGTCGTTACAAACACTTATGAAACCTTTTGCATTAGACCATCATAGAATACTCCAACAGATTAATTGCCACGACCGTAAACGTCAATGGTCCATATCCATCTCTTGGGGATACTCCATTCAGATTTACACTTACTTCTTGACTGCTAAGGAGCTGGCTACGCCGTTACAGACCTTCAAAACTTGGCGGTCTTCGAGTGATGGACCTTTCGTGTTCAACACTCGGCCCTTGCGACCTGACCCTTGTGAGTGTCCAGTCACTTATTTTATGGATGGTGCGGAGGATGTGCGGGGTAGTGGGACGAAAACATGGTAGAGCGTAGCGGATAAGAACTATGGTCATTGCGAAAAGAGTGAGCATTCTCAGTTAACCAAAGTCAAGAAGATATTGGTGACTTCAATGAAGATGGATCCTGAGTATTGGAACAAGGTACTTGAATTGTTTTTCATATTGAATTAACATTTTGAGAAAGTTTAGGTTATTTACATTTTTTGTGTGTTTTTGTTGATAGGCACCGAGGAGACAGTGTTGTGAGGTGTTGGAAGGAGGAGGAAGAAAGGAGAAAGAAATGTTGATAAGGATTAGAAAGTGCAGATCTTCGGAGAAGATATAAAAAAAAAAGGCGTTTAAATTAGAGAGATATATATTTTTGCACATACAGATTTAGATTCGATCATAGTTGGTTTCTAAATTCCCTCAATTCCACTACCACAAAATGACGATTTTCTTTATTAATAACGGACTCTTGCATACCAACATGTGAACACTACTTTGTACTATTTACTAAGCAAGATGATAAGCTATAACATAGGGAGATAAGTAATCAAGTTTATTATTTTTATTAATCTCATAAGAGATGACATGGTATATGCTTTGATTCATTCCTCGAATGTTAAACACCACAAAACTCTCTACTGCCTACTTTGCTATATAAGATTATGTTTTTAGCATAGTTACAAAAGGTGATTAGGGATGAAAAACAGAGTTCAATATAACAGAGGATATAGTGTTGGTATTGTGAATGTTCAAAGGAGTTAACGAAATACAATTCGTTGACGAACAAATAAGAAATTTAGCATATCAATGGAGATCCAATGTTTGATGATCTTGTCCAACAAAAAAAAATAAAAATCATGACCATGTTTTCAAATGAACTTAAATAACATACATATACTTTATGCTTTTCTGAGATGTTTCTATATTTTTCTCTAGCTAATCTTGACAGTCGTACATGTTGCGTACTGGCTTCTATTTACTAACATCAAATTAATTTTAAAGTTTTCTCTTATAAACCTACATGATTTATAAGAGTTACTGTTCAATAAATCTATTTTAGAGTTAAAACATACATATTTGTGAATGATTATAATTAAGCGCTTAATTAGAAGAACATTTACATAAACTTGTCTTTAGATATCCTTTCGTAAGTTTTATTTGAAAAAAAACTGATTAATTAGTTGTACTTTTGTCGAACATACATTTTAACAATAATTATGTAACGATGTTTCGCAATTAAACAGCAAAAAAAGTTGTCACATACAATATCGTTGTTAACTTTTTTATATTAATTTTAAATTCAATATTTTATTGTTAAAACCCAACCTCATTAGTTTATTTCGTCTGAGGAAGTTGCCGATTTGTTTCCCACCAAACTTCAGCTAATATTTTAGGGAGACGAGTAAGACATTGCATAATGGAAAACGGAAAATGCTTTGTTAATAAAACACGCAAGTTTACGTCAACTTTTAAACCGAATAAAAAAAATTACGTCAACATAACATAACATAAACTTGCAGGCTACAAGAAAAAATGAAAAATACTATTGCGACATATGTTTATGTACATAAGAGTTCCAAGCTTTCTGTTCATCTGCAATTTTGTCGGTCAGTTTGGCAACCAAACCGGGCCAGATTAATCAACAATGAAATTAGGTTCCACTTTGGCAAGTTATCTCACAAATTGAAATTAAAAGTCTAACCAAACTAATATAAGCTAAACCAAACACGTGCACGCAATTACGTAGTAGTACTTATGAAACTAATGTTAACTCGATTCGAGCTATGTTATTAAGTTTTTCTCAACCCGAATTAAACAAAACAAAACCGAATCTAAAATCTATAGCCATCATAAAATTATCCACCTGGAGAAATATATACCCCTATTTTCCATTTACAGATAAGTGTGCACATTTTGAATAAAACACGTGCACATTCCAAATATAGGCAAATTGTACATATAAAAAGCTAGAGATTAAATTTTATAAAGTATATAAACTATATATAATCAGGCCAGTAACCTAATTTAATCCATATGTTTAGTTTTACATAATAAGCCTGGCCTAATTTTGGTTCATCCCGCCAAAAAATTCGGACAAAGTGGTGAATTTCAAACCATCCATTTTTTTTTGTGTGGCAGCAAACCATCAATTTCTTTGTTAACACACATTACGTGTACTATTACATCAGGCAAAAAAAAAAAAAAAAAAAACGTGACGTGCATAACCGTATTTTCTTCGCATATATATAAATATATTTATTACTCATGTACATTTTTCAACATTAAAAAAAAACATGTAGTATACATTTACGGTAGGTGCAATATTGATAAACTGCCATACTCGTTGCATTAGACACTAGTCAATCCAAAACCTTGTAACATTAAACGTTATAATCCATTTATCATCCATCTCCAATAGAGTCAATCTTAATATTCGATCAAAAACACCCAAAAAGAGAAAGAAAAAATGACGATGGAGCAAGCTGGAACAACATCGTATTCGGTCGTGTCAGAGTTTGAAGGGACAATACTGAAGAACGCAGATCCATTCTCTTACTTCATGCTCGTCGCCCTCGAAGCTTCTGGTCTAATTCGTTTCGCAATCTTGCTGTTTCTCTGGCCCGTCATCACACTCCTCGACGTTTTCAACTACAAAAACGCCGCTCTCAAGCTCACGATTTTCGTAGCCACGGTTGGTTTACGTGAACCCGAGATCGAATCGGTGGCTAGAGCCGTCTTGCCAAAGTTCTACATGGATGACGTAAGTATGGACACGTGGAAGGTCTTTAGCTCGTATAAAAAGAAGGTCGTGGTGACGAGAATGCCTCGAGTGATGGTGGAGAGGTTCGCTAAGGACCATCTTAGAGCCGATGAGGTCATCGGTACGGATCTGATCGTTAATCGGTTCGGTTTTGTCACCGGTTTGATACGTGAAACCGATGTCGATCAGTCTGCTTTGAACCGTGTCGCGAAGTTGTTTGTTGATCAGAGGCCTCAACTTGGCCTTGGAAGACCGGCCGTGACCACTTCTCGAACTTTTTTATCGATATGTGAGGTAAACATTTAAACACTATAAATTGCATTCTAAATAAAATTATAAAACCTTTAGTTTTAACATTTATAAAATATAATTTGTTTCAGCTAGCACAATTTAGAACGCATACTTGTATTTTTTACGCATTATTATTTTATTTTTAAATGAAACTTTAATACAAGTATAGATTAGGCTCAAAAATGGATTCTATGTGTGAATAAATGTCAGTGCTAATGATAACATCATTTTTAAAACAACAATCGTGATATATAATTAGTTTTTGAAAAATATATATATTTTTTATATATAGGAGCAAATTCATGCACCAATTCCAGAGAACTACAACCACCGTAACGAACAACTTCAGCTACGGCCACTTCCGGTGATATTTCACGACGGACGCCTTGTGAAGCGGCCAACTCCGGCCACCGCTCTCCTCATCCTCCTTTGGATTCCACTCGGAATCATTCTCGCCGCGATCAGAATCTTTCTTGGAGCCATCCTCCCATTATGGGCCACACCTTACGTCTCTCAGATATTCGGCGGCCATATCATCGTCAAAGGCAAGCCTCCGCAGCCACCAGCGGCTGGAAACTCCGGCGTTCTCTTTGTATGTACTCATAGAACCCTAATGGACCCGGTGGTGTTATCCTATGTGCTCGGACGCAGCATCCCGGCAGTTACTTACTCAATCTCACGATTATCCGAGATCTTATCTCCGATTCCAACCGTCCGATTGACAAGAATCCGAGATGTAGATGCGGAGAAGATCAGACAACAGTTGTCTAAAGGAGATCTTGTGGTTTGTCCCGAAGGAACCACTTGTCGTGAACCGTTTTTGTTAAGATTCAGCGGTCTTTTCGCTGAGTTAACAGATAGGATTGTTCCGGTTGCGATGAATTATAGAGCTGGATTCTTCCACGCGACAACAGCGAGAGGCTGGAAAGGTTTAGACCCAATTTTCTTCTTCATGAACCCGAGACCAGTTTATGAGGTTACGCTCTTGAACCAGCTTCCAATGGAGGCAACTTGTTCGTCTGGGAAGAGCCCACATGACGTGGCGAACTATGTTCAGAGAATCTTGGCGGCTACGTTAGGATTTGAGTGCACTAACTTCACGAGGAAAGATAAGTATAGGGTTCTTGCTGGAAACGATGGAACGGTGCCGTATTTGTCGTTGCTTGACCAATTGAAGAAGGTGGTGAGCACTTTCGAGCCTTTTCTTCACTGAAAATAATCGAATTATTATTTGGCAATTTCGTCATCGTTTTTTTTTGTAATACATTAGATCAATAGTTTCAAACCTGTTTTCAATTTTTGTTTCTCTCGATTAAGTTTTGCTTGTGATAAAAGTATGGGTTGGTTTTTTGTTTATATGGTTAATTACGTGTTTTGATTCTTGTTTAAATGTTATTCTTTTTCACCTATATATGTAAATCCTCATAACCGTTTGTTGATGAAAATTATATGGGGATGAATAGTTTGTCATTAATTGCGATTCTGATTTTTCGTTGATTTTTCCAACGATTCACTTTGTTTCAATTTTTTGTTTGTGTCAGTTAAATTATTTCTCTAAAATATTTAAAAAACCAATAAGTTTCATAACTGATCTCATAGTATTCTCATAAGCCCTTCCCATCGTCAATATTCGAACTTGAGACTTTAAAAACTCTCTTTGGAAATGTATGCTCTTGATATAATCCGAGATGATTTATAAATCATCACTTTTTTTTTGAAATCTGAGCAAGAGTCCACACAAAAAGAGGAAAATAGTCAAGACGTATAATTCGATCTAAATACATATACAGTTTTCCGTAGGTGTGGTAAGAAAATGTTGGCTTAATCTCCAAACATTTCGAATTTGGTATAGACAGATTAGAAATGGACAAAACTCGTTGACCAGAAGACTTTCGCTGCCACTTTCCCGTTACAGTTGGCCTACCGCCAGTTCCACGTCATCGTTAAGTTTTTGTTTTAAAGTTATAGTATAAATTATGAATAAAATATTGAATGTTATGTTTTGTTAATTATTTCTTCCAAACCTTCGATTTCGGCGAAATATTTTAGAAGGCTTGCATTTTACATTATACAAGCTAGTTATTTTGTTAAATTATGAAATGTCAAAATATATTACCAAAGGTAAGAGTAATTTTACTGACAAATTTGTTGAATATCACGTCAAAAAAGGGTTCCAATTATCAAAAGATCAGATTTGAAAGAGCTCTGTGGTCTACAAAATCCGCGGAACGACAGTGAAAGCGACTTAAAAAAAAAAGGCTCCAAACCAAACCTTAAAGCTCATTTTGTAGGTTTTGGTGTACGAGATTTGGAAAGGAAAAAATGCAAATCATTATCGTTCCAGACGTAATGCAAATTATGCGGAGAAGGCTCCTAGCAATATTTCCCTGCTTAGTTTGTTGCGAGTTTTTTTTTGTTTTGTTTTGGTAGCAAGCCAAAAATTGAAAAAGATGCTTTGACATGGACGACTTGCATTTTGCAATCAAAGACCCTCTAGTTGCAACCGTTATATATCAATCATCCCATATTTTAGTATGTTTACTGTTGAAAAACGGAGATACTGAATTTAGCAGTTTTAGTTGAGCTAGAGAACTGGAATATGGAACTAGCTAGGCAGTGTAAGTAATATTCATTTTGGGAATATGGAAATATTACAGGAATACTAAATATGAAAAAAAACAGGTTCATAAATCTGGAAAGCAAGAATACTTAAGACTTCCAATGTACACATAAACACCTTTAGAAAGAATCAAGAAGCACATATATATGACCATAACATCTTTATTTAGTTTACTGAAAAAGATATATATTACATTATTCACAAAAAAAAAAAAAAATAGGAAGAAAAGCTGAGACAAATAAAGTATTTTATAAGTTCTTAATTTATCAAGAGATATATATATATACATGAAGCAGAAGATTTATAAGTACTTTTTGGAAAACCAAGAGCATTTTATAGGTTCAAAACCGCTAGCAAGAACTCAAGAAAGATATCAAATGAACACATATATATACCAAAAATATCTCGAGATATATTAAAGAAACACCTCCTCTTGCCATCCGATCTGAGAGATTTATACAAAAAAAAAATTAACTAAGAAATAATTTTTTTAATCGAAACATACCTGTTTATATATGTGTAAGCCACTGATTGCAGCTGCAGCATCATCAAGATTCTCATACATACATCAACGATCTTATTCATTTAAACGAACGTGCATATACTTGATGATTTGTGAATCTTAATGATGCTCCAACAGCGAACAGTAGCTGGTTGATGCTAGGAATCTCTGTATGTAGTGATTTGGATTATTGGATCTTTGGTTTTGTCTTGGATCTTTTAAAGACTCAAGACGGCACCATTTTGCTGGAAACATGAAACCCTAATCTCAATCCTTAATCTAGAGTTTTGTGGCCTATCTAGAGAGAGAGAGGGATAGACTTGTATAAAGCGATAAAGGAGAGGCTACATTATTTGGTGTTTTATCCAATGATGTGCATAGAGATGATATAATTTATCATATAATTAAATCAAATTTATAGATAACACACTATTAAAATAATAAACGTAATTTGAGATCGCAGGTCTTTAGTTCAACAGCTACTAGATACCGATTTTGTCATCCGTAACTTGGGTTCGAACGTGTGATGATTCCAGTGGGATTAAGTTATGCGACAAAAGAAAATATTCAATAAAGAACACATTCAATCATTTGGCCCATAATCCATATATAAGTATTTGGTAACATACAAAAGATTCTCCCATTTGTTTTATCACTTGTTCCGCCATTAACCAATAATTACTAATTTACCAGATCAATCATTCGAAAGAATCCGTCTAAATATTTTAGAATGTCTAGATATTCGTTATTATCATAGACTCATAGTGAGTTAATAGTTTAGTTTTTTTTTTTGTTTTTACTACAGTGTTCCACTAAGGCACTAACTAATTAATTCGTTAAATAAATTTTAGTTTTTTAAAAGGATAATTATTAGTTTTCCCGTCGTATCATTTTTTCAAATTAGTCAGCGAATTTTAAGATCAAATAAAATGTGAGAAAAAATATAGAGAAGGTAAAGAGGGACAAGCGTGAGACACGGAGAAGTGGAACTGATCCTCTTACGTTCCTCGTACGTTTACAATTTAATTACACTGCTTTCCATATTTTTCTATATTATTTTATTCCCTCCATCCCTTTCTTTCACACCCTTAATAATCCAAACATAATATTTGTAATAATCCAATAGTTAGTAGAACAATATTTGAATTTAACCGTCTCTATAATCTTGAATCGAATTCAAAATAGGCAGCCTTTAAAGATCTTGAACTATTACTGCTTGGTAGTAGTATCGATTTCTACAGTCGTTGATCTCAAAACACATAACCCAAAAAGCCAATGCAATGATCTTTGTGGGTTTGGTGGAATGGGTCATATATGTCTAATACATTAGCATTTTTATCTGCTTTCTCTTTATATATTTTTCTTGTCTTGTCAAGCTTGCGTCAAGCCTCTGGTAATCTACACACACACACATATACCAAAATTCAGGCCACAAACAATTCGTGAGCTATTCAGAATCACGAGGTCCACGCACTCACCTTCGAGTGTTGATTAAAGGGGAAAAAATGTTATGGTTGAATTTTATCATATCGTTTACCGTAACTTATGGTTAAAATGCTTAGGTATCATTTTGAAAAGACTAAATTATGAATCATTTTGAAAAAATATAAAATAAACGTATACTATTAAACTATGTTATATCGTTGAGCCAATCTGTCATTATCAATTTGTTGACAAAGGATGAATCATGAATAACACAAATACGAGTGGGGACTATCATAATCTCAACGTATCAACGTCATAAACTCATAATCACATCATTAAATGAAGTATAAATTGCAATTTATGTTTGGTGGGTTCCTTTTATCAAAGACGTATACGATTATACCCAACATTATCGATACATATTTTTAAATAACACATTTTTTAAATACTATAGTATTACGATTATCATTTAGAAAAATTTGTATATTGTTGATACACAGCTTACATTTTTATTTTTAATAATTCATAAAGTTGAAGTGATAGAAGTAAAGTTATAAAATATACTCAAATATAATATTTACTAGATCTGGTAAATTTACATACGCGTTATTCGTTCTGTATAAATATATGAAATTCATATATATAATTATTTATCCCGGAAAGAAAAAAGCAAAAATAAATAAGGGAGTTTATTTATTTTAGTTTTAGTGTTTCTATTTTCATCTCTTTGCCACTTCTGTTCAGCATCCCGAGCTATGATGAATCTTGCTTGATCTCTTTCTATCTTCGTTATCTCCGTCGATTCTCTGATAAATCATCTCTGGAGCTTTCCCGCGTTATCTCACTCTATCTCCTGGTAATTTCATTTTTTTTTCTTCTAGATTGTTCTTCCGTTACTAGGTATTGAATCCATTTGCACGGATCTCTGATCTTCAATCTCTGTTTTCATCGTCTGTGATCAGTGTGGAGCTTGAATTTTGTGCTAAAATTTTTGATTGAAATTTAGGATTTGTGATTTTTCAAATACCAAATCGGATAGTTTTACTTATGAATCTTCAGCTCAACCTCGAGCTCCGATTTCGTCTGATGTTTTAGATCTCTTCGTCCTTTTTCTATTTTTTATTTGCTGATTATATCTCCAGGTGCTGAATATGGAAGCTTAACTTTACCTCTCAGCTAGGGTTTGTGTTTGTATCTTTAGTTAATTTCCGATCCTTGTAGATATGGACTCGTTTTGAATTGAATATCGAATTTAATTTTGAATTGGAAGTTAAATCTAGAGACTGCTGGTTAGATTTTGTCCTAGAATTTGATATACAAGCCTTTTCAAGGGTTGGTGCTTCTGTGGTTAGTATCCAACGAAACGAAGAAGGCATGATTAGCTGTGAATTCCAAAAGCCACTTTAGGGACTTTCTATTTTTGTATGGTGTTTTTTTCTTTGTTCATCGTATAAAATAGTGTGCTTTGCTAGTTTCTGGTTTCTGTGTGTGGATTTTCATTCCAAATCGAAATGATTCATCACAATGGTGTGCTGTAGAATTTTCATCAAAGAACTGTTAGTTATTGCTTAGTATTGTTGGGAACTTCTATCTCATTTGTAGATAATACATCTTATGCAATCAACTAAACATATTTTCCAACTGTCTGTTTTCAATTTCCTCCTCCTTTACACGTTTATTATATCATTATTTTGTTGATGAATGCTGGCTGAGGATTTTTCTTGCTTCTCTAAATTGGTTCAGGTGGGAGCTTGATGTCTATATGGTTATTGGAGTGCTGGTGTCTGTCTTGCTTTAAATAGAAAGATATGAGTTACACGACGACAACGGTTGAGAGTGATGATGGTATGCACTCCAGCATCCATAATGAATCACCAGCTGTTGATAATTTTGGCAATGGCTGCAGAGGTAGAGGGAAAGGAAGTGTCCTGAAGAAAGGACCATGGACCTCCACCGAAGACGGGATTTTGATTGACTATGTCAAGAAGCATGGCGAGGGTAACTGGAATGCTGTGCAGAAACATACTAGCCTGGCCCGTTGTGGTAAAAGCTGTCGGTTGAGATGGGCTAATCATCTAAGGCCAAACTTGAAGAAAGGAGCATTTAGCCAAGAAGAAGAACAGCTCATTGTTGAAATGCATGCCAAGATGGGAAATAAATGGGCACAGATGGCTGAACATGTAAGTAGTATTGTTATTGAGGAATCTACCTGATTATGGTTCGTTTTCGTAATTGATATTTTTTGTCAGCCTAGAGACTAATCTCGGTATTGTCTTGTATTCTTTTTAACCAGTTACCTGGACGAACAGATAATGAGATAAAGAATTATTGGAACACTCGTATCAAGAGGCGACAACGAGCAGGCTTACCACTTTACCCTCCTGAAATCCATGTTGAAGACCTTCAGTGGAGTGACGAGTATACAAAGAGTAATATCACAAGAGTAGATAGAAGAAGACATCAAGATTTCTTGCAGTTGGGGAATTCAAAAACCAATGTCCTATTTGACGATCTAAATTTTGCTTCTAGCTTGTTTCCTGGCGCTTCTGATCTATCAGATTTGGTTTCATGCAACATGCTAGGAACTGGTGCAAGTTCTTCCCGGTATGAAAGCTACATGCCACCAATATTGCCTTCTCCAAAGCAACTCCGGGAATCTGGATCTCGGTTTCCTGTGTGCAGCAGCAACATAAAGCATGAATTCCAATCCCCGGAACATTTTCAGAATACTGCTCCACAGAGGAATCCCAGATCTTGCAGTATCTCGCCATGCGATGTTGATCATCCTCCTTACGAAAACCAACATTCAACTGACATGATGATTTCAGATAGCCATACCTTTATGGATGGCATGCTTTCTACTTCTAAGCCCTCGTTTGAGGCAGTGAAGCTGGAGCTCCCTTCATTCCAATATTCAGAAAGTAGTGCATTTGATCAGTGGAAGACGACACCGTCACCTCCACACTCAGATCTCCTTCACTCGGTCGATGCCTATATTCAATCTCCACCACCATTGGAGATAGAAGACTCAGATTGTTTCTCTTCATGTGACACCGGCCTGCTAGATATGTTACTTCATGAGGCCAAGATCAAAACTAGTGCGAAGCACAGTATGTTGATGTCATCACCTAAGAAGAGTTTCGGTTCAACTACTTATACAACCGATGCTACTCAGAATATACCACGACAGATCAATTCAGGTGAATTTGAATATTCCCAAAAGAGTTTGGCTCGCTCCGAGATTCCTTTCTCCACGCAACTTAGTGCAGGTGGATTGTCATCAGGTGAGTCGATCAAACTTACCTGTTCATTGGTATCCTAATCTTATATTTTTTTCCATATTGATTCTTAAGTGTATTGGTTGGTTGTTATATTTGAAGCTTTTGCGGGGACTGTTGTAAAGACAGAAGAGTTGGATCAGGTATGGGAACCAAAGAGAGTTGACATAACAAGACCTGATGTTTTACTTGCGTCGAGCTGGCTTGACCAAGGCTGTTTGGGGATTGTTAGAGACTCAAGCAGCATGAGCGACGCGCTTGCGCTTCTTCTAGGTAGTGATGACACTGGGAACAGTTACATGACTGTTGGATCATCATCGACGGGTCAAGCACCACAAGGCGTTGGGTCTTGCTCATGGACTAATATGCCTCCTGTTTGGTCGTTGTAACAAATATGAACCATATCACAAATTTGATCTTTCTGTATCTTCAAGTAACATGCTTTTACGACTTGCGGTTTGTTATAGTTGAGAAAAGATTTATAGACTTGGGACAAATTGGATTTTCTTCACCTGCTTTCACTTATATGCTTAATGAATTTACCCCATTCTTGTACAGGTTCAGTCCTTTATACTTCAGCACGATTGGTATAGTTTAGATTGTACTTTGTAGAATGCAAATCGAAATACATTAGTCTAGTTGGGAAATTAGCTAGCAATGTCTATAAGGCTAAGAGGCTTATCGAGACCGGAGACAACTACTAATACCAAATATTAACCTATTTTAGGGACAAAACCAAATGATTGCTATGGGATATTTTAAATCAGATGTTACTCCAACAATACATAAGATTAGCTCAAAAATATATAATGGTGGCTCAAGCACTCTCAATATATAAGAGGAGACATCAAAGGGAAATGAATCATTACAAATAATAAAAAGTTTTAGGTCTTTCTTCTCGCAAATCTACGGTGCCCCAAGAGGATTAAAACCCAAAATTCTCAAGGGACTCCGAAAAGATTTTGATTCAGACTGCGGTTTTCTTGTTTCTAATAATTTCCTTAAGCTCTGCAAACTTCTTCTTGCATTGAATCACCGTTTTCCCAGGAACAGCTGCAGCTACTCTCTCCCATCTTTGGCTTGTCTCTTTGGGGAATGTCTTCAAAGCCTGAACCAGAGCTCTTTCTTGCACAGCCGACCAACCATCTGTGTCAGAACTTCCACCTGCTTCACCATTGTTGTCTGAGCTTTGACTGTTCGAGCTTTTCCCAGCAGCAGTCTCTTTAGAGGGTTTTGCCTTTGTTGTGGTTGTCGTAGTAGGTAGAGATTCTCTGAGCTCCTCTCTTGTTGAGAGAGGGGACGAGATTGAAACAGAGGGTTTCCTCTTCTCGAGGAATGAATCGAATGCTTTAGCGGAATCTGGTTTTTGGAGAAGAATTGTTTTAGTTGCTTTCAGAACCTCCTCTACGGATCTTCCTGTACCGATGTACTCTGAAACAACTTCCCATCTTCGAGATGTCCCTTTTGGGTACTTTACCATTCCTTTTCTCAGCATATCAATCTCTTCCTTGGTCCATGGCTGTTTCTTTTGAGTGCTATCTAACAGAGAAACTCGAGCAGTAGGCTCTGCGCTACCATTGATCTTCTTACTTTCTTTTTCTTTAGAGTCGGCTTCATCGTTTCTACTACTGTCGCACCCATCTTTGATCACTTTTGCCAATTCTAGGCCTTCTTTGTTTCCCATTTTATCACATAGATTCTGCAACTGTTCAGTGTTAAGTGACATGCATAGGTTCTCTATATCTTCCTCGGAGATATCAAGCAGACGCTGAGCCACAAGAGGAGCTGAGAGAGTTCTAAGACGACTCCGTTCTTTGCGTAAGAGCTTCTTCTCCCTTTCCTTGGCTTTCTTTTGTTGTTGTGCAGATTCTGCAGCTCGCTTTTCTTCTTCTTCTTTTCGCCTTTTCTCTTCTTCAGCAGCAATAGCAGCGTCCTCTGCCTGCTTCTTCTTGGCCAGAAGTTTTGCATCTTTTTTCTGTTGCTTTACGGCCCTTTCTTCCTCTTTTCTTTTCACAACTCTCGGGTCTTTTCTATAAGCATTGTCTACAAGAGTCCGGATTCGAGCATGCTCCTCCTTTCTAGCCTTCACAGTTTTTTTTGCATTCTCCTTCTCCATCCACCTCCGTTCTTCACGGGAATCAGCTTGTTCAAGATCATGCTCCTCTTCATCAGGAAATTCCCTCCAACTCTTGAAAACATACCAAAAGTTGTAGAACTTATCAACCTCTTTAAGCGGTGTGTTTTCATCTCCCAAATCTGGAATCCGTTGGTTGACTGACCACCTAGCATTTCTCTTAAAAGCTGGACCAAAGACCTTGAAAAAGTCTTGCGGCAAGCAATCCGTTGGGACCTCATCATCAAACTCATCAGTGGAGTCAAATATTCTTCTCCTTGTTGGGTCCATCAATACCTCATAAGCTTCTTGAATTGCTTTGAAGCGAGATTCTATCTCTTCTTTTTTTGCCTCCTTGGCTTCTTCAGTCTCCTCTGCCAGAAGGAGAGTAGCGAGTTTATCAGGATGATGCTTCAGCGCAGCTTCACGATAGCTTTTTCTAATCTGATCCTCTGTCGCAAGATACCTTAAATTGCTCAAACCCAACAACGCATAGTGGTCTTGTTGCTGGGTACCAGACTTCTTCTTTCCTTTGTTGCCATAAGAGTTGAATGAGGGAACATATTCCTTCTCTGTATCATCTCCCACTTTCTTATCACAATCTTCATTGTCAGTGGGTTCCTCTGCACAACCATAAAGTTTAAGAGCAGCAGAGTGGAAGGCATGACCAGCAGGTTCACGGTTTAAAGCCTTCACAGGAAGACAATTAGAAAAAGCATACAACGGTTTGCCATCCACAAGCTCCTCACAGTATGTAATTAGTTTAATGGCAGAGTCACTTTTCCAGCTCGGCATGATGAAAAATGTATAGGAGCTACAAATCACCTTACTCCAAGCGAGTATCCACACTGATTTCTGTCACAAATATGCATAAATATTGTGAAATTTGGATCAGCAATTTAACCAGATCAATATATTCACCTAAATATGTCAACCTATTAGCAGTAATAGACAAATATAAACGTAACTATTAGCAAAATATATGCCTTGAAAAGAGACGAGTACAAGCCAAGCCGGATAAACCACAAAGCCCCTAATACAACTCCGACTTCGAAACTCCATTAAAATGACGGAAGTGATACCAAATCCAAATCTTAATTACTTCTATACTTAGTTATCACTCAATACCATCAATTGTATAACAAAAACAGATTTTCTACTATCCTTATTCGATCTATTCGATCTTAAGAAATCCCACGTCTGCTAAAATTTGAAACTATTCAGCTACAATAACTCGTAACAAAAACAGTGACGGGAACGATTTGCTTACCAGAAACTGAGCTCGTAGTCACCCCGATCCGTTGGTAGGAAGTTGCTCCGGCGATTACTTGCCGCACGAGCTTCCTCCAACTTACGGTGATAGAGAGATTAAGAAGAAGACGAGTTCAATCTGGTTTACGAGGAAATAGCGGCGGCAACGATTTGCAGATGGAGAAACTATTTTGAGAAGAAATGGTGGTCTATCAGATTATAGCCTATTTGGTTGTACGTCTAAGTCTAATCCCCCGATTTTGCGATGACCCAGCAAATAATTTGGGCCAGGCCCATACAATTGGCCTTACTCCCTAGAGGATACAACTATGCGTTTAACCAACAAGTCATAATCGGCGGGGAGAACCCGTGACTGTCGTTAGAAGCCTGGTACGGAGCTCCGCCGTTGCTACGGTGGCTTCGACGCCATGGAACGTGCGTTTGAGAGAACTCGCATATCAATCCTTGTTTGCGGAATCGATCTCTCTCTACCAGTCAATGCTCCGTTCAGGTTCTTCTCCCGACGCGTTCTCTTTCCCTTTCACCCTCAAGTCATGTGCCGCCCTTTCGCTCCCTATCTCCGGCCAAAAGCTCCATTGTCACGCCATACGAGGAGGCTGCAAGGCTGAGCCCTTTGTGCTGACTGCTCTGATTTCAATGTACTGTAAATGTGGTTTGGTCGATGATGCACGCAAGGTGTTCGACGAAAATCCTCAGTCACATCACCTTGGTGTTTGTTTACAACGCTTTGATATCTGGGTACAAAGAAAACTCGAAGGTATCTAATGCTGGGTTTATGTTTCGTAGAATGAAGGATACTGGTGCGCCTGTGGATTCAGTTACAATGCTCGGTATTGTCCCGGTTTGCAAAGCTCCTGACTACCTGTGGCTTGGAATGTCTCTTCACGGTCAATGCGTTAAAGGAGGAACAGATTCTGAAGTAGCTGTTTTGAATAGCTTCATCACAATGTACATGAAATGTGGGTTGGTTTTGGGTAGGAGGTTGTTTGATGAAATGCCTGTGAAGGGTTTGATTACCTGGAATGCTGTGATTTCTGGATATTCACAGAACGGTCTAGCTTACGATGTTCTGGAGCTTTATGAGCAGATGAAATGATCCGGTGTTTGTCCTGATCCTTTTACATTGGTTAGTGTTCTGTCTTCGTGTGCCAATGTTGGAGCTCAGAAGATTGGCCGGGAAGTAGAGAAGCTAGTAGAAGCCAATGGTTTTGTATCAAATGTGTTTGTAAGCAATGCATTGATCAGTATGTATGCTAGATGCGGTAACTTGGCAAAGGCACGTGCTGTTTTCGACATCATACCTGTTAAAAGCTTAGTGTCGTGGACCGCCATGATAGGTTGCTATGGATGCATGGAATGGGGGAGACAGGGCTCAGGCTTTTCGATGATATGATAAAAAGAAGCATAAAACCCGATGGGACGGTGTTTGTGATGCTTTTATCTGCTTGTAGCATTCAGGGTTGACGGATAGAGGTTTAGAGTTATTTAGTGTAATGAAGAGAGAGTATAAGCTGGAGCCTGGTCTTGAACACTACTCTTGTGTAGTTGATCTACTCGGAAGAGCTGGTCGACTAGAGGAAGCTATGGAGTTTATAGATCCAATGCCTGTTGTACCAGACGGTGCTGTTTTGGGTGCTCTATTGGGTGCTTGTAAAATCCATAAGAATGTAGATCTGGCAGAGTTAGCTTTCGCAAAGGTGATTGAGTGTGAACCCATAAACATTGGCTACTATGTACTGATGTCAAATATATATTCAGACTCGAAGAATCAAGAAGGAATCTGGAGAATCCGGGTAATGATGAGAGAGAGAGAATTCAGGAAAAAGCCTGGGTATAGTTATGTGGAACAGAAGGGAAGAGTTCACTTGTTTTTAGCTAGCGATAGAAGTCATGAGCAAACAGAGGAAGTTCATAGAATGCTGGATGAGTTAGAGACTTCTGTGATGGAGATTGCAGGAAACACAGACTGTGATAGAGGAAAAGAGGTTTCGAGCAGTGGACGTGAGCATAGCGAGAGGTTAGCAGTAGCATTCAGGATTCTCAACAGTGTTCCAGGCTCAGAAATTCTTGTGATTAAGAACCTGAGGGTTTGTGAAGATTGTCATGTGTTCATCAAGCTGGTTAGCAAGGTTGTAGACCGTCTGTTTGTTGTGAGAGATGCATCTCGGTTCCATATGCATCTCGGTTCCATTATTTCAAAGACAGGGTCTGCTCGTGCAAGGATTACTGGTGATTTTCCAGCGTCACACAAACAAGATGGTCCATTGATAAGCTTTGATTTTTGGCTTCCGCTGAATGTACTACAGAGGGTGTATTAAAAAAAAAAAAAAGCTTACAGAAATCTGAAGGTTGAAGAGTGCACTGAACTACAAAATTTTGGATTCAGAAATAAGTTCATCTTCTACAAATGGGATGGTTTTCCGAACAATCACCCTCATAGGAGCTCCTGCACGAATTAAGAAGAAACCAACTCAATAAATGATTTCTTCAGAGTCGAGAGCTATATCAAGTGAATTCGCACCTCCACTAGCTTGATCATCTTCAGTACAGATTGCAGCATAATGAGAATCAGCCAACTCCAAAAGGGAAAACTTCCATTCTCTGTTACATTTCTTTGTCCTCTCCAGTGAATTGACAGTAATTTTAGACGTCTACAGAAAACAATCAAGTGTCTTAAAACTCTAGCACTACTGTCTGTTTATACGGTATGCACCAATCAATAAGACACTGCAAAGGGAAATTTTCAGAAAGTATACAATGCAACAACTAATTGCATTTGAGAAGCACCTTATTCAATTGCAGAGTGTGATTTAAGTCTAAAACGAACCTTGCAAAGATTGTAGCCTCCTTTTGTTCCAGACTTAGAGTGGATAGTGAAAGTATTAAAAGGTGCAGCAGAGAAGCCTTTTCCTAATGCTTTCACATATGCCTCCTGGATATAAAAATCAGTTTTTAACTTTAGAGAAGTAATAATTTTCAGACTCATAAGTACTATATCTGTAACTTATTAAAAACTACCTTAAGAGTCCATAACTTAAGAAATTCCTTTCGCTGAACTTCTGGGTCCGGTATAGTTGACAAAAACTTGACTTCATCAGCAGTGTAAAATCTTTCTGAAAAAGCTAAGACATCATGTTTGATCTTCCTTTCCTTGTCTTCAACATCGATACCAACCTACAGTAAACAGCAACTGCTCAAACTTTAAAACAAGAAACCATTGACACCACTACCATTTGGACAAAAATACAATTTGCCTGAACAAAAGACTTACCGGAACATGTACAGTCACTCCACAGGCAATTAGTGAATGTGTATGGGAGATATTGAAATGTAATGGTAGGTTATTACAGTTGCTATAATTCTGCCAATCTACCTGTTAAAAAATCAAAACTTGAACAAATGAATTTGACGCCCTAAGCCGAGAATACATGTCTAGTATTATAACACCAAATAAGTGGTCACCTCAGGCTTCCCATACAAATTCTTCTTGAACATCAAAGACCGAGGATCAACAGCATTGTTTGTCTGATCTAGTAACAAAACCATCACAGTTTGCTTTCATGATTGACTATTAATATAGAAAGCATAAAGAAAATAAACATACATCTGGCAATGGTGGTCCGAACCAAGGTACGAGCAAGCAAAGCATTCTTCTTAAGCTCATCACCTCGCATCTGAAGAACTTTGGCTTTCTCAAATGGTGATAGAAGTTGAGAGTAGTGTTTAAGAAGAGATGTACATTTCACTTCATCTGGTATAATATACCATAGATGAGTCTCCCTACATGAAACAAATAACACAATTCATTACCATAACCAACAAAAAAATCATCGGAATATGAAAGGAAAAGAAAATTTAGATTAATAAACTGACAATAATAAGCTTTAGAACTAAAAAAAAAAAAGAAAATCCTATAAGCAAAATTGGAGCATTGCTGAAGAACATAAGCAATGAGCAACTTACATCCGAGATGGAAGTTGCAGACAAGGCAATTCGATCGAGAATGTTTGATGCATTTGCAACACGACACTGCTGATTCTCATCAGCTCCAAAAAGTTTTATTCTACTGGAACTCCAAAATCGTCGCCATATGAATCAAACGAAATGGAAGAAGAATTCACCTGTTTGTAAAAAAAAAAACATCGCAAGAGATCCAAATCGGTGACAATCCAAACTAATCGATCTACAATCTTAAGAACAAGTAATCAACTATTCAGATTAGATACCCAAATCTACGGGAAGAGATTACGAGAAGAGACCATTTCACGCGACGAGTCTGATTTAAATACTTCGGCTAACAACGGCGAGGTGTTTCGCCGGTAACGGAGGTAATCGACGGGAAATATGTTTTTACTTTTTAGTCAGGGGAGAAATATAACAGAACTGTACCGAACCAAATTGAATCAACATTTTCAACCGAACGGTTTTGCTTATCCTCAAACCAAACTTAACCGAAAGATACTTTGGTTTTGATTACAACTAACCGAAAGGTAACGAAGTTAAGGGGGTGTCATTGGTTTTATGATTATTAAAGAGTTGTAACTTTTTAAAAGTTTAATGTTATTCAATTTTTAATTATAAAGACTCTAGCAAAGTCATATGTTATTAGTTCAATATTTATAAAATGTTGTTAAAAAGTCATGCGTTATTGAATTAACAAAAACTTTAACTAATTTTTACATTATACTGAAGTTTATTAAAGTTTAGTATTATTGGTTGATTGATTTTTAAAAAATTTGTTCATCTCAAACAACTTTTATAGACTTTCAAAATATTATATGTTATGGTGATATTTTTAAAGATTTTGGGTGAGAGTGTGTGAAATATTTTAATATTCATTTAAAAAATTTTAAACTCTGTAATCCTAATAGTCATTACAGTTATACATAAATCTTAATCCAATAACAATCCCTAAAACTTGATCAATGCTTTTTTGGAAAATTGTAATGCTTCAAAAAGACGCTTGAAAAAACATGACAAATTAGATTTCAAGAAAATAATTATAAACCAATATAGTTAAACTTTTATAAATTAATAATATTATAATCAATATATTTTATAATATTTTTATTAATTTATTGAGACTAGTAATTTATAGATGTGATATTTAGATCAAAATATCAATTTGAGAGCGAAGAAAATTATTAATTTACCAAAGTAATAATTTATAGATGTTTAACTGTATACACGATTTGTGTTCACTAACTTGCATTCCAAAAACCGATGCATATATTTTTAAATTATTATTTTTTTTTTTGTCAAACAAACTTTTTAATCATCTAATTCAATGAATCAGGCATCACATATGTCTGAATAGATAAGAGATACTTGGCCCGGTTACAAAACATGGACAAGATTAAACATAGAATCTTTTCGTACAAGGAAACTTTGAACCTATTGATGATTTATCATCATCAATCAAAACGTGTGACGTAAAATCATATTGGGCCCGTAGATATTAGTAGGAAAGGAAAGACATTTAGATGAGACTTTCGTGTCGCATGCAGCATCGTTTAAGGTCAGCAACATATTTTAAGACCTTAGATGCATTACCACTAATATTCGTTTTTGGAGAGAAATTTCAAGTTTTATAAATAAAGTCTACAGTATAGTTTAAAAGGATTTTCATCTTTGATAATGCAAGATTAGATTACCTCAATTTAAAAGGACTATCATGTTTGACATAGTTCGACTTCGATCGATGTTGCTTATGCAGATTAGATTATCTTAAATAAGTCTCACAGGGTTTAATTAAATAAAGGAATCTTCGTCAGCTAGCACATCCTCTGTTCACAACCAGCAGAAATAGTCTCTGTCGTCTAAGATACTCTCGCCAATATGCATGTTCAAAACTACGCAGTTTTTGTTCATTTAAAAAGTATACTTCTTGTCTTTTGTATATTTCAATTATTCAACTTGTAAAATGTATCCGAGTATTCTAGTTATTCTACTACATAGTGGTAGTTTTCTATTTGATCACCTTCTGTCCTTTCACTACAAGAAAACAGCGTTTTTTAGACTACAAAAACAGTAGGTAATCAGTCGCAAACCATGCCTTTACGACTAATTTACGACTGAAACATGTAGTCGTAAATCTTTCGTCGCTAAATGGGTCAGTCGTAAATCAGTCGGCATATTGCGACAGACTTACGACTGATTTGCGAAAATCTTAAGTAGTCGTAAAGGAGTCGCCACGTAGTCGCTATATTTTGCGACTACATTGCGACGGATATTACGACGAAATTGCGACTGTCCGAGGGTTGTGATGGTATAGTTAAAACGTAGTCGCTTATCAGTCGTAAACGTATTGTGACTATTTAACGACTGATATGTGACTAATTAGAGCATCAAAGTAGTGGTTTAATAATTAGTTTACGATTGTTTTACGACTGTTTTGTGACTTTTTTAAAACTGTTTTGCGACTAATTTACGTCTATTTTATCAACAATTAAGCTGTTGATTAGGTATTGATTTGTTCGGATGCTAATCGAGTTTATTTGTTCTGATGCTGATGCTACTGGTATTGTTGTTGTTCTGATGCTAATGCTAATAAAAAAGATTTTCAAAATGAAAAAACATTAAGATTAAAAGTTTAAACAAGTATTTAAACCATACAAATACAAACATTAAGATAAAAAGTTTTGAAAAGAGATATGGAGACAATCCTATGTCTCTTGAGCTGTTGGATCTTGAGAAGTATCTGGATCAGCTGTTGTTGATGCAGCTTGGGAAGCTATAAAATCGAAGAATCTCGGGTCAATTTGCGTGAGATACTTCTCGACCAACGCCAAGTGGTCGATCTTGCTTTGTTGCACAGCTGCTACCCGGGAACTCTCTTCTTGTAACTGTTTGTTAGAAGCTGCTTGTTCCTCTATCTTCCGGTGAGCTTCTTCTAGCTGTTGTTGCATCCCCAAGAATGAAGAAGAGCTTTCCGCGTACTTCCGCTTTCCTTTGACCACACTCTCAAGACTTCCCACTCCATAAGCATGTCCTCTATCATTCACAAAAGTAGACTACAAAAGAAAACAAATAATATCAATCCCAAAGAGGTTGCAAAATATATCAATCCTTAAACAGTTGCAATCAAATTTCAAACGCATGGAAACTTAAATTACCTGAAGAAAGATCTCGTTATCCTCTTCTAAGGAGAGGTCTCGACGATGCGAAGTACCGTGTGAATCTTCTTCAATATCCGCCTCGAGCTCAGCCAACTTGGCCTCCTTGTTCTTCTTATACGCCTCAGCAACTTTCTCCGCCTTTTGATCAACAAATGTCCCATCCGGTTTTGTATGGATCTTTATGAAAACTTCACCAACACTCACCGGCCTTCCCAATTCTACTTCCTGAAATGTTAGACAAAGAAAATGTTAATTACAGTTTAAATTGGAAATTGAATTAAGGATAAGGAAATGAAACTTACCATTTCTTGTTCGATTTGCAGATAGGACTTCGGGCCCGATAAATGCTTGTGAGGACCAAGACTGCCACGGTCAGACATCCGAGCCTGTGAAGTGGTCTCACTCCTCCCGATGGCTTCTTCAGTGTCCCAATACTCCACCATTTGTTTCCAGATAGTATCGCTAATCCACTTTGGTTGCTCTCGAGAAGTCCTTACGTTGCTGACCATGTCTTTCATCCGGATTTGACAAATCCTCTTGAAGTGTTCTTGAACCACACCGGTAATGAAGGGATCCCATGTGTGGGTTTTCTACAATACAACAGAGAAGAAAAGATTGATGTTAGTGATCTAAACAAAAAAAAGTGGAAAAATGAAGGTTATACGACTGAGTTTCTTACCGCGAATTCAACGAAGTATCTCTCTTGTCTCTCCCGAGGCACACAAGTCCAGTTGTAATATGGACCATCGAACTTGTTTGTAAAAACCTTCGTAATCTTCCGGGTCAGTGAGGACTTGTCACGACCAAACCTACATACACAAACAGAGAAATAATACATACATATCACAATAAAATCCTCATACCGAAGCTTCCCATCAGATCCAAACACAATCACAAATGTCAACAACAATAATAAGAGATTTGTTGGACATACCAAGTGGTTCCGGGCTTCTCAATGGGAGACAAGACCGTTGTATACAGCTCCCGTCCTGGCTAGGTTAGCAGCGAGTTCATAATAACTGATTGGTCTTCTGAGAGAGACGGCTCTGAAGGAGCTTCTTCTTCGAAGGGTGCTTCCTGATGCGGTTGAGAAGTTGGAGAGTTTTGTGCTTGACTACTATGAGTAGGAGATGGTCGAGCTTTAGATGATGTCACTGGTCGAGCTTGAGATGATGTCACTGGTCGAGCTTGAGATGATGTCACTGGTCGAGTTTGAGTTGATGGAGTTCCTCCGGGTTGGCCCGTTGAGTTCTGGAAAAGACTTCTCGGAGGAGGGTAGTCTCGGAGGAGTTCCCTTGGAACAAAATCATACTGACTGGATAGAGAAGATGGTCTGTTACCTCTCAAGGAAGTGGTGACAACGGCTTCGGTTCCTTCACCGACTGAGCCTCCTCCTCCTTCTCCGCTTCCTCCTCGTCCTCGTCCTCGTCCTCCTTCTCCTCCTCCAGCTCCTCGTCCTCCTCTTCCTCCTCCTCTTCCTCTTCCTCGTGCTGCTCTCTTCCTTCCACGGCCGGCCATCGTTAGAACAGATGCGGATTTGAGATAATAGGGATTCTAATTACAGATTTTAGGGATTATTAGAGTTTGTTTTAGGGATTTTGTGGAGAGAGTTTGGGATTTAGGGATTTTGTCGAGAGAATTTGGGAGATTTAGGGATTTAGGGATTTTCGGGATTATTAGGTTTAGAATTGGGAGATTTAGGGATTTAGTGTGTCGAGAGAGTTTGGGAGATATAACAATTTAGATTTATTTTTTAAAAATTTTTAGTGATAATTTAATCACTGATTTGCGACTACAATACAAATTAGTCAATATTTTGCTACTACATGTATATATTAGTCGTTATTTAGTCACTACAAACCAATTAGTCACACTTTAGTCGCCCTTTAGTCGCAACTTTGCGACTGACTTCCGACTACTTATTAAAATGTTTAAGAGTACTTTTGCAATCATCTATAAATGACTTGTTTTGTAATTTGTGTCCATAAATATGTATAGTACATCTTAAACATACTAAATATTTATTTAAAAATGGTTTAAAAGATGTTTAATTACAAATCAGTCGCACAATTAGTCACTATTTTGCGACTACATGTATAACTTAGTCGCTATTTAGTCACTACAAACCATTTAGTCACCAATTAGTCGCACTTTAGTCACCATTTTGCGACTGACTTCCGACTGCATTGCAAAAAAGTCACAAATTACATTAAACTAACTGATTTGCACATTTTAATTCATCTAATCAACTATTAAAATGTTTAGGAATATTTTTTCAATCATCTCAAAAAAATATAAATGTGTTACAAAGTATTTTACATATATTTACATAACATATAAGGTTACAAAGTATTATTAAAATGTTTAAGAGTACTTTTGCAATCATCTATAAATGACTTGTTTTATGCAATATTTGTTAATTTTGTTCATTCTATGTAATTTGTGTCCATAAATATGTATAGTACATCTTAAACATACTAAATATTTATTTAAAAATGGTTTAAAAGATGTTTAGTCACAAATCAGTCGCAAAATTAGTCACTATTGTGCGACTACATGTATAACTTAGTCGCTATTTAGTCACTACAAACCATTTAGTCACCAATTAGTCGCACTTTAGTCACCATTTTGCGACTGACTTCCGACTACATTGCAAAAAAAGTCACAAATTACATTAAACTAACTGATTTGCACATTTTAATTCATCTAATCAACTATTAAAATATTTAGGAATACTTTTTCAATCATCTCAAAAAAATCTAAATGTGTTACAAAGTATTTTACATATATTTACATAACATATAAGGTTACTTATTAAAATGTTTAAGAGTACTTTTGCAATCATCTATAAATGACTTGTTTTATGCAACATTTGTTAATTTTGTTCATTCTATGTAATTTATGTCCATAAATATGTATAGTACATCTTAAACATACTAAATATTTATTTAAAAATGGTTTAAAAGATGTTTAGTCACAAATCAGTCGCAAAATTAGTCACTATTTTGCGACTACATGTATAACTTAGTCGCTATTTAGTCACTACAAACTATTTAGTCACCAATTAGTCGCACTTTAGTCACCATTTTGCGACTGACTTCCGACTACATTGCAAAAAAGTCACAAATTACATTAAACTAACTGATTTGCACATTTTAATTCATCTAATCAACTATTAAAATGTTAAGGAATACTTTTTTAATCATCTCAAAAAAATATAAATGTGTTACAAAGTATTTTATATATAAGTTATATATATATATATATATATATGGTTTATGATGAATTAATTTCTAAGACTAATTACGAATTAAAATTTTATGATTTAGGTTTTGTAGTTTGGAGTTAAAATTTGAAAATTTGAATTTCTTAAATAGCGACTCTTACTATAAGTCGCATATTAGTCGCTATATTAGTGACTCTTTAGCGACTAGCTGTTAATGTAGTCGTCAAATTACGACTATCTTACCGACTACAGTTAGTAGTCGCAAAAAAGCGATTGATATATGACTTAATATGTGTAGTCGTGAAAATGTCGCCTAAGAATCGCTAAGTAGTCGCTAATGTTGGCGACTACATATGTAGTCGCCTGTTATAGTCGGAAAAATGCTGTTTTCTTGTAGTGTTTCCGTTACAACATGATGAACAAACAATGATGTACTTTGTCAAAATCGTGTTTATTGTTTTCAACATTTTTTTAATTTGCTCATATATATATAGATAGTACACTTCGGCGTTTTTCATGTTTTTTTTAATGTGCTAGCCCTTGCTTAAGCTCCATGCATCTCTCTATATATTGAAGTGTTTTGAGGTGCATCTTCCATACACCACCATCTTTTTCCTTTGATCTTAGTTGTAACATTACTAAGTACGATCAAATGGATTCAAGATTCATAGACACAATTCCTTCCTTGAGGTTAGTTTTTCTCTCTCATTCATCATTACACACACACACACATAGAGATATAGAAGAGTTATTAATTTTGCTTTGACTAATTAATATTATGTCAATATATATATATGCATGCTACTCTCCGTACGTATGTATGTAACAATAAATGTATATCGTGATGCAGCTATAACGATGATAAGAGTGATAATGAATATGCGTTTGTGAGAGCTCTACGTATGAGTGGTGGAGATGGAGCCTACAGTTACTCCGCCAATTCTCATCTTCAGGTCTCAAAAATATGCTATCAATATTATTTTATGAAACAAATAACTTTTTCAATCATTTCATTATGATAATTAAATGAAATTACATCTAGTAATATATAAGAACACCATATTTATATCTGTAAATATGAATTATAAAAAAAAAATCCTAGTGTACTACGCATGAAGTAGGAAAATTTTGAATCAACAGAAATATATTACTTGTGTTTGATATGAGATACATATGTACTACTAAAGAAGAAGTTATGAAAAATATTTTTCCGATATATTGTCCAATAAAATTCATTTACATCAATATGACAATATTACCTCAGTTAAAGAGAATAATAGTTCTAATTCATATACTGTCACTTATTTTCTGGTTTATAGAGAAGAGTTTTATCAATGGCCAAACCAATCTTGGTTAAAAACACACAAGAAATGATGATAAACTTAGACTTTCCTAAGTACATCAAAGTTGCTGAATTGGGTTGCTCTTCGGGACAAAACTCGTTTTTGGCTGTCTCTGAGCTCATCAACACCATCAATGTTTTGTGCCAAGATATGAACCAAAACCCACCAGAAATAGATTGTTGTCTAAACGATCTCCCCGAAAACGACTTTAACACGACCTTCAAGTTTGTACCTTTCTTCAACAAGGAGCTCATGATCGCAACAAAAACATCATGTTTCGTCTATGGAGCACCAGGTTCCTTCTATTCCAGGCTCTTCTCTCGCAATAGCCTCCATTTCATACATTCTTCTTATGCGCTTCACTGGCTCTCTAAGGTATTTATAAATTTCAAGAATATGTTTGGTAAAACATTTGAGTTATTTGATCTTTGAACGATGGAATTGTGTGTTTATGGTTGAAGGTTCCCGACAATCTTGAAAATGATGAAGGGAATGTGTACATAACAAGTTCAAGTCCTCAAAGTGCATACAAGGCTTACTTGAATCAGTTCCAAAGAGATTTCACTATGTTTCTAAAGTTACGTTCTGAAGAAATTGTCTCTGATGGACGTATGGTTCTAACTTTCATCGGAAGAAACACTTCTAATGATCCATTGTATAGAGACTGTTGTCACTTTTGGACATTGCTATCAAAATCTCTCCGTGACCTAGTCTTTGAGGTACATTAAATATATCCATTCATGGTCTTAGAGATTTGAGAACATAAGCAGACACAATACAATCCGTTGTTTGGAACTTTCGCCGTATTTATCAAAATTAAGGTCATAACCATATATGAAATACAGTTTACTAAGTACAATATAACATTGATCTTTTGATATTTTACTAAAACAGACCATTATTATTATTTTCTTATTTTCTCTAATTTAAATACGGTGCTTTGCATAAACAGGGCCTAGTGAGTGAACCAAAACTGGATGCATTCAACATGCCGTTTTACGATCCAAATGTACAAGAACTCAAGGAAGTGATACGAAACGATGGCTCCTTTGAAATCAATGAATTGGAGACACATGAGTTCGATCTTGGCCAAAGTAACTGCGACTGCGACTACGAAGCAGGATACAATGAAGCCAACTGTATAAGAGCGGTTACTGAACCAATGCTCGTTGCTCATTTTGGAGAAGACATTATCGATATCTTGTTTGATAAGTATGCACAACATGTGTCTCAGCATGTGAACTGCAAGAACAAAACGAGTGTCTCTCTTGTCATTTCTTTGACTAAGAAATAATGATCTTCTCTGATATATGTATTTGTTTGTATTTACAATTGTTGTTAATTTGTTCCCTTAATAAACCCCCAGACATGCCCACTCATGTGATGTGATGTGATGTTATGCTAGTCTTGGAAGAAAGATTGTGATTGTTATATGTTATCTTATATGTTTGGTCTATAGATCTTTTGTAAAATAAGAAAGTTCTAAAAGATGTTATAAAGAAATAATAATCAGTTTCAACATCACAGAACCTTAGGAAGAGAAGCAGAAACGTATCTTTGACATTATATGAAGAAATTGAAGCATTTCTTGATACACAAGCAACCATTATCAAAAAATCAAAAGTATCCATCCATCCCACAAAAGCCAGTACAAGAAAATCCAAAAGTTGGATCAAAAGTATCAGCAACAACAAACCTTTTCTTTCATCGCCAAGCTTCGAATAGCTCAACTCTATAATTCACATGTCCCACAATACTACTAGCTTTAGACATTGACGTCGTCTTCTTCCTCTGCTCCTCCCAACCATTCTGTTTCAGTCCAAAACCTCCACTGTTACAGCTTTTAACTAAATAAGAAGACTTTGTAGCTACAACTTCGCGAGATTCTTCTTCTTCTTCTTCTTCATCTGTAGACACTTCTTTGTCTTTCATCTCCGCCTCAAAGTTGTCTAAAGCTTCCTCCTTGTTCGCTTTCATGAGATGCAACAACTGCCTACTGCTGCTCTGATCATCATTACGGTCCTGAGGACCTGAATCTGAGGCTGGAATCAACTTATCTCGAGATTCTTTCCGGTCTTTAAGCGTCTTCACAATAAGTGTTTTAAGAAAGTTCATGACTTGCACAGCATACATTAGAGCCGTCAATGGATCCAACATCTGCAATTTAACTCATGTCATTTGCCAAAAACCAACACATACAAACTAACTTTAGAGATTCATTCGAGAAACTAACCTGAGTCATGTTAGGTGCAAAAACCATTGCGATGTTGCGAGCATTCATTTTATTAAGATGTTCCATCCCCACAACATCAGCCATTAGATTAATTGCCCAATCTAACAAAGAAGCTTCTGTTGAAGGAAGAAGCCTTACAAGCTCCACACACTCATCTTCACTCTCAGACTCCATTACTTGCTCTGGTGAGAGTGAATCCAATACACCACTTGGAAGTTCCCTAAACCAAGCCTACAGATAATACCAAAAAAAAAACCAAATTCAAAAAACTAAACAAACAATAAGAGATTAAGCTCATTGAGGAGTTGATGGCTTTATACCTTAATGAGACTTGCTAAGCAGTGGACATCGATGTTATCAGGTATTACACCTTTGTTCAACTCTTCTCTTATGTACTCCTCTTGAGCATTCTCACCATTAATCCTGAAAATTCCTTCTACCTATATGACAACAACCAAATATTTATTTACACATTGTTATAAACCACATGCAAATTTTTTTAAAACAATCCACATTCACACACACCCGCAATCCGCCTCTGCTGTACAAGTGACTCTGCATCATCAAGAGTATGGTAGGCACCACGTTCCCTCTAGTATCATAAGATAGCTGCATTGACTCTGTAGAGACTCCAAACACAGTAGCACTGCATTTACAAACACGGCCTAATCAGCTTCAGATTGAAACAAAAGAGTTCAACTATCTATCAACTCACTCAAAAGCATTGACTAGCCTTTCATATCATAAGACATTACAGCCAATTTCATAAGATAAATTCATTCAAGAACATCACATACAAAGTTGGGAACTGAAGTAATAGATTTGATTTGACACAAGAATATCAAAAGTTTGGATCGTTGA
Organism: Cardamine occulta; assembly: GCA_028015245.1. Classification (NCBI taxonomy): domain Eukaryota; kingdom Viridiplantae; phylum Streptophyta; class Magnoliopsida; order Brassicales; family Brassicaceae; genus Cardamine; species Cardamine occulta. Next base: position 16,195,225 of record CM051371.1, on the reverse strand, counting down.
TTTCAGGTACTACACTAATTCTTCTAACAATTAGATTTAATTATGGCAATGATTGGAAATAGAAACTAAACCACACCCACAGTTAGTTATTGCATAATCTGATAACTGATTAAGCTTTTAACATACAGCCTCATCAACAGGAATTTCAAGACTTTGTGGATTTGTGAACCATAACAAGAACTAAGAGGATCTTAATCACTAAACATTACCAGAAATCTATAAACAAAAACAGAAGCAAACCTTGCACTAGGAGCTCGTCTTGGAACTTCAGGTTCAAACTCAACAGGCAAGCCAAGGAAGCCATGGAAACGATCAAAGGTGACATGAGCTACATGTCTAACATCTGTGGGAACACCAATTTCCATTGAACAAAGATCTTCTTCACCAACACAGCCACCAATCACAGACTTTCTAATTGCAGAAACCAAAATCTCCAATGCAGATGAAAGCTCGAATCTTTCTCTATCTTTCTCGCTTCTCTCTTCTTCCTCTTCTTCCTGTTCCTCTCGAGAAATGTTAAAAATAGAATGAGGGTCCCTATTACCATCATTGCCTCCGCATGATGTAGAAGAAGAGCTTGAAGGTGAAGGGAAATGACATGATTGGCTCGATTTTAGTAATACTTTGGCCATTATCTCAAAGGATAATCCAAAAAGATCAAATCTTGGAGTGATGGGTACTCTCTCTCTCTCTCTCTCTCGATGAGGAGAAGAAACAGTGAGGGATGTCAAAATCAAAGGCTATAAAGAAACAATCTTTAATAGGAAAATGTGAGAAAAGAAAACCTAGAAAAATGGATTAGTAATGGGTATTAATGATTCTGTTGGGAAAATGATAAGGGAAGCTCAAAAGATTGAAATTTTTTTTTTTTTTTTTTTTTTTTTTTGGTGTTTTTTTTTTTTTTTTTTTTTTTTTTTTTTTTTTTTTTTTTTTTTTTTTTTGTTTTTTTTTTTTTTTTTTTTTTTTTTTTTTTTTTTTTTTTTTTTTTTTTTTTAAGTTGGGAGGGGGGGGGGGGGGGGGGGGGGGGGAGGGAGAGGATTTTTTTTTTTTTTTTTTTTTTTTTTTTTTTTTTTTTTTTTTTTTTTTTTTTTTTGCTCTTTATGAAGAAACCTTACAAATTTGTTTTTTTGTATTTATCCTCAGCAAGTAGATGTAATGTAATAACTTTTGTTTTCTATATCTGAGATATTATATCTGTTAAGATATATAAAATTGTGACTATTATTATTGTACTCTTTTTATCATTCCCTATTGGAGAAATCTACGTAGTCAAATAAAATAAAAAACAATAGAAATAAATATACCATAATAATCAGTTCAGAATAAATAGTAAATGATTATCTACATTCTACAATAAGACCACATGTACTTGGTTTACCTATAATAACGACCAACTCTGTAAATATCACAAAATGGCAGAAACACACAAATCTTGTAGAATTTTTATTTTGTTTAAACTGATTTAGAGGAAAACTCACCTAATGATGGCACCTGTACTAGTTTGGTCTTCATAATTTACGAATCATGCATTCATGTTCATGTAGTAACTTAACCTAAATTTGTTATTCTCTCAATGATTGGTTACGTTTTACAGACTTGTTCAAAATTTTAATTTATCACGATCAAACCGTTTAACTATTAATATATCTAAATCATTTGGTTGATCAATAAAATCGAGCAACCTAAGTGATTATTCATTTAGATTATATCGGATTAAAAAAAAACCAACAATGAAGTTGCTGTTCAAATTTCGAAGAGATCAAATAGTATGTTGAAATTCATTGAACAAGTTGCATCTCTTGGTTACTTCCAATGGTCCACGAGCATAAATTTCAAGGTAATTTTATGTTTTCGTGAAATACTTTATTACCGTTAAAAGAAGCCATCTCTAAAGAAAAAAAAGAAAAAAAAAAGAAGAAGCCATCTCCAAAAGACAAAACCTCTTCCCCAAAACCAAAGAGAAAAAGCATCAAAGAAAAAAAGAAAATAAAGTGAAGTTGGTGAAAGTTCTTTATGGATTAGTTGTAGATCCATGTGTTTAAAATTTTATACATCAAATTATAAATGTATTTCCACAAAATTATTTAGAACTTATAGACAAAACACAAGTACCTAATTTCTACCAATAAAGTACATCATCGACTCGAAGTTTTGTGGTAGATCATAGATGTGTGAATAATAATTTGTGTTTGATTTATATAACACAAAAAGGAAATGTAAGTGGGAAGTACTAAACCACCCCACGTGTGTGCCGACGAGCCACGTGCCGAACATTCAGTTTATGATTGATTACATGCTGTTGTTGTTGTTTGATTGAAGTTTACATCATCATTTCATTCATTTTGCCTTACAACAAACAATACTTCGTGGGGCACATGCTTCCTTCATTCCTTCCACTTTTTTTTTTTCTCGACTTCTTTTATCATAAAACATCTTTAGATTATTACCAGAGGAGCCAAACTTCATAATTAGAGAAAAAGGGAAGAAAAAATAAAGTTAATAAAGCAAGAGACACGACCGTTGGAGCTCATTAACCCAAAATTCAGATCCCTACAACAAAAGAATTTTACTTTGACCAATCAAAATTAGCTTTTTCCATGACTAATAAATTGATCTCTCTTGTAAAGTTGCAAACCAAAAAATCTTCAATAGTTCGGACCACTGATCTAACTATAAGGATTCTAGAACATAGAGGCCCTGACACAACTCACAAGAGATCATAACACAAGGACAGTATCCAAACTTGCCTAAATCCATCTAATCAAGGGTTTATAGAATTCTTCAGAGTAAAAGCAGGACGGAACACGGGTAAAATAACATACAAGTAAAGAAGACAAAGCACAGAGGAATCCATCATCAAATTTAAACTTGTTCAAGATCGATTCATGCCAATACAGAAAGCAAACTAAGTCAAAGCCATATTACAAAAGATGATGATTGATTACTGGTTATGAGCAAAGTAATAAGCTAAGATCTTCCAACAGGTTCAAGAGCTTCAACGGTAACAATGCTGTTTCCTCTTATCACCTGCATCAAATGATGGAAGAATCACTCTAGAAGATTGAGTGGGTTTTGTTTTGGAGAAGACAAAGAAGAGATAGAGAAACTTACCACCATCCCAATGTCAGTTTTGTCATTACCATTAACTTCAAGAGTGTTATCCACAACAAGATTCATGAACTGATCAAACCCACGCAGAGTTCCAACTACCATTCGGTTGGCATTAAGCTTAACTACATTGGACAAAAATGTAATGAGACTCTGTGTTATCAAGTATATGAATCAGATTTCTATGTTATTTGGATATAGGACAAAGCAAGAATAGCATTGGAACTGAAAATACAAGTTTAAATCCTACAAAAAAATCACACAATCCAGAAGTAACAAAAAAAAAAATGATTACTCTAGCAAGCAAGAGATTAGGTGAAACTGAAACGCTGTAAATTGAGAAGGTGGAAGAAGAGATGGAACTTACTTTGTAGTTTCTTGTCCATGTACCTGCATCACATTGAATAGAAATCAGAAACACGAACAAGTTGAATCCAAAACTTACAGTAAACGGATATAGAGAGATTCACAAATAGAGAAATTGAAAATAAACAAGTGGCGAAGAGAACTTACTTCTTGAGATCCGGGGGCTGACCTGATCGACTCATACTTGCAGAATCGGTGAAGACGATATGGATCGAGATTAGGGTTTTTCTCAGCTCCTATGAACCAACACTTGCTCGATTCCAGAAACAATGGGAGAAAAAAAAACAGCAGATGTTGGAGTGGCGCCGTTTCAAGGCCCAATATTAGTGGCCCTATAAAACTAAAAAGCCTTTTACATGAAAAATAAAACAGAAAGGGGTGTTCCGAGAATCGAACTCGGGACCTCTCGCACCCGAAGCGAGAATCATACCACTAGACCAAACACCCTCAACTGGAAAAATAATGACTAAATCATTACTATCTTGAAATATGTATATATATATATTGCACTTTTTAATTTTCACAAACTGCCTCGATGTATTTTCATTCAGCTGCTAGTGTAAATTTAGTATGTGAGATAATTAACAAAAGAAAAGTTCATTATCAGCATCTTGGACATTGAAGGCCAAGCAGGTGTCAACCTCTGGCTCTGTAGACTAGAAAGTTCTAAAAGGTGTTTCTGGACAAAACAAGATGGTGTTCTGGACCAGATCGCAACATTATAAAAAAAAAGAGAACATTTAAGATCGCAATTGAATTCACTGATTTTTTGTTGCAGTAAAAAAGTTGTAAGAAAAACAATTCAGATGAAGAAGCAAAACTTGCATTTGATGAAAACTGAAGACAACAAGTAAAGAGAATATAAAATTCAACATAACATTGCAAAAAGTAATCAGTCCACTACAAATTTTTTCCTCATTACCAAAAACTCCAAATGCCAAAGATACAATGTCGAAGAAAGACACAAGCTTCTAAAGTTCTTGAAACAACATGAAAGATGAATTGGAGAGAGAAAAAACTAAATTCGAAGTGTACCCAAGAAAACAAGAGTCAAGGGCACTAGTAAAAGATGACCTCACAGTCTTCTTCCTCTTCTTCCACCCTTTCTGCGGGTACTGTCTGTGGGAATTGGAGTCACATCCTCTGCAAAAGCATTCAAGAAAGATTACTCTCAACCAAAAAAACACAATTCTCTGAATAATCAAAAGTAATAACTTGCCCCCCAACAAAACAAATGAGAGAGTTTCAGTTTTTGTGTTTACCGATACGGCCAATCTTCATGCCTGAACGAGCAAGGGCTCTAAGAGCAGACTGAGCACCAGGACCTGGAGTCTTAGTTTTGTTTCCTCCAGTTGCACGGAGCTTAACGTGCATGGCTGTGATACCAAGCTCCTGTCACAACATATGTAACTATAAATTAATCATCCATGACCTCAAGTTTCATTATAAAATAGCAAGAATATCAAAATAATTACTGACCTTGCATCTTACAGCAACATCTTGAGCTGCAAGCATAGCAGCATAAGGAGATGACTCATCACGATCAGCCTTAACCTTCATCCCACCTGCAAATTTATTCATTTGAAGATCAAAGTTATATTATCATTCTACCGCACCAAACATGAACAAAGATCATATCATAATAAACTACTACTACTAGGGAATATACCAGTGATACGGACGAGAGTTTCTCTGCCTGACAGATCAGTGACATGCTGCAAACAGAATTAACAGTAACATCATGAATATACTCCATAGAAGATTATACTATAAGGTTGGTGAGAATCAAAGAGACAAAAGCTTACAATGAAAGTGTCATTGAATGATGCAAAGATGTGAACAACACCAAAAACTTGCTCTCCTTCACGAACAGCAGGTCCAAGTGTTACATTTTCCTCCTTGGGCTCTCTGGTCTTTCTCCTCGACGACTATAAGTGAGACACATACCAAATCAGATTTGAGAAACAAACTGTTCACTAATCATTGGTACACATACCATCAGCTCAATATCACTACATACGGAATAATAATCAGAAAATCCCTATTCCCTACACTATGAATAAGACAAACAACGATCAAACTCGTACAGCTGAAACATAATTGAAACAGTATTCACAGGACACAATCTCGTCAAACCTAAGTGAAATCTAAGAAATTATCTCATCGCAGATCTAGGTTTCCTACAGACTAAAGAAAACCGGAGAGGACGAGTGCTGGAGAGAAAGAGCTTACCATGTTCACCTATGGATGACAAGAGACGAAACTGAAACGCTAAGGTTTTTGGATGCTCAGTGGAAACAAGGAGAGCTCTATCGGCGCTACAAAACTTCTTTATAGATTAGGGTTACATCGGAGTGCCTCTGGGAATTGACGTAAATACCCTTATTATTTTAATTACCCGCTACGTCGTCGCTTTGGTCATTGTTATGCTAAATCAGAAAAATTATACACTTTGGGCTAAAACTTTTCTTGGTTTAGTTTTTTAATTAGCAAAATGATATTTTCTTAGCAAAATTTACAAAAATCTTGAGAGAAACTATTGTTTTGACACAGAGTAAATGGTAAATATAAATTTTGTGTGGCAGATTTTATCATTGATAGGACTAAGTCATGTGAACCTTATAGGGAGAAAGTCCTTCAAGTTGTTTGGTTGGTAGTCGATTAATCAAGTAAGCTGCTGTCATGACTGCATCTCCCCAATATTCCTAAAAAAGTTTTCAAGTTTGTAGTGGATACATATCATCAAGATTTTGAATTTAACCCCATAGTTAAAAATATGATGGAAAAGACAAAAACGATTCAAGTATAAAAGAGAAGAAAGAATTCATTATATAATAGTTTTGATTTCATACTGAAACATCAATTCTCAACAAGAACAGAAAATCTTTACAGATATGAAAAGAGAAAAGAAATCTAAAATGCAGAGTTTGCAAGACTTGTTTCAAAACAAGTTTCAAGGAGCAGACAAGAGAGACTTGGCTGGTGAAATCAAAGCAACAGCACCTCTTCCAAGTTTCGAATACTTCTTAATCACACCACGTAGCTTGCTCTCTCCAGCTCCCGAGTGAATGAAAGCGAGAAGCTTTGAGCAATCCTTGAAAGTTAAGACACACATATACATAAATCATGATAATAATGATTGTAAAGTTAGCTTTAGAGAGAAGTGAAAAAAAGACTAACATTAGCTGAGATTCAGAGTAGCCAGAGTGGAATTTCAGAGTATCAGTCCAAGCAGAGGTCTTGTTCAAGCAACATCTGGCTGTGTACACTGCTGATGCGGCCAACATAGAAGGACAGAACATCAAAGTGTCATGATGCATCAAACCCAACTCAGCTAAAAATTGAACCATGTTCTCCGTTTTTTCGTCAGGGATCGAGGCTTTGATGAACCGAACAAGGAACACATATTGTGTTGGAACTGTCAAGTACCATTCAAGATTTCCCAAAATGGTTTTCTCCATCACCAAAATCTGTTTGTTGTTGTATGAGTTATCAGTGACATACACCAAATCATTGACTTGAGGAGGCCAGATCTCTTTGTATTTCGAAGCTATGAGCAAAGCACTAACGCCAACAAGCTGTAACTCTTTTCTAGGCACAGTTTTCAGAGATAGGAAACGATCAGTAATGTTGATAGTGAGGTAGAGTGTCTCAGGGGAAAGATCAAACTTGGCATGAACTTCGACAAGCCAATCTACAAGGATTGATCTCATCTTCCCATTAATCTCAGGTTGTGTATGCATATACATCTGAGGTTTGCTCTTATTCTGCAACAGTTAAAAAAACTTATAAGAGACATTCACATAACTTATTGATACACAATACAAAAGAGGGTGTTTTGAACCATAAGTACCTCAACTTCTTTGTAGAAAGTGTACATATCCTCAACATACTCCACAGCAGCAAGATCATTGTCTTTGTCCACAGAATCAATATCCAGAGTCTTAGAAGCAGCCTATACGAATCAACAACTAATCAGGACACAAACTAGAGAAAAATTGCACATCAAAGAGTCAAAGTATCTACCTTGCTTCGAGCATCGAGAATTGAAGAATATGTCACTTTCTTATTCTCTTTAGCTTTAACTTCATTAGTATCAGGACTAATAACAATCAATTCAATAGATTTTGATGGCCCTTGCTTAACAACTCGTGTTTTCTTTTGAACCACTCTTACAGCTTCTTGTTTCTTAGTAACAGCCTGAACTCCATCAAGAATTGGAGCCTTGTCCACATTGATTTGCTGTGTTAACAAAGAGAGAAAAAAATTCAGATTCAACCAATCATAACAAGAATTGAATCATGTAAAAGAACAAAACAAAACAAAAAAATCAAACCTTTGTAGTAGCGTTTTCTAGCAACTGTGCACGGAAATTACGAGTAATGGGTCGATTAATCTTTCCTCCATCAACTCCGGCAAGAGAAGCGATGTTTCCAATGTCTCCAAGAGCACGACGATTCTTCGCTGCTGCGTTTTTTACATCCACAGGCTCTCCTGAATTTTTACAGAAAACAATCCATCAAGATTTTAATCCGTGAAAAACAGATTTGAATTAGGGATTCAAGAAACTAAAGAATATTAATTTCACCATTTTCAAATGTAAACAAATCGAATCAGATGAAAGAAAACAAAAACCTCGATCACGAACAAATATCACAGATCGCACAATTATCAATTACAAAACCAAAGTTTAAAACAGAGATTGATGGGCGTAATATACCTCGAACTGGTTGAGGACGATGAACTGGTCTCGTTGCCATGATCTTTCTGTTTCGATTTCTGGGTATTTTTCAGACTCTTTTCTTTTGTCTTTGGTAATTTCACTGTAGAGAATCCGAGATTATGAAAAGAAGAATGAATAATAGAGAGAGAATGGTTCTTATGGGGAAGAAGATGAGAAGAGGAGCCATTAAAGGATAATTATTCCAACGGTCAAATTTTTAGCGGGCTTAGATTTGTAGCCGTTGGATGATGAACTTCAAATCTAACGGTGTATAGGGAAGTTTTTGTTTAATAGTTTTACCCATTCTCGCTTAACAACATTATGAGGTAAGAGTCGAAATAATAATAATTTCAAGGTCGGAGTTTTAAATACACGTTTATTTCTTTCCATTAATGACCTAGTTGCAGTTTTTATTGGAATCAAGTGAAAATTCTATTCTATAATTGACACTCTTTTCTTTTTCTTCTTTTCTATGGTCAAAATAATGTTTGTATTTTGGTAACATCTTTTAAAATGTCAGTATATCATATTTGCACAACCAATGGATTTACATAACACACAGTACATGTAACGGATTGAAGATTGGTCTTTTTTTTTTTTTTTTTGAATTTATTTATAACTAACAAGAATATTTTATTTGAAAATTTGACAAAAGATTATTATGCTTAGTGTTTTGTTAAATAAAATTATGCCTAATTCAGTGTATTTGTATGTTAAGTTATGTGTTTTTTTTTTCTTACTATTGAGTAGGATAGTGAGGACTTAATTTCATTGAATAATTTTCGAAACCATTGGCGGATTGCATTTTCTTTTTAATCATCTAAGAGCATAATAAACTTAATCTTAAAAATGTGTTTGCTAAAAGATTTCCATTGAATTTTTTTGTTTTACTTGAACCTTTGGCTGAATTTTGTCCGACGTTAGAAAATTCTATTTACCATTGTCCTCAATCATTTAGGACTAATCAGTCGTAATCGTAATGTACTGATTTGTTCAATCTTCTGATCCTTCACATTGATCCTTCTGAAAATTAGAGATACTCTTCTTTCTATAGTTCATCAAATATTTTAAGTTGACGAGGAGCCAAAAAGAATCCTTCTTTATCTTTACAAAAGACACGGTGTTCTGAATTGTATATATCCACAAACCCACTATGTATAACTTTTAAAGTCACCTTTTTCTCTGAATATGATCATATCAAGTTGATAACTTCAAATTTAAAGTCAAGCTTTAGCAAACTTTGGTGCATCGACTCAATATACAGCTAGTAAGTCAGCTAATGTAAGTAGCTAAAACTGGATTCCATAGTGAAGTCAACAATCAGAAGAAATATAGAATCTCACAGGGGTTCAAAGGCTAAATAAGGATATCAATAAGCAAAATAATTACGCAAGCCTCCATATTAGAGAACACAAGAAAAAAACGCATAAATATAGGCCATTTCTCAAAAAAATTAACACTTCCGAATTAAAATCAGATATGACCAAATATATAGTTTAAATTCCGGGGGAATAACAGTGGATAAACTTGGAGAAATGGAGATGTCAGACTAATATTGCCAAATTAAGTTTTTGAGCTCATAATGAAACCATTCACACATCTAATTGAATCATCATACAAAATCCATTCCTCCAGATTTTCAATTGAAAATCAAAACAAAGAAGAAAAAAACTTGGCGGCGAAGTCAGATACTATTGCCAAATAAAGTTTTGAGCTCATAATGGAGAAATTCTCCATTCGCACATCTAATTGAATCATCATCCTTCGCCGTTTTGAGTTAGTAAAAGACACCAAATGGGGAAAAAAATCGCAATACGCAGAAAACCTCGCGAAAATATAAGAACGATGATGAAGAAGCATGAGGCTAATTGAAAAACCCTAAATTACAGCGTCGATTAAACCCTAGATGACGGCTAGTCCTCAACATTTCTTCGGAGTCCAGCGAGTATATATAAGCGAGTCTCCTTGCAAACTTACACTTATACCCTTTTAACCCTCATTGTTGTCAGCCCATGGGCTTATCGGAGTATGGATTGGTATCTGAAGGGCCTTCGGACATTTATTTCCTTTTGTTGATAACAAAGTTGCAACTTTGTCAGAATCGTTCTTTGTTAAATCTCTATAACCTGATCTAATCCATCTTCAAGAATCCTCATGACAACTGACACTGCCAGAAACTTTTAAGAAAGTGAGATTGTAAGAAATATAACCTTATTGTTCTCGCTACTAAAATTCAAGAAGTTAACTTACATTGCAATTGTTTTAGAATTTATATTTGTTCTTATGCATCTCTTGTTTCAAGAAAAAACATTCACAATGATAAATAAAACTTGTTACAGACACTTAATGATACAAAAGCTTTACAAATGAGGGAGACGAACACAACTTTCATAACTCATCCTCTTCATACACACTCTCTTTCTCATACGAATCCTATTAGTAAATCACGAGCCAATAACCTCTCTGTTACCAATCATCATCGAGACTAGCCCGGTGAAAACACATGACAGTGCAAATGAATATGAAGAACGATGTGAATTCTATCAGCATTGCACCGGTCTCTATCATATGTGCGTGCCTTAGGATGATTGGGATAGCAAGGCTTCCCACAGTCGATGCTCCGGTCAAGAACTTAGCTGCATCTATCCACCTGCATTTTAAGGACAAGCAAATTTGGTAATCGTTGTTTCGTGTTATTTGAAGTAGCAGTTAAGTCTCTAGTAACTAACCCTCCACCATCCCGACTAATAAGGAATTGGGTCGAGCCTCCTCCAAAGAACAAACAAGGCATAGGCACCACTACATACATGAGTGCTGATAGCATTGGCCACCAGTTACCATATATCGCGCATGCCTGACCATTTCAAACAAATATTTTTCGCTATATTTCTCAGATAACTATAACATGTGTTACTCATTGGATGGTAAATCAGGTACAATAATGGAATCACATGATATGAGAAACTCATCAGATATGTAAATCTGATGATCTTTTCTTCTTCTAATTGAATTGCAACAAAAACAAACTACAACTATATATAAGGACCTATGAGTTGAGGATAGAAGATGCTTGAGTTTAGAGAGTTGTTTAGAAAGTCTAAGTCATTTAGTAAGCTAGACATTGAGTTAGCACCTGCATCAGCTAAGTTAACACCTGCATCGGCTAAGGATAAGGATCCCAGCTTAGCATACATATATAGGTCGGTTAGTGTGGGAAGGTGCTAAGGATAATGATTCCAAGTGTAATTTTGGTTTTGGAAGGTTTTTGGGATCCAGAGCTCGTTAATCAACAGTCAAGAGAGTAAAGCTCAAAACTTCACATATGCAAGGAGACCAGTATACTCAGCTCACAATCTAACAGCAGAACTAGCTCATAATTTACAATAGGGTGTGACGAAATATCATACAAGTAGCTAAACAAATATGTTGATATGAGAAGAATGATCTTAAACGAGCATAACTCATTATTGGGCTTGAATAGTTCTATGTAGACTGCTATAGTTAAACGTACCAGGATCTGTAGGAGGATACTAGATGAAAACATGAAGGCAAGTCCAGCAAGTCTGTGTATCAAGAAAAACAAAACTGTAAGATCACGAGAATACACTCGGAATGTAGCAACAAAAAAGTAATCGAAGAGCTTCAAATCTTAAACT